>CM073141.1:39961213-40463713 GCA_037039145.1 Fundulus diaphanus | reverse complement strand
TTATCTTTTCTGGGTCGGACTTAACCTGTCCTCCTTCTAAAACCAACCCGAGGAAGGAAACGGACGACTGATGAAAGTCACACTTCTCGGCCTTCACGAATAAACGGTTTTCTAATAACCGCTGAAGCACGAGATGATCATGCTGTCTGTGTTGTTCGAGGTTGCTTGAATAAATAAGAATGTCGTCTAAGTACACGAAAACAAAGACATTCAAAAAGTCCCGAAGGACATCATTAACTAAGGCCTGGAAAACAGCTGGGGCGTTACATAAACCAAAAAGCATGACCAAATACTCAAAGTGCCCTAACGGGGTCTTAAAAGCTGTTTTCCACTCATTTCCTTGTCTCACCCGAACTAAATGGTAAGCGTTGCGCAGGTCGAGCTTGGTAAAGATGCTCGCGTTCTGGACTGGTTCAAGAGCCGATGAAAGTAAAGGAA
The DNA here is from genome assembly GCA_037039145.1 of Fundulus diaphanus. Classification (NCBI taxonomy): domain Eukaryota; kingdom Metazoa; phylum Chordata; class Actinopteri; order Cyprinodontiformes; family Fundulidae; genus Fundulus; species Fundulus diaphanus. Next base: position 40,463,275 of record CM073141.1, on the reverse strand, counting down.
GGGGATACTTATTCTTAACGGTAATTTGATTGAGCCCCCGATAATCAATACAGGGTCTCAAGGAACCGTCCTTCTTACCGACGAAAAAGAAGCCGGCACCCAAAGGGGAAGAAGATGGACGGATCAACCCCGCGGAGAGCGACTCGCTGATGTATTTCTCTAGTGCTTGACGTTCAGACCTCGAGATGTTATAGAGGTGGCTGACTGGTAGCGGGGCTCCAGGCAGCAAGTCAATGGCGCAGTCGTAGGGGCGATGAGGCGGGAGCGAACTAGCCTGATCCTTACTAAAAACAGCCCCGAGATCGTGGTACTCCTGCGGAATGCGGGAGAGATGAATAACCTCCTCCGGGGAAGATGGTGACACCGGGGATCGGGAAACAGGACGAGCGGACTGCAAACACCGTGAGTGACAAGCTGGAGACCACGACTCGAGGCGGGACTCGGCCCAACAACCGTTCACAACCCTCGAGTTGTGAACGGTTAATCAAGCCACGCCTAACACGACCGGGGAGCGTCTTAAAGGAAACACAAAAAAGGATAATTGCTCTCGGTGATTACCTGAGACAATTACTTCTAGGGGTCTTGTCTGATGAGTAATCTCGGTCAAACTCTGACCATCTAAGGCCGAAACCTGTAACGGTTTTGGAAGTTGCACGATTGGTACCCAGAGCTGATTAACTAAACGCTGGTCGATTAAGTTAAAGTCTGAGCCAGAGTCTACTAGGGCCGAAACCTCCAGGCCATCTTGATCAAAAATTAAAGAGAGGGGTAGACAAACCCGCGAGTCTGAAAACCCAGTAACTGACCTATGGTGTAAAAAACTAGTCTTATCCCCCGCCTTCCCCATTACAGGCGGCAGACTCGCTCTTTTGGCCGAACAGCACAATCTTTAATGAAGTGCCCCTCGCCTCCACAATACAGACAAAGATTCCCTGAGAAACGCTGTTGTCGTTCCTCTTTAGTTAATTGAACCCTGCCTATCTGCATGGGTTCCAGAGGTGACGGCGGGGTCTCAATCGGTCGCATAGAACCGCTGCTAGACACTGCTGAACCAACGGTCCGCGGTGTTCTATCCAAACGGGCCCGGTTCCGACTGCGTAACCGGGTATCTAGATGAACAGCTAGGGCCACAAACTCCTCAAAATCACTAGGTTCCTCAACCCGTGCAAATTAATCCTTTAGCATTTCGTCTAAAGCCTGAAAAACACTGCCTTTAACGGCTTGGAATCCCAAGCCGCGGCTAGGGTTCGGAACTCCACCGCAAAATCAGATACGCGGCGACCGCGCTGTTTTAAGGACAAAAGACTACGAGACTGCTGGACAGGATCCAACTCAGCATAAAAAAACGTCTTAAACTTGGTGAAAAAATCTTGGAAAGAACAGCCAAAAGACTGACAGTCTGGAAAACGGGACTCTGCCCATCTGAGGGCTCTACCGGACAAGAGACGGAGAATATAAAATATTTTAATCTGATCGGAAGGAAAGGTCTGAGGGGAACGATTAAACACGAGCTTACATTGGAACAAGAACCCTCCACAATCCCCGCTCTCACCCGAGAATTTCTCCGGACTCGGTGACGAGCTCTCGGGGACAGGTGGCAGAGAACTAACCTCAGGCTCCGTAAGAGGCGGGGTGACTGGCGCTTGATTGACAGGCTGCATGAACCCGGAAGTTACGGTGTTAGTTAGCTGGTTAAGATGTGCTACTACCGCCTGGAGCTGTTCCTGGGTAGAATGTACAGCTAATCCCAGTGAGTGCAGTTGCTCCTGCTGGGCTGCCATCTGTCGCCCCAACGCATCTGCTGGGCTAGTCTGGCCAGAGCCTTCTTATGTCATGGATTTCAGATGTTTTGCCCACATGCAGATACGAACAGGCGACAAAGGATGGTTTTAAGTAATTTATTTGAGAGATGTGCATATTACAAGAGCGAAACAAGGAATCTTCGCAGAGAGGTCTGAACTTCGAAGCGTGAGGGACTGCAAGAGAACGGGATAATTAGATTGATGGCTAGAACCCTCAAATAGGTCAGAACGTGCTCTGCTTACCATTAGCCAGGGCGGACCTAACCTGGGGGAAAGGAGTGCCGAGGGAACCCTGTGAGCCTGCTCGAGATGGAATAGGCGGCTAGAGGCTGGAGGGCGGCAGCAGCGGCTGACGAGGGATCCAGAGCGAGCCTCCGCTGGGTTGAGTGACAGATGGATTGACCAGACTAGAAGCGGGACCACCAGAATCCGGGAAGGGGACCTCAAGCCCGGCTGGGTAACTTCCAGGGAGCAAGAGGGGGAGCGCCAGAGCAAAATCTGAGCCTTGTGATTCTGGAGGAGATTCTTCGGACGGGACGTCAAGACGGATGAGTGCTATCAGCACCATAACTATGACAAAAACAGGAGACGCGAATTAGTCAAAGTTGAATGTAGAAAAAACTCACGAGCAGGTTTCCAAGAGCTTGGTCAGAGGCCATGTCGTACCACGACTGGTTTAAGGCTCTGGCGTCTTCCATCTGTCAGAGCTCTGCTTAAGAAGCCAGAGGAAGCCGCCTGTAACAAGCTGCAGGTGTGGACCACACCCCCTCAGCCAACTAGACACACCTGAGGAGCAGAGTTAGAGCAGGACAACACAGAGAACCCTGACAGTTTTTCCTATCTAAGTGAGTTTCTTCTGAGGACACGAATAATTGAGAGCAGAAAGAGGGAAAGAAAACAATAGTAACAGTATATGAAAAAAACAGACATTTATTTTGTACAAATGTTTTATCTTTGGAACAGAATGAAGGTTTAATATATTCAACAAATTATTAACAGTTACTAACATGGTTTAAAACAAATAAATAACTCATATTAACATCTTATACAAATAGACAACGCCTACAAACATAAAATTAAAAATAGTTGAAATGGAAATTAATTTACTGATTATTTTATGTATTTTTACAGGTAGTGAAAACAATGAAATGAAGCAGCATGTGAACATGACTAGAACTGATATAGGTTAGGTCAGATGTAGTCATGTTAACTTAAACATGCAGCCAGCTGGAGCAGCTCCCTGTCTTCAGCCGCCGGATGGCCGTCCTCCTCTGGGTCAACCTCCTCGTCCTCCACGTCAAGCTGGTCCCCTGCCTCTATACAAATATTGTGGAGGATGCAGCAGGTGGCGATTACTTTTGGGGCAAACGTCAGGCGGACCTCCAGCGCCCTTAAGAAGATGGAACGCCACCGTGTCTTTATTAAAAAATATTTGGAGGATTGGCACAGAGGTGTTTATCCTCGCATATTTTGTTTCTGTTTCTTCCTGTAAATAAAAAATGCCAAATGTTACCATAATTGTTTTTTCAATTCTCACCTTTTCACAGCATAAAACTATAAATGCTTAACATGCAGATTATTATAGTTCTCAAGAAAGAAAAGATCAAATGTATAGTGTTGTATAGTAAATGTAACAAATGGCTTCCATTCTCTGGTATTTTTACCATTTCACTGAAAGAATTAGCTGAAATAACTGCACATAACTTATAGATTAATCACTGTAAAGATGGGCAGACATAGAAATATGACTTTTACTTTCTTAACGATCAATTCTGTGAAGGTCAGTAGGTGCAATAAAGTAGCTTAACCCTACTGTCATACTGTTACTAATGTTAAAATTGGGTTTTCATTTTAATTATTTAGAGAAAATAGTCACAATTTCAACCTGATCACATGTTTAATACCATCCTCAATGTTTTTTTTAAGATAAAAGTTGAAAACAGGCTGTCAATCTTAAAATGCTTACCAGTTGGCATAGATGGGCGAGCAAAGCCTGCCTTCTGAGCCTCCTCTGCCGCATCAATCTTCTCCTTGCTCGGATTTGCCTCTTCAACTGCGTCACCTCCTCTTCAGCCTGCTGGTAAAGCTGACCAACGACCAAAGCAACAGCAATATTGCTCATTTTGCTTCTACAAAGTGCTGATTTTTAAAAAAAGATTTAATCGCCTCTACAACTTCGACCATTACAACTCCCAACAAAGAAATTCCCGCTATTGCTGGTTTTATACCCACAGTCCTGTAATTTTTTAGATATTTTTTAGACTTTTTAGAAATTCTCAGGGGTAGAGAATTCGATTTGACAGCTCGAAGCGGGGGTAAGCGAAATTCTCTCCCATCTTCGCAGGCAGGCAACCCCCGCTCCAACCCTTCCGCCTACGTCAGCCTCCGCTGCTGCGTCAGCCTCCGCAGCTGCGTCACCAGTTGTCAGGCAGACTTTTCATGAGCCTCGCCTCTCACCTCCAGAATTATTCAAGGGGGATTCCGATCAATGCCGAGCGTTTCTCACCCAGTGTGAGATCCAGTTCGAACTCCACCCATCTGTTTATCCCTCTGATCGTTCGATGGTAGCATTTGTTATTTCCTTATTGGCAGGAAGGGCAAAGATATGGGGAACATCTGTATGGCAAAACAACCCTGGTCTCTGCTATTCTTACCGGGCATTTACGCAAGAACTGGTTCGGGTTTTTTGCCCAGCTCTCCCCAGTCGGGAGGCTTCAAGAGGACTTTATGCTCTCAGGCAGGGTGGTAGATCAGTCGCAGAATATATCATTGACTTTCATCTACTTTCTGCGGAAAGTACTTGGAATGAGGACGCTCTCATGGATGCTTTCAACCGGGGTTTAAATGAAGGGGTAAAGGATGTACTGTCAACCCGCGAGTTCCTGCAGACCTTGAAACAGCTGGAGGACTTGGCCACGCAGATCGATCTTCGGTTGACTGAACGTCGCAGAGAACGGGGAGCGCGGGCATCTACTAATCCTCCACCGGCTTCATATGTACCTGCGGTGGTTTTCGCTTCGGTGGTGGCTCCTGCCCGTACACCAGACCCCGAGCCGATGCAACTGGGATGGACCCGTCTGACGCCAGAGGAGAGAAGCAGACGTCATCAGCTGAACCTTTGCCTCTACCGTGGCGGTGTGGGACATCGTGTCAGGTCGTGTCCAATAACAAGTACAGGCTCATTAGAGCAGAGGGGTACTCTGCTGAGTCACACCAAACTTGCCGTCTCCGCAGATCTTTTTCTTTCCAGTGATTCTCGGGGTCGATTCCAGAACTCACACACTGTCTGCATTCATGGACTCAGGTGCTGACACAGAGTTTATGGACGAGGGGCTGGCTAGGCGACTGGGAATAAGGCTTTTTCCGTCGCCAGATTCCCATAAGGTGATAGCCTTAGATGGCCACCAAATTAGTCATTCCTCTCTTATTTCGGAACCTGTTGAGCTGGTGGTGGGGGGTAATCATTGTGAAGAATTATAATTTGTGATAATTGATTCTCCCCAGGTTCCTATTGTTCTAGGTTATACTTGGCTAAGGAAACACAATCCTCACATTGACTGGCAAAATGCTGAGGTCTTAGGTTGGGCTACCTCCTGTTCGGATTCGTGTTTACGTTCTGCCCGGCCTGTACAATCAGCAGTCAGTGAGGTGGAGGTTTACCCAGACCTGTCAAGAGTTCCTAAGGAGTATCATGACCTCATGAAGGTTTTCAATTAAGTGCATAGCCACTGCATTACCTCCACATCGGCTATTTGACTGTGGCATTGACTTGTTGCCGGGAACTATGCCACCTAGGGGAAGGTTATACTCTTTATCAGGCCCTGAAACCCAGGCGATGCAAGATTACATTTCCGACTCCCTTAAAGCAGGGATTATTCGCCCTTCTTCTCCAGCTGGCGCCGGATTCTTTTTTGTGGGGAAGAAGGACGGTTCACTCAGACCATGCATTGACTATAGAGGACTTAATGAGATTAACGATAAAGAATTGTTACCCTATCCCCTTGATGAACTCAGCTTTTGACCAGATTCAGGGAGCAAAGGTGTTCACAAAGTTAGATCTACGCAACGCATACCATTTGGTGCGCATTCGAGAGGGAGATGAATGGAAGACATTCAACACCCCCACAGGACATTATGAATATCTTGTTATGCCCTTTGGTCTGACTAATGCTCCAGCTGTGTTCCAACATCTTGTAAATGAGATACTCAGGGACATGGTCGGACATTTTGTGTTTGTTTATTTAGATGATATCATTATTTACTCCCGTGATTTGGAGTCCCATAAGATGCATGTCAGAACTGTCCTGTTGCACCTTCTGCAGAACCAGCTTTTTGTGAAAGCCAAGAAGTGTGAATTTCATGTGTCCACTATGTCTTTTCTAGGCTTTGTGGTGTCCCCAAACCACATAGCTATGGATCCATCTGAAGTAAGTGCAGTTACTGACTGGCCCCTTCCTAAGGATAGAAAGCAATTGCAGAGATTTTTGGGGTTTGCAAACTTCTATCAAAGATTCATACGGAATTACAGTCAGATAGATGCACCTCTACATGCTCTCACATCCTCTAAGCTAAGATTCTGTTGGAATGAACAGGCAGACCTAGCTTTTCAGAGACTTAAGAATTTGTTTACTTCAGCACCTGTTCTGGTTTCCCCTGACCCAGAGAGACAATTTACCGTGGAGGTGGATGCATCTAGTACCGGGGTTGGGGCTGTTCTCAGTCAGGAGGCCAAGGATGGCAAGATGCACCCCTGTGTGTTTTTTTCTAAGGGACTCACAAGCGCAGAGAGGAACTATGACGTGGGGGATCGGGAACTACTAGCGGTTAAGCTAGCTCTGGAGGAATGGAGACATTGGCTGGAGGGGTCCAATGTTCCCTTTTTGGTTTGGACGGACCATAAGAACTTAGAGTACCTTAAGACTGCTAAAAGACTTAACCCTAGACAAGCGAGATGGGCTCTCTTCTTCGGACGTTTCAATTTTTCTCTGTCTTACAGACCCGGGACTAAGAATGTAAAACCTGATGCACTGTCCAGGGTGTTCGAGGCGGACGAGGAGAGCACCAGAGGTGCAGAGGAGTATGTTTTACCTAAATCCGTGAGGTGTGCCATTACTATGGTTGATTTAGAGCAAGAAGTTAGAGGGGCCCTCTGTAACCACCAGCCCCCAGAAACCTGTCCTAAGGATCGCCTGTTTGTTCCTGACTCTTTGAGAAAGCGGGTACTAGAGTTCTGCCATGGGTCCCGCTTGTTTTGTCATCCTGGCGTTACTAAGACTATGGGTATTATTCGGACACAATTCTGGTGGCCTTCTCTGTCTGCTGATGTGCGGGAGTTTGTGGCAGCATGTTGTCATTGCAATCAGGCTAAAACATCCAGAAGACCCCCATTCGGTTTACTACGACCCTTACCCATTCCATCTCGGCCTTGGTCTAATATTGCTATGGACTTCATCACCGGTTTACCCAGTTCAGAAGTTAACACAGTTATACTAACAATCATTGACAGATTCTCCAAGATGGTCCATTTGGTTCCGCTGCCCAAACTCCCATCCGCTAAGGAGATGGGGGAGATTCTGGCCCGTGAGGTCTTACGCCTCCATGGTCTTCCGACGGACATAGTCTCCGACAGGGGTCCTCAGTTTGTGGCGCATTACTGGAAGGAGTTCTGCGCCATGCTGGGGATCTCTGTTAGCCTGTCGTCAGGTTTCCACCCCCAGACAGATGGGCAGACAGAGAGGGCCAATCAGGAGGTAGAGACCAAACTACGGTTGTTGTGTGGGTCAGATCCTACTAAGTGGTCAAACCAACTCTCATGGATCGAACATGCCTTGAATTCCACTCCTTCTAGCACCACTGGGCTCTCTCCGTTGTATGTTGTTTTTGGTTTTCAGCCACCGGTGTTCACCATCCAGGAGAGGGATTCAAAGGTTCCATCAGCCCGATTGTCAGCTATGAGGTGCCAGCGAGCCTGGAGGAGAGCTCGAAGAGCTATTGGGATCTCATTGGAGAGTCAATCCAAGGCTGCTAACCGCCGCAGGGTTCCGACACCTGAATATCGGGAGGATCAAAAGGTGTGGCTGTCCACCAAGGATTTGCCACTGAGGGTGGAGAGCAGGAAACCTCGGTTCATCGGGCCGTTCCCCATTGCTAAGATGGTGAACCCGGTGGGCGTCCGCCTCCAGCTTCCTAGCACAATGAGAATTCACCCTACTTTTCATGTGTCCTGGGTCAAACCTGTTGTGATTTCTAGATTCATGCCCACCTCCAGACCCCCTCCTCCCACCCGACTCATCGACGGTGATCATGTCTACACCGTCAATCGCATCCTGAGGTCCAGAAGGAGGGGCAGGGGGATCCAGTACTTGGTAGACTGGGAGGGTTATGGTCCAGAGGAGAGGTCCTGGATTCCTGCCAGGTTTATCTTAGATAAGAACTTGATCAAAGCCTTTCACAAGGACCATCCTGATCAGCCCAGAAGGACGTCTGGTATCCGCCCTTAGGGAGGAGGTTCCGTCATGATTTTGGTACTGTTACCTGGTCTGTTCACCCATTTCACACCTGTTGTTACTCCGCCCTGTTCTCATTACTGCTCACCTGTTCCACCTGTGTTTGACAGTATATATTCACCCTTCAGACAAGACAGCAGTGCCAGTTTATTTCGTCCTAGTGATTGATCTATCCCAGCGTTTTTGTATTCTGATTACCTGTTCCTGACCTGTTCTGTTCCCTGACCTCCGAGTTTGCCTGTTCCTTCCTGATCCGTTTGCCTGTTTCTAGACGCCCGCCCGACTTGATATCCTGCTTGATCTCTGTTGACCCGTGTACCGATCTCTGGACTGTGACCCGACTTCGCTCTGGATTATCCCTTGGTACCTCATCGGCTTTCTGACCTCCTGTTACCGACCATTGACCACATTCCGGACATCGGCTCCAGCTCGACCCCTTTGGATTTTCCTGCCCTCGATTGTCTACACGGTTTTGACCTTAGCCCGTTCCCCGACCACCACTTCATCAGAACTGAACATAAGACCAGAGCAGGGGTCAGGAACCTTTTTCACTCAGAGAGCCATGAAAGCAAAATATCTGGAAATTTATTTCAGTGAGAGCAATATAACATATTTTAAGACTGAATTCAACTAAATGTGAGTATAATAAGCCTCTGAATTTATTATTTTAAATAATGTCGTTATAATACTCACCATTAATGCGACTTCTGGTGCTGCATGGATTTGCTGATGGCTTTGTAGTCTGGTTGGTACTAGGTAAGGTTAAGCTTCATGCAAGCATTGAGGCTTTCATCCGTTAAACGTGATCGTAGGTTGGACTTGATGTTGTTAAGATGTGAGAATGACTGCTCACATGCATACGCAGATCCAAACATGGTCAATACAGCAATACTCACACGCTGCAGTGTGTGGTATGTGACAGGAAGCACGTTCCAAGTTTTGAAAATCAGCTGGTCTTCGGGTTGAAGTTTTTTCATTTCTGCCCACATGTGCTTGCTCGCCAACTCTGCTTTCTGTCGTGCAATTCTTTCCAAATCTTCATTCAGTGACTTGAACTTATTCAGCCACATGTCTGAGGCCTTCAAGTCAGCCACTTCTGCTTCAAAATCTCTGACGGAGACACCAGGAATGTAACTCAGGTCGGCTGTGTTCAGTGAAGACTCGTTTGGATGGGTGATGAACTTGAAAAGACGAGTGTGCTCACGAAATTCTCCAAAGCGTGTTTTGAACGACTGTAGGAGACTGGATGTGAAGCCAGCTAGCTGGCGGAGATCAAAGTTTTGAGTGGGCTCACTTGCTGTGCATACATCTTTAAAATGTCTCAATTTTTCAAAATGTAGTAAACGACCTGTTTCAAGATCCATGATAAAGAGCTCCAGCTTGTTTTCAAAAGCAAACACGGCTTGTTGAAGGGATAAGACTGTATTTCCAGTTCCTTGCATTTTCACGTTGAGCTGGTTCAGATGTTCAGTCATATCCACCAGATAGTAAAACTTGAGGAGCCACTCAGTTTCGGCTAGCTCAGGATGCTCAATGCCTTTCATTGCAAGGAAAGTCCGGATTTCGTCCAGGCAAGCCGCAAAACGGCAAAGCACCTTCCCTCTTGACAACCAACGCACATTGCTGTGCAAAAGCAGACCATGATAGTTATTTCCAACTTCATCCAGCAGTGTTTTAAACTGCCGATCATTTAGGGCTCGGGCAACAATAAAGTTGATCACACGAATGACCAGCGACATCACTTCGCCAAGCTGCCCGTCACACATCTGAGCACAAAGGGCCTCCTGGTGTAGAATGCAATGGAAACTTAGGATGGGTCTATTTTCATGTTCACGGAGAAGCGCCACAAATCCTTTGTTTTTTCCCACCATACACGGAGCACCATCAGTACACACTGAGAGAAGTTTATCCATAGGTAGATTTTTTCCTTGAGCGAACTCCATGAAAGACTTGAATAAATCCTCACCTCTTGTGGACCCTTTTATTGGCAGAACAGCAAGACTTTCTTCGCGCAGTGTGTCACCAGCAGGATATCTTGCAATTACACTGAACTGTGACAAATGGCTTGCGTCTGTTGACTCGTCCAAAGCCAGGGAAAAGAACAGCGCTGCATTTATGTCCTTCACCTGCGTTTCCTCCACTTGGTTTGCCATCATGATGGTGCGATCATGAACAGTTCTTGCTGACAGAGGCATGTCTTTTATCCGTTTGATTATCTTGTCTTTGTTCGGAACATCATCAAAAAGTTCATTGGCTACATCCAGCATGAACGTTTTAGCATACTCGCCATCTGTGAATGGTTTTCCGTTCCTCACTATTGCTAAAGATCCAGCAAAGCCAGCGGAATTATAGTCACCTTGTCGGGTCCATACGCGGAGCTGCTGCTGGCTAGCCTGCACGCTGCTCAGTAGCTCTTGGCACGCTTTCTTCCTGCTGTCTCCCGCCGGGTATTTTGACGCAAAGGTAGCATGGCGTGTGTCGAAGTGTCGCTTTACATTCGACCGTTTCATCGATGCAATTTTGTCATTGCAAATTAGACACACCGCAGAACCTGCTCTCTCCACAAAGGCAAATTCTTCGGTCCATTCGTCCTGAAATGTACGATACTCCTCGTCTTTTTTTCTTTTTGCCATCTTCTTCGTCGAAGGGTTAGCTTTGAGCTAATGCCCGAGCAGACTGATTCAATCCATCCGAATAGGGTAGTTCACGCGTGACGTCCGCGCTACTTCCGGGTCTCGAAATGTAAACAATGCCTACGACTTGTGCTCCCGGTTGCACACAGAGGCATTCCAAATCATTGGATGTACGTTTCTTTCGTTTACCGAAGAAAGACAAAAGAAATGGATATTTCCCCTCCGCCGCTACTGAAATAGCGGTGGAGGGGAGGTGCGATCGCTAGACGGGGCCGGGAGAAGTGGAGTCAATGCAGCAGGCTGCTCCAGACAGCGGCTGCAGCAGCCCCTGTTCACGCGCGCTAGTAAGTCTGTGTTTACGCTGCAACGTCGCCGACACCCCCACCCATTTTAATAAGACAAAAACACCAAGATAATCCTTTGTGAACAATTTTTTTAACCTACCAGGCGGGTCTTCCTCTGCGCCCGCTATGTGCTCGCCTTCTGCCTTCCAGTCCTGCGCGCATGTGCGAAAAACCCGGATGAAAACAATAGCAGTGAACTACCCTATTAAATATTTTGTTTTATCTGCGAGCCAGATGAAATCATCAAAAGAGCCACAACTGGCTCGCAAGCCATACGTTCCCGACCCCTGAACTAACTGTTTGCAGCAAAGAAACTACAGGCTCACTGCATTCCTCCTACCGCAACCTGGTTTCTCCTTCCCCCTTTCCCGGTGATGACTGCTGCCCCAGCATTTATCATGAACATTAATTATCACATAAATGTTCCATTTTTGCTAAGTTTAACCAAAGACTAGTTTATTTTCTGGTGCTGACTGCCAATTATTCTTTCTAATCAGTGTTGCCATTCAAATACCTCTGTGCAGTTTTCATGCAGGCACCGAACTGAAGCCTTGATTAGCTGTTTGCCAAAAAATGCTGGTCTTAATTTGTAATTTTTCTGTACTTCACTTATTCTCAGTTGATTGTCTTGCATTTTACCTTTGATTATTGGTCGATGTGTGTTTCTACTTAGTTAAGGAGTATGTGACTCACATAGTTTTGATTATATCAGGGTGATTTGGTTTAATAAACTCTTGCAGATAAAGAGACTAGTTTTTACTTATTTTATATAAAAGAGATTTACAGGTCGCCAGTCTGTTGACCTGTCTATATATATATATATATATATATATATATATATATATATATATATATATATATATATATATATATATATATATATATCCATCCAACTGCTCTTTAATGCACATTTCTAATCAGCCAATCACTTTGCAGCAACTCAATGCATTTAGGCACATGGTCAAGACGATCGGCTGTAGTTCAAACCGAGCATCACAATGGGGAGGAAAGGTGATTAAGTGACTTTGAACGTGCCGTGGTTGTTGGTGCCAGACGGGCTGGTGTGAGTATTTCAGAAACTGCTGATCTACTGTGATTTTTACGCACAACCATTTCTAGGGTTTACAGATAACGGTCCGAAAAAGAGAGAACATCCAGTAAGTAGCAGTTCTGAGGGCGAAAATACCTTGTTTGTGCCAGAGGTCAGAGGAGAATGGCCAGACAGGTTTGAGCTGATAGAAAGGGAACAGTAATTCAAATAACCACTCATTACAACCAAGGTATGCAGAAGAGGAACTCTGAACGCACAAAACATCAAACCTTTGTTGTGCCATATTAACACCATGATAGATAATTGATTTCTGAATTCTGACAACAACCACAAAAGGAAATCCACCCCTGCTGCAAACATGGGACCCTCACAGGCACAAAGGACGGCCTCTCTCTCAGCAGGATGCCAGCTGTGGACCACTCCCCACAGATAAAAGGTCAGAGCACCTCAGAACTCGCTCTCTTCTGACCACCCTCACTTCAGACTCCAAACTGCCCAGACCACCTCTCCCTGGACCTTCCTTACTGCTGAGACAAAGGAAGAGGCCTGAACAATGAGGCACGGGCCGGGCCTGAAGGACACACCATCCAGCACCTGGGAGAAATCTCTCGTTGCCCGGGGACATGTCCGGGCAATCAGAGTTAAGTCTGCTGTCTTAACCTCAGCATGAGGAGCAGGAGGAAGAAATCCTGCCACGCCAAAAACAGCTTTGTTTATTTTTGTCAGCCTTTACAGGGAAGCGAACCCCAGACGGAGCTGAAAAGCCGACAAAGGGCCTGCTTTCGAATGCTGAGGAGTGTCAGGGTTCTCTGTGTGTTGGTGCTCTAACTCTGCTCCACAGGTGGTTCTAGTCAGCCGGGGGGCGTGGCCCACACCTGCGGCTCGTTCGGAGCAGTAATTCACTGGCGTCTTAAGGAAGGCACAGACAGATGGAAGACGCCAGAGCCTTACCCAATCGTGTTTGGCTTTTTGGATACTCACCCGCTGTCATATTCTGGGTTTTGTTTTGTTTTATGTTTGTTATTTGATTAGTCAGTTTACTTTCCTGTCTTAGATTTCATTTCTGTCTTGTTTGGTTTCTATTATAGCTTGTGTTCTGTTAAGTCTTAGTTTTAGGTTCTGTATCAGTTTTGGAATAGTTTGGGTTTTATTGTGGTTTGATTTTGTGGTATGTTATAAGTTTATCTGGCCTGCTCCGATCGTTTCTGTCACAAGTCTTAATTCAGTTCACCTGCCAGCATTCTTCCACCCTGTCAGTCACCATCGTATCAGCTTCAGTTTACTCTCAAGCACTTCCCTGTTCCTGATTAGCTCCACCCATGCCAGTAATTAGTTTCACTCCATTCACCTGATCACTCCCTTACTTATACCTGCCTCTGCCCCCTGCAATCTGTCAGATCATTGTTTTTTGGTGCCCAGTGGTGAGTCTAGGTCAGTTCTCTATGCTCTCTGTTTGCTTGTTCTTCTGACCCTGTTTGCCTCTGGATATTTGAGTTAGCCTGTCCCCTGTTTTTGCATATAGTTTCGTCTGTGACTGCTTTTTGTTATTTTTGGTTTATTGGATGCAGTCTTCCTGTTTTTGGCTTGATGCCTGTTTTGGTTTTTGAATTTTGGTAATAAATATTCTTTTACCTGACCTCTGCTTGTCTGGCTGAATACTGGGTCCACCTGTCTTTGGTTCATGACAGAATGATCTGACCCTAAACCGGAGCCATCGCCAGACAAGTACGTTGTATTTTTTTTCTCTTTCAACATGAGCCCGCCTCCGGTCTGGAGCTCACTCTCCAGCAGAACCATGTTGCTGAGAGAGTCACTTGAAGATTCCAGGCTGGTGATCTGTCCCCCCGGCGTCGGCCCCAGACGCCACCTCAGCAGCAGCACTCCCCCACAGCTGCCCCGCCGTCGTAAACACCGACAAGTGGAAAGTCGTGTTGTCACCTCGGATCCTCCTTCTGCTTCCAAGGTTGCGACGCAGCCTGTCTCTCCCGTGGTCCGGGGGGTGGGGACCATGGTGGTTCCACCTCTTGTCACTGCTCCGGACATCTGTAAGGAGGGTCCGCAGCCGGCCCGTGACGCTGCGACCCAAGAGGGTATATATATATATATAAAACCAGTGGATGATATTTGGTTAAGGTTACAAATTATTAGTTGAGATTTTAATTAGAATTGTCACACCCATAATCATAACCCTTAAATGCACATTGTTGTTCGTGTTAGCACATGGATGTTAAGGCGAGGTCTATGTTGGTTCATATGTACCACATGGCAGTTTGTAGCCAGTTATGTGGTTAGGGGTGTCTAGATGAAGCTATGTTTGAGGGTTGCTTCAAACTTTCCCGCTCTGGGAGCCAGTTTGAAATATCAGTCCAACCAAAAGATCAAGAACACAGAGGACCGAAGGCTAGAGAACACGGGGAATCTAAGGCTAGAGAACACGAGGAACCAAGGGCTAGAGAACACTGGGGAACCAAGGGGCTAGAAAACATGGAGAACCAAAAAGGGGCTAGAGAACACGGAGAATCCAAAGGACTAGGAAACACAGAGAACCAAAGGGATAGAGAAGACAGAGAACCAAAGGGCTAGAAAACTCTGGGGAACCGAAAGTCCAGAGAATTCTGGGGAACAGGCGAAAGGAAACACCAGGGAGACAAGACAGGCGTGCACCAATGCCAGGGGGGAAGATCAGGTGCACCAACGCCAGAGAGGAAAGACAGGCGTACCAACGCCAGAGGGAAGGACAGACGCACGGAAACACCAGGGCTCAACAGATGTACGGAAACACTGGCGCACAACTAGTGTACCGAAACGCCAGGGGGAAGGAATGGGCGTACGGAAACGCCAGGGGGAAGGAAGGGGCGTACGGAAACGCCAGAGGGAAGGAACGGGTGTACGGAAACGCCAGAGGGAAGGAACGGGCGTACGGAAACGCCAGAGGGAAGGAACGGGCGTACGGAAACGCCAGAGGGAAGGAACGGGCGTACGGATACGCCAAAGGGAAGGAACGGGCGCACGACAGCGCCAAAGGGAAGGAACGGGTGCACGACAGCGCCAAAGGGAAGGAACGGGCGCACGACAGCGCCAAAGGGCAAGAACGGGCGCACGACAGTGCCAAAGGGCAAGAACGGGCGCACGACAGCGCCAGAGGGAAGGAACGGGCGCATGACAGCGCCAAAGGGAAGGAACGGGCGCACCACAGTGCCAGAGGGAAGGAACGGGCGCACCACAGCGCCAGAGGGAAGGAACGGGCGCACCACAGCGCCAGAGGGAAGGAACGGGCGCACGACAGCGCCAAAGGGAAGGAACGGGCGCACGACAGCGCCAAAGGGAAGGAACGGGCGCACGACAGCGCCAAAGGGAAGAACAGGCGTACGGCAACGCCAGGGGGAAGAACAGGCGTACAACAATGCCAGAGGGAAGAACAGGCGTACTGAAAACACCAGGGCTCAACAACACACGCTGGAGTACAACTGGCGTACAGAAACGCCAGGGGAAACCCGCCGGGGCGTGAGGGGAACGCCGGGGCTTGGGGAAGAGAACGCCGGGGCGTGGGGGAAATGCCGGGGCGCAAAGAAAAAGATCGCCGAGAACAGAGGGTGTCCTAACACGCCGGGGAACCGAGAACAGAAGGCGTCCTAACACGCCGGGGAACCGAGAACAGCGGGCGTCCTAACACGCCGGGGAACCAAGAAGCCTAAGACAGAAGGCGTTCTAACACGCCGGAGAACTGAGAAGCCTAAGACAGAAGGCGTTCTAACACGCCGGAGAACTGAGAAGCCTAAGACAGAAGGCGTTCTAACACGCCGGGGAACCAAGAAAAACCTAAACGCCAGGAACTAGAGCGCAGGGACCTTAAAAAACGCAGGGACCTTTAAGAGCGCAGGGATCTTTAAGAGCGCTGGAACCCATCCAACGCAGGAACCTATACGGCGCAGGAACCCAGACGGCGCAGGAACCCAGACGGCGCAGGAACCCACACACATAGACATTAAGGGGATAAAACAAACAAAACTTAAAAAAACAAAAAAAACAAATACAGGACTAAGATCAGAACTACAAGACTAAGACAGGGACTACAGGGTCAAGACAGGGACTACAGGGTCTAGACAGGGACTACAGGGTCTAGACAGGAACTACAGGGGCTAGACCGGAGCTACATGGCTAAAACTAGAAAACCAAAACAAAACCAGAAAACTAGGAAGGGGACCAAAACCTAAAGCAAAACTATAAAACAAAGCAAACAGGGAGACAAGGGCAGGTACAGCTAAACTAATGAAAAACTAAATAACTAAAGCTAGAAATAAGAACACAACCAAAACAGGAAGTCTAAGGTAAAAACTAGAATTCAGAAGCAAAACTTGAAAGACTAAAGGCAAACCTAGAACAATAGAACAGAGCTGAAAAGAAATAAAACCAAAAGCAAAATAGAAACTCAAGTACTCTAAGTAGGAGCTAAAAGGCTAAGCAGAACTAGAACAGAACAAAACCGAAACTAAAGAACTCTAAGAAACACTGAAATACTCTAAAACTAAGGAATGTTAAGTAACTCAAAACACAAGTGCCAAAAATAACTCAAAACAAAAACAGAAACAAGAAGGCGCTGGGCAACAAGTCTTAATAGGCTGGGCAGCGGCAATAGTTACGCTGGGCAGCGACGACTAAAAGCGCTGCCTTTAAGTTCTGGGCAGCGTCAGAGGCGGGTCTCGAGGAGAGCGATCCCGGGGAACAGAGTCAAAGGCAGGGTGTCGCAGATGCAACCCCGGCAAGACGAAACCAGAGGCGAGGCGTCGCAGCACCGCGACCCAGGTGAGACGAACTAGAGGCGAGGCGTCGCAACACTGTGACCCAGGCGAGACGAAACCAGAGCCGAGGCGTCGCCAAACAGCGACCCAGGCGAGATGAACCGGAGGCGGGGCAGATCCTGCCAGCTTCTGCACCAAGCTCTGTGCGTGCTCGGGTTCATCCCTTGGCCGGTCCGTAATGTCATAATATTTTTCTGGGATGAACCCAGACACAGCACGCACACACAGAGCTAATTCTTAAAAGTGAGTTTATTGAACAGGGTGGATGATGGATGACGAGAGGAACCAGAGTCTTTTAATTGACGGAGATGTAGGGTGCAGAAGCTGGCCGGCAGGAGGAGTGCGGAGAGACTGGCCAGGAGGAACTCTGAAGCCGAGGACTTGAGACCAGGACGGAACATCAGAGCCGAGGACTTGAGACCAGAACGGCTCACCAGGAGTTGAGAACAGGAGTTGAGAAATTGAGAGTAGGACGGAACACAGGAGTCGAGAACTTGAGACCAGGACGGCTCACCAGGAGTTGAGAGCTTGAGAGCAGGACGGAACAGTGTCTTGGGTTGAGACTGGGCTAAAACAAAGCTGAAGTAAAGTCTTCTGGCTGACTGGAACAAAAACAAAGCTGAAATAAAGTCTTCTGGCAGAAACTGAGCAGGAGTGAACACTACGGACCGGCAACGAGAACAGAATGAAGTGAGTATATATGAAGGTGAACACAGGTGGAGACAGATCAGTGATGATTGCAGCCTGACAGGTGAAACCAATCAGGCTGCGCAGGGAAGAGAGAGAGGAAGGGAGGCTCAGCATGCAGCCTACAAGCTGCATCCTGACAGTGTGCATACTGGTAAACTAAAACTTTATTGAAAGAACCCTTTGTGTTAAAATAACTTGATAAATCCATCTTTCTGGTTAACTACCTAAAATCAATTATTGTCACTCTTATTGACCAGAAATAAAGTTTTAACTGTCCTAGTAGAATCTTAATGACATTTGCTCATTTGCATCTTGTAACAAAAGCCAGAGTTTGCAGAGTGGTTACAAAAGATTAAAATTATGTCTTTATTCAAATGTCATTCAGAAGATATTTACAAAAAAATCAGCTTGGCACAAATTTTTTTTAAAATTGTCTAGTCAAATTATTTTCTTGCAGTGACAATGGAAAAAATCTGAACATTCGGTTTCTTTCCCTTTAAATTGTACCACAATCATGAAAAAACATACATTTGTGGGTGTCCATACTTATCGTATTGCATTGCATCTTATACATCTTTCTATGGTAAAGTATTGTATTGTTACAGAGTTCTACCTGAATTCCGGTGATATATGTTGCAATTGCTTACTTCAGCATGATGTTTTTATGTGATTTAGCAGAGACAACTTATGTGGGTCAAACAAACCTCGATGGATGGAATACTGTTATATTTTGGTTAATACAAATTAATTCTACAAATTAAGACAATTCTTAAAATTATTTTACATTTGTGTCACTGATACTAGATACTAGTGTTTCACAGTGAAACAAAGGCAAATACAACAAGCACACATAGAAGAACAAAAATATTTCTATGCAAACAGACTAAAGAGATTACTTATAAGCCGCCTTGATCTCTGGAGGAGTGTCACTGGCTTATAGCTGCAGCTGCACAAGACTTAATTATACATTATGTGAGTACATGGTCTCCAGCTGGAGTTGGACTGCTGCTCTGAAACTGATTCTACTTCTTCTCTGCCACAGCTATTTTTTTCCACTGACTTTTTCCTGACGGCAGTGACTTTCCCAAAGTGCTTTAATTTTCCCAGATGCATAACTTCATACAGACCCCCGTCACATCCACACAGCAGGAGATAAAATGGTTCATATGCCCTGTCACATCTGTATCTGCATGGTGGATGTCACTTCCAGTTACACACTGCTTTGTTCACTTAATGAAGGTGCAATTATATCTGCAGATGTAGACATCTACCGTGGGATCCTCTAAGAGTTTAATATCCTCTTATGTCCCATCATGCTCTACCAATCTAATTTTCTTTGAAGTGAAACTAAAATCAAATCAAATCAATTAAATTTGAATGGCCAATTTATTCTTTCTTTGAGTAAGAACATCCTGTGCTGATTTGATTCTGTTGCGTTTCTTACAGGTAAGCTAAATTTGATATGGTGTATGACTCAATATATTGTCATCATCACATTCTCAGTTTTGAAGAAGCTAAACAATGCCATAAATATATTTGACATTAGAATGTATTGCAGCAAAAGATTAATCTGTTTAAGTCAGTGTTCTCAAATTTAATTCATCTAGTGCCAGTGTCCTGTAACTTTTAGATGTGTCCCTTGCCCTACAAGAGGTTAAACTACCTTACCAGCATGCAGTCAAGCGCTCAATCCGAACACCCTTATAGAATAAGGACTCTTTATCCAACGCGGAAGTGTGTCAGCAATCGCCATGATAAGTTCTGTCTGAATAGTGCGGTCAGTAAGGAAGGAGGTAGAAAAAGTAGCCTATATGCTCCGTCTCGTGGCTAGTTTTGCCTAGGAATCCCGCGACATCCCTTACATCCTGCTAAGAAGCCTTAAGGTTCCCACAGTCCTTTGTGTGACATGACGTATCAGCACGGCGCCCTAACGGAAAACAACAAAAATGTCAGAAGACAAGAGAGCGCACACTTGGTAGTTCATCTCCCTAAGGATGTAGGCCCAGATTTGACTAGAATCATGCATATGCATTTCTGCCACGTAAGGACGTCAGAGTTAGAGGCTTTCTGAATTCATTACAGCAGTCCGAAGCTCCTTTCCTCCCCCGGTAGAGTTCTTACTGTTGACCCCATGAAAGGTCAAGGAACAGGAAGGAATAGAAGCTAAAGCTATTATTAAGGGTATTCAGATGGAGACAAGCACTGCAGGGTTCTGCTAATGCGCTCATATAGGAGTCAGGTGTGTTGAAGCAACACATTCAAAAGTTGCAGGACACCGGCCCTTGAGGACAGGAGTTTTGAGAGTACTGGTTTAAGTAAAGTTAAATATAGGACTGTTGTATATTATTTCATTAGTTTCAAATTCTCATTTAGATCACCTCATACCATCTGTTCATATAGAATCTGAAACTGCTACTTGTACTTTTTACATCATGCCCTACACCAGGAGTGTTGAATGTCCAGCTTGCATGGTGCATGTGACAATTCGATCTGTTTGTGGGGCTTGCAGGAACTTTAATGTACTGTCAGTGTTCTCATTTTAACCACAGTTTGTGGGGTATTTTATTTTGAAATAATATTAACATATGATTGAACTCAACTTCTTTATCCAGCGAGAAGGATTGTTTTACAAACATCTGCCATTTAGTTAGTTCTTCTTGGGGCAACACAAGTCATATTTGCTTGTTGGCACATATACCATAACCCCACATACCTCCCTCGAGACAGAGAAAAAAAAGATTAAGGAAATAAAACAAAGATTTCATCTCGCAACAACTCATCTATTGAAATCTTCACATCTATTTTAAAACAATTTTTTTCATGCTTTGAAGAGCATCTGAGATCTCGCAAGACCTGTGCGTAAATAAAAATGGCGGCATACTGTTAACAATCCGATCTACTCATGTAAAAGCAAGCCCATAAATTAAAGTAAAACATTGTAATGTTTAAATATTAACAATTGTGTTTAATACTTATGGTTTCAATTTGGCTTTTATGGTGTTTTATTGTGTTTTTGTTTTTATTATACTTTGTGAACTGTTTTTAAACCCCCTATTGTGGCACTTTGAGATTTTATTTTAAATGTAAAGTGCATTATAAATAAAATTTATTATTATTATTATTTATGTGTCATATTTCCCAATAAAACACAATGGACAAGGAGACCTTAACCAGCCCAGAGAGCTACTTGGACAGGTGTTTTGACAGCATCGTAACGAGGAAGCCGAAAAATACCACTACAAACACACCATCGTCAAAATGCTCTTGTCAAGCTCAACCAGCGCCGCTTACACTATTTCTCCAGAGAGAAGTTCCACAGAATGTCGCAGGAAATTCAGGAAAATGGCAGATTCCCGGCAAATATGAATTCTGCCTCCATTATTCTCCTGCTTAAGCCAGGCAAAGATCCTCTGTTTCCTACCAGTTATCGTCCCATATCCCTTATTAACATAGATATCAAAATAATCTGTAAATCTGTTCCCATAAATTTCACTTATGGGAAGGGTTGATCCAGTTAAAATGAAGGTTTTACCTAGAATTAATTACTTATTCTCAATAGTCCCAAAGAACCCATCCTTTTACTGGTTTAAATCTCTGGAACATATTTTTGTATCTGAGTTTATCACATTTGATAGATTAAATATAAATATGGTATTGATAAAAAAATGTAATTCTTAGAATATCAACAAATTAAATATATAATAAAAAATACAAGTGAGTGTGGTGAGTGCCAATGTGTGAAACACTGAAATTATCTACATTTGATAAATGAATGCAGTTCAGTCAGACAAATAAATTACCATCTTTTGACAGACAGATTCTTCCAATGACTCTGATACATTGTAGTTTCGAAATATCCAAATACTAAATAATGTATATATATATATATATATATATATATATATATATATATATATATATATATATATATATGACAATTAACTTTCAAGCTTGCGGCATAAGCAAGAAACAATGCAGTTGTTCTTCAATAAACACAGTTAAAATGAAAGTAATATTCCCAAGTCTCCCTTGGTTTGTGCTGGAAGTAGAATTAAATTCCAGGAGACAGTCAGAAGCAAGTTCCAAACAAGCCAGCTGCAAACAGT
Organism: Fundulus diaphanus; assembly: GCA_037039145.1. Classification (NCBI taxonomy): domain Eukaryota; kingdom Metazoa; phylum Chordata; class Actinopteri; order Cyprinodontiformes; family Fundulidae; genus Fundulus; species Fundulus diaphanus. Next base: position 40,441,344 of record CM073141.1, on the reverse strand, counting down.
GATGAAATACGGAAGGGGTTGTGTGGTTGGGACATACCACTTGTGTAAATAGAGGCGGTGGTCCGCTCCACTCCTTGTAGTAACTTGTAGATGGGGTTTTTTTACTACACATTATGCACAAACAGTAAGTAATAATGTTTACAGAAAAGTAAGAAAATGTACAGATAAAAAAATCACAAACCACTGTCCTCACTGCTTAATTTAAATTGCGATGAACCTCCGCTAGATGATAAAAGGCTTGCACCCACAGCACAAAGAAGAGGAGGTGAGGGAAGGAGGAGGAGGAGGAGGGGGTACGTATGCGACAAACAGCTTACGTTGATTCAACATTGATTAGACGTCATCGATTCAATGAGATCTTTTCAACATTCATTTATTGGCTGGAATTGAATGATTGTTTGATGGGTTGATCCACAATAACAACATTTTTATTTCTTTTTTTTACCATAATTCATTCTCATCTAGTCCAAGAACCTCATGAGCACCGTCGCCACATCCGTCTGGTCATCCAACGCCTCCTGGAAAACAAACTGTTCGTCAAAGCTCAAAAGTGCGAATTCCACAAATCATCTGTCACCTTCCTTGGACTGATCCTTGAGCGTGGGCAGGTTCGATCAGACCCGGACAAAATCAAGGCTGTTCTCAACTGGCCAGTACCTGAATAAAGAAAGTAGCTCCAACTTGTCCTATGCTTTGCGAACTTCTACTGCTGATTTATCTGCAATTATAGCCAGATTGCTGCCCTGTTACATGCCCTAACCGCCACCAAAAGGGCATTCACCTGGGACCAGAAAGCCGACACCACCTTCCTAGAATTAAAGAACAGGTTCTCCCAAGCACCCATCCTCATTCACCCAGATCCGCAAAGACAATTCACCCTAGAAGTCGACGCCTCGGACACTGGAGTGGGAGCTGTCCTCTCCCAGCACTCTGACTCAGATCACAAACTTCACCCCTGTTCATTCTTTTCTCGACATCTCACCCCTGCCGAAAGAAACTAAGAGTTTTTGGCCATCAAGATGGCACTTGAAGAATGGCGCCACTGATTGGAGGGCACAGAACAACCTGTGCTGGTCTGGACAGATCACAAGAACCTCTTGTACCTCAAATCTGCCAAATGCCTAAACTCCTGACAGTCCCACTGGTCTCTGTTCTTCTCTAGATTCAACCTTTCCATCTCTGATCACCCTGGTTCCAAGAACATCAAACCCGATGCCCTCTCATGTCAGTATTCCTCTGAGGATTTCGATAAGGAACCAACGCCCATCCTTCCACCTACCTGCACCATTGGCTCATTCCACTGGGAGATTGAGGACCTTGTTTCCCAAGCCTTGCAAACGGAGCCGGACCCCGGTAATGGACCACCTAATAGGATCTACGTCCCCACCTCAGTCCGTTCCTGTGTTATCCATTGGTTTCACTCCGTCAAAATTTTCGCTCACCCTGGCATCAGTTGAACCACCGCAAAGATCTCCAGACGATTCTGGTGGCCATCGATACATAAGGATGTCAAACAAACCATCCCACAGACCACCCGCTGGGCTCCTCCAACCACTCTCCATACCCAAGCGTCCCAGGTCACACATTGCTCTAGACTTCGTCACCGGCTTACCCACCTCGCAAGGCATGACCACCATACTCACAATCGTCGACCGTTTCTCTAAGTCCTGTCATCTTGTTGCACTCAAGAAATTATTAAGTCGACCCTCCGATGCCTCACCTCATCCAACCCCGCCGACTGGAACAAGTTTCTGCCCTGGGTCGAGTACGCCCATAATTCTCACGTCTCCGCTTCCACAGGTCTCTCCCTATTTGAAGTCTCCCTTGGTTATCAGCCACCCCTGTTTCCCACTGAGGAAAAGGAGATCTCTGTCACTTCCATCCATTATCATATCCGCCGTTGCCATCACATCTGATCCAACACCGTCAGTGCCCTCCAACGCACCGCAGAGCAGAACCAAAGATTCGCTGACAGGAAACATGCACCTGCCCCGCAGTATCAACCCGGTGAAAGGGTTGATATGCGGTCAGAGGGCCCGGAGTACAGGAGGGCGACTGGGAGGTTAGCCGGATTAGGCACAGAGTTCAGGAGATCTGGAGATGCAGGATACCTGGGGTCAATGTTGCAAGCTATCAGGTGGTCTGCAGTGCAGGAACTTTAGAGGCCAGCAGCAAAAGAGGTCTAGAAGCCAGAAGTGGTGGAGGCGAAGCCCTGGAAGTGGTGAGGTCAAGGTTCTGACCTGCAGACTGGGAGAACCAACGGGGAGCCTTGTAGGAGGTTGACCATAGAAAACCCAAGAAGAAACTTGTTAGGCGGTCCACCAGGTGACATGGATGATCATTGGAAATTAAAGTTCAGAGTAAAGGAACCTGGAGTTGGACTCTTAGCACTGGAATCTGGGTCTGAGGATTGGAACCCAGGACTGGATTCTGTAGGCCAGACCGCTGGAACTCTCGGAGGAGCTCTGGAGAGCACTGTCGATGTCAGGACAACCCTTAATGGAGTTTAAGAGAGTTGTTTGGAAACCAGGGGAACATGCAACAGAGCCCTGAAGAGTTGTAGTGAAGCCGGGAAACCCATTGGAAGAGCAATGGAGAGCAACATGGAAGCCAGAAGCACCCTCAATGGAGCCCTGGAGAGTGCCGTGCAAGCCAGAAAAACCTTCAATGGAGTCCTGGAGAGTGGTGTGGAAGCCAGGAGAACCCTTGACGGAGCCCTGCAGAGTGGTGTAGAAGCCAAGAGAACGCTCGACAGAGTCCTGCAGAGTAGTGTTAAAGCCAGGAGAACCCTAAATGGAACCATTGAGAACCCTCGAGAGAGCCCTGGAGTAGCGTGGAAGCTAGGAGAACCCTCGACAGAGCCCTGGAGTGGCGTGGAAGGCAGGAGAACTCTCAATGGAGTCCTGGAGAGTGACATGGGAGCCAGAAAAACCTTCAATGGAGTCCTGGAGAGTGGTGTGGAAGCCAGGAGTACCCTCGGAAGAGCCCTTGAGTGGCGTGGAAGCCAGGAAAACCCTCGATGGAGCCCTGGAAAGTGGCATGGGAGCCAGAAAAACCTTCAATGGAGCCCTGCAGAGTGGTGTAGAAGCCAGAAGAACGCTCGACAGAGTCCTGCGGAGTAGGGTTAAAGCCAGGAGAACCCTCAACGGAACCATTGAGAGTGGTGTGGAAGCCAGGAGAACCCTTGGAGGAGCCAGCTGGAGGAGGAGGCCAGCCTCTTCATGTTATGAGAGAATTGGGTAAAAGAGCAAATTTTGGACACCAGTGTACACATAGATGGCTTCCATCTGCTCAGGACCAAGATAATGAAAGATAGCTGTAAGAAGGGGGCAGGGGTAGTGGGTTATTGCTATGTTTACAAATGACAGTGGAGCTCTGGTCATGTTATAATTAATGAGTGGTTTTGCTGTGAGGATATGGAGCTGCTAGCAGTTGGGTTGAGACCATACAGTGATCATGAGTTTTTACACATGATCGCTATAACAACATATGTTCCCCCATCTGCAACTGACAAAGCAGTTGCAGATGGATCTACCTGCAACACAAGAAACAATAAAACTATTTACTTACTGTAAACTGCAAAGAGGCATACAGTTCATCACCAATCTCTCCCTTGGGGCACTCAGATCACAACCTGGTTCAACTTCAGCTTGTGTATAAGCCCCTTGTACACAGAGGACCACCTGTAAAATACATAGTGAGGAAATGGTCGGAGGAGGCTGAAGAACCCCAGAGAGGCTGCTTCTGCTACAGAAAAACAGTCATGTGTGGAAAAGCCTGAAAACAATTTCAGGTCACAAGTAGAACACCCAGGCTGTTGATGACTTGAGCTAGGTGAATGAGCTGAATCAGCACTTTCTGAAATTTGACCAGCAAGACCTGGATTACCTCACTGGTCGACCGCAGTATATCAGGATGCGGGGCCATGCATTAAAGTTCTCTGATGACTCTGCCATTGTCAGTCTCATCCCAGATGAGGACGACTCAGAGTACAACCAGCAGATACAGCAATCTATCGACTGTTGCCAGCATAACCATCTCAGGTTAAATGTCGGGAAAATAAGGACCTAGTAGTGGACTTTTACAGGCACTGATACTGGTTAACATCCAGGGAACTCTTGTTGAAACTGGGTGTTCCCCTTAACAATGAACTGAACTGGAGTCACAACACGGATGCTTTTTACTAGAAGGGTCAGAGCAGACTCTACCTGCTGAGGAGGGTTAGGCCTTCTGGAATGGAAGGAGCAACCCTGAAAACCTTTTTTGACTCTGTGATGGCAAAAGCCATCTTCTATGGTGTGGTCTGTTGGAGCAGCAGCTTATCCATAACTGAGAGGAAGCGGCTGGATAAATTCACTAGGACGGCATGCTCTGTCCTGAGGTGCCCTCTGGACCCAGTGCAGGTAGTGGGAGAGAAATAGCATTACTGATGGACAATGTCTCCCACCCCATGCGTAGAGCTGTTGCAGAGCTGGAGAGCTCTTGCAATGAGAAACTGCTGCATCCTAGACGATCAGGAGAACAGTTCTATGGGTCCTTCATCCAAGCTTCTGTTAAACTTCATAATCTTTACTGCTCACAACGGACTCAATATGTGTTTACAAACATGTTAATGGTTACACTGGTTCTTGATCTGATAAAGAATTATTTACACATTCTCACAGATGCTAATGTCTGTTTGCACATGCTTTAGCTACTCTGAGGTTGTTCTTGTACAATCATGCATATAGTATAGTTTTTCTCACATCTTATATATTTTTTCTGTAAATTGACTGCTGTCATTCCTCTATTTAACTTGAACATTGCATTTTATCTGAATATGGCGTATTATCCATAATTGTGCAATTTTCTTTTTTGCATGTGACCTACGAGTTTTGACTGTCATAGTTAAACTTGTTGATCCACTATGCAAAGGCTGAGTTTAGCTATAACTATAACTACCTATAGTTTACCTATAACTCCTAAGAAGTCTCTTGGAGAAGAGATGAAATGTTTCAACAAAGAAGAATCTGTCCAGAGGACCTACTCAATTCTTTGTGATGAATCTGAACATTATCTTTTTTTACATTCCCGATAAGCTTTAGAACTTAGTGGGGTATTTCTTGTCTAATCTTTTTGTATCTTATTTTGTCTTTAAACATACAGTCAAAGCTTCAATAGGGCATTCCTCTAATGATGTCAAATTATTAAATTTAGACGCATGTGTCGTGGCCATCTTGTGGTCGCATAAGCAGAGCAGTAACGCCTGAATAGTTTACTTGTTTGAGTCAAATAGTGAATAGATCATTTCTGAATATCACCTCAACAGACAATAATATTGCAACAACAAAACACAGCTTCTGCATTTGCATCTGCTGGAGTGACCAGTGATATGGTGTTCACGATCATATGAAGGGAGTTTTTTTTCCCATTGATCAGTGTTGCATATGAGCTTGTAACCAAGGACTATACTGTGGAATTTGACCAAAAACACCTAAATGTGGTCTCTATATTTCCTGGAGCCAACACTTGAACGTCCAGACCTTAAACCAACTACTGCAGCATCTGTGCAGGTAGGCTATGTTTATTTGCCTTTTTCTCAGCTGCTTTAATTCAATTCAATTCAATTCAATTTTATTTATATACAGCCAATTCATGAAACATGTCATCTCGAGGCACTTTACAAAGTCAAATCAATCATATTATACAGATTGGTCAAAAATTTCCTATATAAGGGAACCAGTTGATTGCTTCAAAGTCCCGACAAGCAGCATTCACTCCTGGAGAAGCGTAGAGCTACAGGGAGAGTTGTCTGCATTGTCCATGGCTTTGCAGCAATCCCTCATACTGAGCAAGCATGAAGCGACAGTGGAAAGAAAAAACACCCGTTAGCGGGAAGGAAAAACCTCTAGCAGAACCGGGCTCAGTATGAACGGTAATCTGCCTCGACCGACTGGGGGTTACAGAAGACAGAGCAGAGACACAACAAGACAGACAAAAAGCACAGAAGCACACATTGATCTAGTAATCTGTTCTACATTAGATGGTAATAGTCAGTGATCTGTCCTCCCTGGATGATTTCACAGTCAACAGAACATCAGACTAGGTGTACCTACTATGAAGAAAAAAGAGAGAGAACAAAAAGTTAAAAGCTGAAATGACAATAGTCATTTCAATGTAAAGCAATGCAAATCTGGAGAACAGTAGACTGGAGAACAGTAGAAATCAGTAGAGTGAGAAAAATAGGCCCTGATGTCCTCCAGTAGCCTAAGCCTATAGCAGCATAACTATAGAGGTAGTTTAAAGCTTCATACAATCCATTAGGGGTGTTCATGTGAGCTTCAGTGTTGCATTTAGTCTGCTTATTGACAGCGACTTTGGGCATGTTTTTCTGTAAAATCTCTTGTAACTTTCATGAGTCGGCGGTTGTGGTTTCTTGGGGTTGTTTCTGAACATGAAATTGCATTTTTTGGGCTTTGTTTTTCAGACAGAATGCCCTTTTATGGTTATTGTGCCATGCAGCAAGAGAGCTGCACATGTGTGTGTGTGTGTGTGTGTGTGTGTGCGCACGCGTGTGTGTGTGTGTGTGTGTGTGTGTGTGTGTGTGTGTGTGTGTGTGTGTGTGTGTGTGTGTGTGTGTGTGTGTGTGTGTGTGTGTGTGTGTGTGTGTGTGTGTGAAGGGGAGGCGGGATCTGAGTGTTTAATTACAGCGGGTTGATTGACTGTTTTTAAGTCTATTCTTTTAAATGTACTCTATCATAAATTAATACAGTGCATATGCAATAATACATATATTGTTTTCTTAGTATTAGCTGCAATTCTACACGGATTCAGCCGGTTTCTTTCTCAGATTTGATCCATTGTGAGAGAGGAGTGGACAGCCTCTCCTACCTTTCTACTAATACTGCTTTCTTTCCGCTCATGTTGAGCCCTCTACATTTCAACCAACACTTCAGCTGTTCTATGCTGGGTTTCTCGATTGAAGCAGGTTGAAATGAAGCTCCTGGGACGTTCTCATCTTCCTAAATGATTAGTATTGCGGTTGTTGCCAATGTAATTTGCACTTGTCCTGTCCGATCAGCCGGGAAACCGGCTGTGTCTGGAAAAAGTGTGACGTCATTTGAGAACTGCCCCATTGACTATTCTAAAGCATATGCATGTTTTAGAATAGTCCACTCAAAGGCCAAACCTAAGTCTATTTGTGATTCTGTGAAAAACATGAAAATGCTCTCCTTCCGGTCTGATCACAAACAAGAATGGGCAAATGTCAACAATTCTCTACATGTGCAAAGCTGGTCAAGATATATCCAAAAAGACTTACCCTGGGCTCACATTGAATGCGGTGCAGATACGGTTACAGCGCTGCAAGGAATGGATTGTAAATCCCTGTATCCTGTCCAATGTTGTTTCCAAACTGATTATTCCACATATGTCCAAAATTAGTCACACATAATGGTGATTGACAGAGACCAGGAAGTAAGTCAAATGCTTGCATAAATGGTAATAAAGCCATGATGCAGTACCTCAGCAATTCAACAACAAAAAAAGCCTGAATCCTCAATCTGACTCCACACATCATCTCCTTACTGTCTCGTGTTCATATTCTTTAGACTTGTGGCTTTCTTTAGTGGCAGCAAATGTTAAACCAATACAGCGGAACACAACATTTACTATATTTTTCATGCATGGAATCCTTTAATCATGTTAGGAGGAAGGAAGGTCTTTCATTCTTCCGTTTTCAATATCTCACTCAAACACTCATATGCAAAGCCCACCTGTCCAGGAGAATCAATGTAGGCATGTTTGTTAGTTAAAGCTCTGTGAGCTGTAATTGGGCCTTCTCTCGCTCTCTCTACTGAGCTGACACTGATTTAATTTAATTTCAACTACTCTCTAAGGGGATGTTCAGATAACATTAATTAGGTTTTCTATTTTAACTTTATATTGCTACCCTTATGTTCCTGCTGCATTCCAGTGAAGCAAGCCCAACTGTCTCGCTCTGTCTTACTAAACATAACTTTGTTTACTGTTTGTCTTCAGTATAACCTTTGTCTGACCATGTATCTCCTATACTCTCACAAGGACATTATTTTTCACCTTTATCTAAACTCAGTAACAACAGCAGCTTTTTTCACTCGTGTGCATAAATGTTTTCTGACACAGACTATCTGGATGGCAGTTATGGATATAGTCTATCCTTAAAATCTGCTTCTGAGAGCCGAGGACTGATGCTGTGACTGCTGTGTAATTATAGCTGACAGGTAGGACACAGACAATAACAGCAAAAGCTGCACTGTGGCTTTTATCTACGAACAGTCAAAATACATTCACTAGATCAGTGGAGTCATCCATAACCTAACCAACTGAAAACACTCTCATACCAAGATGTTTGTGTGAATAAGTTGCATCTCTTCAGTCCAAAATGTTTATTTTCTGTGTACTATTTTATTAAAATCAAAACCAGGAATGGAAGATGTGCACACTGCAGTTGTGGACCTCTGATTCTGATGGTAACTCTCACTGTGGGCAGAAATTAAGCCCAAAAAGACAATAGTTATATTTCAGAGCTGGAAATTCTTTCAATTTACGAAGTGTGAAACATAAATAAATCATAATCATCCTTTCTATTGTTGCTTAAAGCAAATCCAGTGCTATAAAAACTATTTTATGTTATTGGAGAGGCATGGTGTGGTGCCTCTTGCTTAGTGAATTTGCAATAATTATTTTAGAATATTACTATGAATATTTCCTAAAAACCCACCAAATGTTGTGAACACCACATTTTTTCACAACTTGCCAAAATCCATTTCCCCAGCCCAACATGTTCAAAGGAATCTAAAGCAAAATAAGAATGTTTTAGAGGCTTCATAGCATGCACACGCTGTAACATGTGCACATACCAGTTTTCAGTATTTTTTTAAATATTTTTTTATATATTCCTTTTTTCTCATTTCACAGATCCATCACATATAATAAGAAAAACATTTAAATTGCATTATAAAATGAAACAACATAGCTAATAGGCCAAGAGAGATGAATGCTTTCACTACTGTAACATTAATTTTACCCCACTGTTCTTTGCAGAATTGTTTTAATTCAGCCCCACAGGAGATATATTTTATTTTTTATTTTTATTTATTTATTTATTTGAATTAGGACAATGCACATTCATCAACATGTCAGCATAAAGCATCAATGTAAATATGCCAGAATTAGCACAACAGCTAATTTGCATCCGCTGTCCTAAGGCAGGTAAAAACAGTGAACATTAAACAAGACACTACAGGAGAGAACAGAGTGGACACAAACAGATATATCAAGCTTAAATGGCCTGTTTATGGTCATTCCACTGCATCCTAGTCAGATTCAAGTCTGGACTTTGATTAGGCCACTGTAACATACAAGGGAATAAAAAGTAGTTGGTGTGCTCATCTCACCCTTGATTGTTTTCTGACTTCTTCTAAAGGAAAAGAAAGTGGAGGAGCATTATGATCATTCAAAATGATTACTGGAACAGTTCAAATAAACTTGTATTCTCACATGGTGGCATTATGTGCAGCAAAGTCAATATGTTTATGCTTATGGGAAATATTCCTGCCGCAAATAAGCCTCTAAATTAGTTTTTTTTCAATGCTCAAAATCCGCTCAAAATTAAAATCTAACAAATTGTGAGTTTTTATATTAGAGTGACTAAATTATGCTGCGACTAAGCCTTGTATAAAATACCAAATCTCTAATTTGTGCATTTGGATTGAAAACCTTCCCTTGTCTTTGCTGTGCATTCAACATAAAATGTGCTGGCAAATGCAGAAGATTACTGGAGTGATCTAAAGTGGATCAAACTGTCAGTTGAAATTGAAAATGACAAAAAACATTTGATGAAAGGTGTAAAAATGAGAACTGTTCATCTCCTGTATGTACATTATTAAGACACCCTTGTCTGTTTTCACAGTAACAATAATAGCCACACAAGGATTAAAAGCAATGATTTCAAAGTAATAGAGGTTTTCTTATTTTTCAGACTGACTGTATTCTCAATGTTCACAAACAAAACATGAACTTTTGCTTTATGTCAGAATGAATGTGTTATTCAATTCTTCAAGGGTAGCAGACATAGGACAGACATAGGACAGACATAGGACAACATGACGCACAGCCACAACACTGGTAATACTGGTTTCAGATGAAATAAATGTGAAAGCTTCAGATAAAGGGATCTTAGATTTGGATTACGCATTCCTTTCTATCAGTGCTTTAAGTGGAAAAAAAGTGTCAGTACTCCCCTTAGTGTGATATGTATATGGAACAGAAACATAGGTAATATTATTATATAGATATATCTATTAATCTATAGATCAATAGTTTTATTGTATAGAAATCACAAAGAACAAAAGCAGTTCTAGATCAAATCCACATGAGCCAAATTCAAAGTATCATGCAGCCACTTTTATTAACTCCAAGCCTCATGGCATTAACATGGACATGGCAAACAACATTGAAAAACTAAAGCTATAAAACAAACCCATATGGAAAAGAAAGAAAAAACATGAAAAATCATAACTATTCAATCATCTTGAGTTTATGTTTTATTATATAAGACTTATATGACCCTAGAAAGCGGCCACTTTTGCATTTTTTTCATACGATATAATGTAATAAATTTCACAAGAATTATGTAAAAACTATGTATCTGGTAGATAAGTAAATCATATGTAAAAAAAAAAAGGTTTCCATACATGCTTTGTATATATTTTTTACATGTTAAAAATATGGTAATTGCACAGTGCAGAAATTGGTTAGAGGCTCTCCAATCAGAACTGAACTGAGCTATATGTCAACATCAACTTTCCCACAGGCTTTCGCAAAGCTTTAGATGCAACTCATATAATTAGACCATGTATGTACATACAATGTCCACTGTCCAACTCGACTGTATGTCGGCTACTGAACACACATTACTGTAAATGATTGAAAAATGCATCTGATTTTAGGTTTCTGAGGTGCTAAGGAAGCTTTCTAAACACTTAATGTAACAAATAAGATAGGTAATCAGTAAAGAAAATGTACATTTATTGTTATGCAAAGCTTCATGCAAAGCCTGCTGTCAACATTTATGTATTTTGGTGAAAATCACAAAAGAGCAGTTGTTTAGTGGTACAAGCATGTTGTGCAATTTTACCTGTTTGTTTATGCATGTTATTAATAATTGGCATAGGGCTGTCAATTGTAACGCGTTATTAACGCGTTAACTTTGTTAGATCATAACGGCGGCATTTTATTTGTTGCGTGTTAATTGCGCGTCAAAACGCACACACTGTTCCCTGATGTTTTTTTTCCCCGCAGTGCTCCCTGGACTGTGTTTCTTTTACCCTTGGTGCTTTCCGTAGTTCCAAGAATGCTAGAGACTGTAGCATAACAGACCCGCACTCACTGTTGCCATGTCCGCTTATTTGATGCGACTTTGGGCTTCTTTTTTCTAAAGTCGCTTGTAAATTTCACGAGCGACGGGTTGCGGTTTTTTGGGCTTGTTTCTGGAAGTGAAGTCGCTTATTTGAGCTCTAAAATAAGTGACGATAAACAGGAGTTATAAAGAGACCCACTTGCACTACAGACACTTTGAGTATAACCAGCTGAAATATCCCTCCGCCTTATTACACGCTGGAGCGCATCCTCCCCTAGACTGACATAGGGGCCGATGGGAGTAAAGGCAGAGGGAGCAATGTTGCCCGTATTTTTTGCAGTTTACGGTTGCAATAACCGGTGATAACTGGTGAAAGTAGATTAGATGATGCAAATCACCATTTTGAGCAGAGATTGGTTCTGAAGATGAGTTTTTACACGCTGATAACATTGCAGAAACCCAGCCCATAAGCCATACTTTAATGCTAATTAATTTGTTGTCTTTATATTTGACAAACTAAGGCTGAATCACATTGCCAAATGAAGTACCCTGGAGTTACAGTGTCAGCACATGCAAGCTGTGCTAAACAGTTCTCTTTCAAGGGTATTAAGCTCCTGCCCCAGTTGCAAGCAAAGTGTAAGACTCTGGAATGACCTGGAAATTTAAAACCTTTTACCAGGCTTTAAAAAAAACTGTGTATATGAACGTGGCTATAAACAGCATGCAAAAATATACAAAGAAATTGTTGTTGGTGTGAAAGCTCAGGATTAGATGTGTGTGAGAGAGAGTGAAAAAATTAATAATAAAACTTGTGACTTTATTAAAATGTAAAATTAGTATTCATTTATATGTAAATGCATAATACCACGTCTATCTTTGTTTAAGAGGCGAAAAAATATTTCAGCATGAAAACAGTTAATTTACACATTTGTTTACACATTGTGTAAACATCAGGTATTTATGATTAGCGATATAGCCATTATTGGCCAGAGTTTAACATTTTATGGCACCAGGATGTTTTCATTGCAAATCTGAGAAGTGCTTGAAAAATGAAAAATAAAAATATTTTTTATACAAGCATGTTTTTACTAGTGTCCTTTATCGCAAAATTGCTAATTAAAATGCCCAAATAGGCTTTTACACTTTCAGAAATAAAAACATAAAATATGCGATTAATTTGCGATTAATCTCGAGTTAACTATCGACACTATGCGATTAATTGCAATTAAAATTTTGATCGTTTAACAGCCCTGTAATTTATATAATGGGGGTCTTTGTTGGCTGGCGTTGCTGGGCGACAGATCACACTGGCTCTCAGGAGACTGCAAACATCTTGGGTCAGTTCAGTGAGCGGCTATTGCTCCTTGGTTGGTCCGACAGTTTTGTTTGGCCAAAACGAATAGATCTCATTGGTTCACTGGGATATGCAGGATTCCCTGTATACCGATTTGGGGTTGAATTAAAGATGAATTAACTTTAAATTAGAGTCCAGACCTCCTCAACAGAGGAAAAGTGATGCACCTTTGTCCTGCCAAGAGATGCGTTCACGGGGGGCCCACCACGTGCTAGCGAAAAGCATGCAGAGTTCAGATGAACGGTCTTCTCAAAAACAGAAAGGCTGTAACAAGAAGGACGAGTGCTTGGCTTATTCCCCAGGTGTAATTTGATCTGTGGGCAGTCGCGACCTCCATTGCGACTGGAGCTTTAGTCAGCCTGGGAAGTTGTAGTCCCAACTGTGTTGCATGCTGGGAGTTGCAGTTGCAGTATAATGGCCTAGCAAGCATAATTTAACAAATTTCAACAGTGCTTTGTACACACATGCATTTCCTTGAGATGTTATCATCACATTTGGTTGTAATTCATGTATGTCTTACATTTGTGACACCAAAAGGTGTGTGTGTTGGCCGAGTGGTTAGAGCAGCGCGCTTGCACTCAGAGAAGGACGCAAGTACCGGGTTCGATCCCCAGCTCCTGCACTCAGGGTCCCTGAGCAAGACCCTTAACCCCAGATTGCTCCCCGGGCGCCGCACATGGCAGCCCACTGCTCCCCAAGGGTGATGGGTTAAAAGCAGAGAACAAATTTCGTTGTAATGTATGTTTCAATGTATGTTTCAATGACAATAAAGATGATATTACTATTACATTACTATTACAAAAGTATTTTCTATGTTTCTTGCAGTAGTTTAGTTTCACTGATGATTGGTCAGTCATATAAATTGTTGTCATATATTGTTCTGATAGGTATCCATATCATGTAAGTTGCATTTTGTACCGCTTTACTAAGATTCTTGAATCTACTTACACTGCTTGATGCATTACATACAAGTAAAATGGTTATAAACTTTATAAGATGTATTTATATCTTTTTCTATATGTATATTCTCAAAAATATTAAAAAATGATACATCTTAATATTTCAATAAGATTATTACTGTTATGATTTCTTTCTGTAACATATTTCTTCTCAGTATTAGGCCTGGCCTCAACAAGCCCATGTCATTTTAGCATTATTTTCTTACTTTTAAGGGCATAGCGTATATATAAGAGTTCAATTTTCACCCACCAGTGCATCTATGGAAATGCCCCCCATACCTGAAAGAACTACTCACCCCTCTCTCTACAACACAATCCCTGCGCTCAAAAAACACAAACCACCTCCTACTCCCCAGAACTAAGGTGAGCACATGGGGGATCGTGCCTTCTTCTCAGCCACTCCTTAGGCTTGGAATACCCTCCCCTACCATCTGTGAAACCCACAGACTATTGAGACTTTAGAAAAGGAATAAAAATGTTTCTTTTTAGCAGAGCTTATGAGTTTTAACCTTGAACAGTAGTGCCATTGCACTATTTATTTTTTACACTGATGTTCTATCTTGCTTTGCTGATCTTACCTGTAGCACTTTGAGGTTTGTATTAAATGTAAAGTGCCTTAAAGAAATTGTATTATTATTATTAGGGTTCCAAGCCCGCAGTGCAGAAACAACGGGCTATGCAACGCATAGCCGTTCGTCTGCTCTGTGAGCAGAGAACCCTATTGTTTTTCGTCTGTTTTTAAATTATTAGGGTTCCAAGCCCGCAGCGCAGGCGAACGGCTATGCCGTTCGTCTGCTCTGTGAGCAGAGAGCCCTATTTTTGTTTTCGTCTGTTTTTAAATTATTTATTATTACGGGTAATTATTATTCTCCGCTAAAACGCGTTGGGCGGCCCATGCGGATTTGTAACGAACCTATTGAATCAGGTATCCAAGTACAGAATGTGCACCGCTACTCAAACCCAGAAATTCAGACCCCTCAACAACTAGGGGGCGCTATAACAAAGGACAATGCGTTTTGGCCTATAACCACCAAACTACTGGTCCCACACTCAAAAACTTCACATCACTTTGTTTATTGGATGATTCTGCAAAATAAAGGGAATTGGCACACCCTTCGTCTCCCAGCTAGTTTTCGCGCTACATGGCTACAAAGGTTAAACCTTTCTTGTTAAACTCCTCCTACATTTTTTATGCAATCCGCGCAAAACTCCATATATAACCGCGTAATGGACAAATAAAAAAAGTTAACACGGCGGATTTTTGAATTTTGACTTTTTCGAAAAGTAACGCTAAAATAAGTGATTGTTAGCTAGCTAGCTCTAAATGTAATTGCTGATTATTCTAAAACCATAACAGATTTTGACATGTCCTTCATAACCCATAGTCCAAATAAGATTTTGCACATGTGACCCGCGTTTGAGGATCGTCCATCACTAGGGGGCGCTGTGATGTCAAGAAATCTACTACGCAAGAATGGCTGATCGGATTTTTACAAAACCTTGTTCATCCCCTTCCAGTCATACCCCTGAACTCAGGTATTAAATATGGTAATGATTAAAACAAGTGGGCGGGGCCTATTTCCAAAAGTGTTAAAAAACCTGGAGAATAATAAAAACAATAAAGTAAAGAATAAAAAATGCTTTAAAATCAATTTTTTGATCCCAGATTTTCAGGATGTATTCCGTGAATAAGGTGTAACAATTCTCTCACTGCATGTATTGTTTTTTTTTGAAGTGCTACACTCTGAATTTTTAAAAGTTTGTAAAATGGAGAAATCAATGTATTTTCCACAAATATTGTTCAACCCCCCCAAAATATGGCCTCTATTTGTAAAGCACATGCAGAATAAACATGGATTTCAGTTTGGTAAAAATCCAGGCGAGTTTGACCAATTTACAAGACTTTGAAAATAAATGGTACAAGACTATAAAGTTTAATATTTTATTTATCTAAATCCATTTTTTAATGACCATAAAAAAAAATCCTGTGGTTAGATAAAGCACTCTTTGAGATCCATGAATATTTTCAGAATTTTAGAGCAAACCGTTGATTATTAACGAATTTATGAAGTTTGTGATCAGTTCACAGCTCTCATCATCCAGAGCTCTGACTCCACAGCTGTGAACAGGGCGGCCATTTTGCCCATATTTGGGCACATCACAGGAAGTGATGTCACAGCGGCCATCTTAGGTCAGACAAAGCTGCGCTCAGAGAGAATAAAAGTCAATTCAGGAAAATGTACTTTATGTTTCAGACACTCTGAATCCGGTGAATTCTAACCCGATTTCCAGCTAAATCAACTGACTGAAAACGTCACCCCTTTAGGGGCTACATGGTACCAATTGATTGAATTAAATGATTGTCTAACTTAATAAATAATTTCGGTTTTGTATTGAAAGTAAGCAAACTTCCAGAGCTACGTCCCAAGGAGCCAGACTTTTACTCCGCTTATTATCCTTTTTATCCTGGGGAATTACCTTCAATAAGTAAGATTTTATGATAGATAATCCTCATGCTTTAACACAATATGTGCTAATGGGTACAGGGATGGAAGTAGAGAAAAGTACATTAAACACCAAAAACAAACAAAATGGTCCTAAATTACTGGATAGACATGATTTGTGGGGGGGGGGGGGGGGGGGGGGGGGGGGCCGTGCTGAGGGTGATTAGGTTTTTGTTGATTTCTTTCCCTCAGATCGCGGTTTGTATTATATCATTTTTTTAAATGCTGTTATGAGCACCTTTGCTCTCACTTGTCTGTATATAGTTTTGCTCATATGTGTCATGTTTCGGACGTATTTGGCCCACATGCAGAGAGACACCTGGGACAACAATGAGCAGTTCAAAGGTTTTATTTACAGGAGCGGAGTTGGCTGATCTCTGAATCTAAGAATCTGGGTTCAAGGCTGAACGGAGCCGCGGTGAGACGATCTAGGGAGAAAAACAAGAGGTTTAGGTTGGGTTGCGGTGAGGGGAATAATGGACTGAGGGGCGGGGCGCTTACCACAAGGCTCGGGAACCGGACCGGGGGAAGTGGAGCGGAGGAGGAACTTAGCGCTTTCAGCTCAGATGGAAGTTGGTGACTGAGCGACGGTGAGCTGCAGGAGCAAGGAGGGGTCCGAGCAGCGCCCGAGGTGGTCGAAGACTATGGGGTTCCATTAGTGCCAAAATTATGTTTATGCGTCTTCTGACGTGTTCATGTGTCCATGTATGTGTCTATGTAAGGTGTATATGTATCCTGCTTATGTAATGGAAGCTGCATAAATTATGTTTATGCGTCTTCTGACGTGTTCATGTGTCCATGTATGTGTCTATGTAAGGTGTATATGTATCCTGCTTATGTAATGGAAGCTGCATAAATTATGTTTATGCGTCTTCTGACATGTTCATGTGTCCATGTATGTGTCTATGTAAGGTGTATATGTATCCTGCTTATGTAATGGAAGCTGCATAAATTATGTTTATGCGTCTTCTGACATGTTCATGTGTCCATGTATGTGTCTATGTAAGGTGTGTATGTATCGTGCTTATGTAATGGAAGCTGCATAAATTATGTTTATGCGTCTTCTGACATGTTCATGTGTCCATGTATGTGTCTATGTAAGGTGTGTATGTATCCTGCTTATGTAATGGAAGCTGCATAAATTATGTTTATGCGTCTTCTGACATGTTCATGTGTCCATGTATGTGTCTATGTAAGGTGTGTATGTATCCTGCTTATGTAATGGAAGCTGCTTATGTCGTGTCCATATGTATTGTGTCTACATGAGGGATCAAAGTGCATGGCATTTCTTCACTTTATGTTGTTTGACCTTGTTGTTGAACCTGTAATCACGTGATCTCGGTTTGCCGTCGTTTCCCCGTCATTTCCCTGTGCTGTTATTCCTGTCATCTCCTCTGCTGTTTTTACCTGTCGTCTCCTCTGCTGTTACAACCTGTCGTTACAACCTGTCGTTCTCCCCGTTATCGGGCCGTGTTGTCACCTGACGTCGTCATGCTCTGCTTTTACACTGTTGGGTGGGTTCCTGCTGCCGTTTGCCTGTGCGGTTACCTTTATTTTATTCCTCTTTATTTTTAATCTTTAATAACTTTAGTAATAACTCCCTGATTGTTCCCAATAAGCTCCGACAAACACCTTGGTTCTTCACTTACTGATCGGTGCGGTCATGATAAAGCTACGTACACACCACTTCCGGTTCAACTGAAATTTCAAAATAAGAGTGTTTGACACAAACGCCTCCTTTTGCTGCAAAGTTGAGCTTCATGCTATTAAAATGAGCGCAACCAAATTTGTAATTTCTAAATTTCTCATCTTTTCATATTTACAATCCCAACCTGTGGTGATGCTTAAATATACAGTGGACAGAAAATATCATTTTAAGAAATATTGTCCCTCTGAGGGAAAAAATTCTCTGGATTTTAACCCACCCCCTTTAAAGGGAGCAGTAGGTTGCACACGTATCCACTTAGGCAAGGCAAGGCAAATTTATTTATATAGCACAATTCAGTACAAAGACAATGCAAAGTGCTTTACATGATTAAAATATAGCAAAATAAAAGCAAGTAGGAATAAAATGTAGATAGAAAATAGAATAAAAGCAAGTAGAGATAGAATGTAGAAACAAAGAAGAACATTAAAAGCAGTAGAACAATTTAACTAGAACAGTCAAAGGCAATTTTAAACAAATGTGTTTTTAATCTTGATTTAAAAGAACTCAGGCTTTCAGCACTTTTACAGTTTTCCTGGAAGTTTGTTCCAGATAAGTGGAGCATAGGAACTAAATGCTGCTTCTCTGTGTTTAGTTCTGGTTCTAGGTATGCAGAGAAGGCTGGAGCCAGAAGACCTGAGTGGTCTGGAAAGTTGATACACTGATAACAAGTCTGTGATGTATTTAGGTGCTAAGCCATTTAGGGATTTATAGACTAACAGAAGGATTTTGAAGTCTATTCTCTGAGATACAGGGAGCCAGTGTAAGGACTTTAGAACTGGGGTTATATGCTCTACTTTCTTAGTCTTAGTGAGGACACGGGCAGCAGCGTTCTGGATCAGCTGCAGCTGTCTGATCCACTTTTTAGGCAGACCTTTGAAAACACCGTTGCAGTAATCTATTCGACTAAAAATAAACGCATGGATTAGTTTTTCCAGATCCTTCTGAGACATTAGTCCTTTAATCCTGGAAATGTTCCTCAGGTGATAGAAAGCCGAACTTGTAATTGTCTTTAGGTGGGGCCCTTAGAGGGCACGAAGAGAGATATAAAACCAGCAACCCACTGGTTACAGGATGAAGTCCAACCTCTTGAGGCACTGATGCTCCCAAACCATGCTTTAATGTATTTAATTTTAAACTGTATATATTTTATCGCCCAACCCTGGGTCTTTATGCATGGAGTTTGCATGTTATCCCTGTGCATGCGTGGGTTCTCTCCGGGTACTCCGGCTTCCTCCCACAGTCCAAAAAACATGACTGTTAGGTTAATTGGCTTCTCTAAATTGTCCTGTGAGTGTGTGCATGAATGGTTTGTTTGTCCTGTCTGTCTATGTGCTGCCCTACGACAGACTGGCGACCTGTCCAGGGTTTACCCCGCCACTTGCCCAGTGAACGCTGGAGATAGGCACCAGCTACCCCCGCGACCCCATGAGAGATTAAGCGGGTCAGAAAATGGATAGATGGATGGATATTTTATCGCTGAAAAAAAATAGAGAGTTTGAACAACCCATGCTTAGACTCCACCATACTTAGTAAAATGCTACCCTTACTTTCAGGAAGAAAACACAACCTAAAGAAACCTCCAGTATTTCCAATAAATACATTCAGAAAACTCCTACATAACAGCTTATTATATGATAAACCCATAGAAGAGGTAATAGGTGAGTAGCTCTGCAGGAAATGAGCACCACAGAAACAAGTTTTATTTAAAAGATTAAATACAATCACATCTGACATTGGCTCGAGGTATTTGTTGAGATCTGTGTTTGCTATAAATGTAGTTGTTTTTGGAATGAACTTGCGCGTCCTAATTCACACTAATTTCCGGTTGTTGGCGGTAATGTACCAAGCTGTTCATTTGCAACCGCCATGAAAACATCAAGACAACGAAGAAGAGGACCCATAACATATTTTTTCAGAATGTAATAAATATACTCAAGAAAGAGAGATGTTGTGTAGAGAATTAGGCAGGAATAAAAATAAATTAGATATAAGGGAATTGTTTCAGAGGTCATCTGGGGATGTAGTTTTTAGGAGTATTTTTAGTTTTCTAAGAAGAACGGGTGTTTTAGAGAGAATCTAATAGATTGTCTGATCCATACTCCATTCTGGAAGGTGGCGGTAATGCACCTATAAGTTGTTTGCCAACCGCCATTAAAAAAGGAAAGAAGAAGAAGAGGACCCACACAACGGCACATGGTGGTGAAAAAGCGCGTGCTCGCTATTTCGCGGAGACTGTTCAACAGACTTCATCTTCGCAGCAGAGGAAGGTCAGACCAGAAGTTAGGTATGAAAAACACGAAAAACTTTCCAGACAATTGTTATTTTTTTGATGATTAAAGGTGATGTAAATATTTGTGTTTTAATTCACGTTAAGTCACGTCGAATAAAAAAAGCCGAATTAACAGTTAGCTTAGGCAGTTACAAAAAACAAGGATACATAAATGTATTTAAAAAGTTGTGGCTAAAATTATAACACTTTTTTATTTTATTTGTTTTTTTTGCTTGCTGAAAGTACGATAGGAGTGTGGTTTGCAGTAGTATGGCGTTGTACAGACATTTTTTTGAAGGGGTGTTGCTAACTGGCTAGAGCAGGAGGTATCGGGTGGCATATTAAGACTTGTGCTGCTTTTCCGGGCTTAGTCACTATTTGTAAAATTCAATGGCATAGCACTTCGAGGTACTGGGGCTGGAGTGGTTGTCTTATCAATTTCCCACATGCCAATCACTGCGACACGCTCGCGCTCTCTACCCGACATGTACCATCAGCTTCTTTGCGCATGCGCAAACAGAATAACTTCCATTCGCCGTTGAATGTGCTTTATTAGTTTGAAAAGGACCAGAAAGTATTCCCATCATTTCCTACAGAATTCTATGGTCCCCAGAGAGCTCACAGTCTGTGCACAGCACGCCCAAGTATGTGGGAGCTGTAACTTTGTGTTTTTATCAGTAGAGCACACAGAGAACCGAGTTTAGCTTAACAACCGCGTTAGGCTATTACCACTTCTTCTGCTCTGAGACTTCAGCAGGGTAAAAACAAAACAAAGCGCCAATCTCCACCTAGTGGTCGGAGGCATTGACGCACCATACTTCACTGGAGCCTTCACACTCCAGCCCGGGGGGTGAATTTTTAACATTGCGCTAGGTTAGTGTCCACATTTATTTTCATTTTGGTTTAGTAAAGTATTATTGAGTTAAACAGAAATAGCAGCTGTAGATATTCTCAGGTGTCTATATTTTCTACCCTGGGTCTGTTTGGGTTTTCTGCTCCACAGCATGTTTGTGAAAACAAATGTCTCAACATTCAGGGAGAGGCTTTGGTCCTTAAGGCCGCCATTAACTCCTTTTACTTAATCAATTTGCAGTTAATTGTTAATACAATGATACTATTATCAATATAATGCATAACTACACAGTCATGAAATTCAGTTAACAGCTAAGAAAATGTTTTTAATACCAGAGATTTAATTTGAGATCAGATTAAAAATAATCTATTCTAAATCCTGAGAATTGGAATCAAATTGATTCTTGAAATTTGAATCAACCTTCCCTACTGACTTCCAAAGAGCCCATAATGTTTTGGATGGATCTCATTCAGGCTTTGCACATCTTTCATAAAGCATGCCTGCTTTATGATCGTCATGATATCAACACCATGCTTTGATTAAGCAGTAAACAACTTATAACTCATTCATAAGTGTTTATGAATTAAGAGTGAGCAAGAAAAACTGTTTCTTGCCAAATAGTGAGCCTAATTAGTTCAACTATATAATTATTCCAGAATTGCTTATATTAAACATTTCAGGCTAAGATACTGCCTTGTAAGCAAAACCAGTCAGTTTTGTCTCTTTTTATGTCATGCAAAATCTTATTTGTGTGCAACTTTCTCTGCCAGGGAGTAACAAGAGGAGGGTGGAAACCCAGATGATGATGATCTTCTGGAATGACAGATAGATAGAGGCGGATGGTATGTCATAACTACTGTATGAAACATTTCAAAGACGTAAAGTTCCTTGGTGCTGTAAAACTGCACTGAATTTTTACTTCCACAATACAGGTATAAGATGTTTTATTCTGTTCAAAATCTGGTCTGCTTCTTTTACTGGTTTCCATGTTTGCAGGCTGCTGCTCTTTCGCCAAAATAAAATACCAAATGCTGCACACTGTTTTGGGAATTCTCAAATGATTGGCTCAGGAACCAGGAAGTAAGTAAAAGCTACAGTCTGAACCAAAGTAGTTCTGGATCGTACCTCTAGGTTAGAAAAGAGAAAAAAAATTACTAAGACGTTGTTGATGGAGAGGACCGATCATTTATAGGGAATGTTACTTCCTTCCCGGATGACAAATGAGAATGATTTATTTATTTAACTGTAAATGTCTTACTAATAGTTATATACGTTGCGTTTTGCATTAGACAGTGTATCTCCCTTGAAAAAGAAGGCGATTATTCACAGGAAGCTGGCTCCCTGGTTTAATTTAGAGCTGCGTTCTTTTTGGGAAAAAAAATGTTAGGAAATTGAAGAGAAAATAGCACTCTACACACCATGAGGAATCCTACCTGATCTAGAAAAACAGTCTACTGTTGTATAAAAAGAACCTTCACTAAGTTAGAGGAGCATATTTTTAATCATTAATTGAGGAGATTAAAAATAATCCTAGATTTCTCTTCATTAAAGTTGCCAAACTTACAGAGTCATAGCTCGGTTGATCCATCCATTCCATTAGCTCTTAGGAGTAATCACTTTATAGGATTCTTCATAAATAAAATTAATTCCATTAAAAATAAAATAATTGGCATCCTCCCAAACATGATTACCTCATCCTCAGTAAGTGAGGCAGCATTGGAGGAATCTTTAGAACCTGCGCGGTGTTTGAACTGTTTAGAATGGGGTACCGCGCACGTGACGTCACCGCCTCAAGAGCAACGCCCCTTTTGCCGCTTAGGTAGGACAAACCGATAGAGAACGCACGTAGCAACCAGCAACAGAACCAGCGATATGACCGACTTTGCAGCCATTAAACTTTCCCAAAACGATGTCCCAGGCGCACGGTTTACTGGTCGCACTGTCGAAGAACACACCAACCTTCAGCTCAAACGATGGCTTGAGTGTCGAGGGCTTAAAAAGACCGGAAAAACGGGCCGAGTCGATCGAACGGTAAGCTTTGTTTTTGTTTTTCCTGCGCGGCGGTCATGCCGTCGTCGGCCGTTTTTTTGTTTGTAATCACCGTCCAGGGATCGGTATATGTTTAATGTTTGTCTCATTTGAAATGTTTTTGAGTAGGCTATCCTGGTAGCAGGGTATCATGGTAGCAGGCGCTACCATGATAGCCTATATGCTATCATGGTAGCAGGCGCTTCATTATTAACATGTCGGCCACCAAAATAATCTTACCTGTTCACTACTTGATGTCGCTGGAATTGGGTCAGGATGTTCTTCGGTTGTGCCCTTTCCTCCGACAAAATCCTTGCTACATATGTAGGCCGACCGCACCGGTGTACCCAGCGCACACATTTCTCCTTGGCACTCTTGAATTTCGGGAAAGTAATGAAGAAAACATCCTTCATATGCGGCCGATCAGCGTACCTCGAGTCGCTGTTGCGCTGTTACAGCCCACAATACAGCAACGGTTTACATGTTTTAAATACTTAACAGTTAATTACCTGTGACAAAGTGAGCACCGCAGACTCTGGCGTATTCCAGCTTAACACCGTCCAAATCGGACCTGGATATCCGTGTCAGCCATATGTGACGGCGTTGTTCAGAGAGCTGTTTTGTTTTTTCACACTGATTCACGATTACGGCTGGTAGGCGATAGAGCGTTGATCTCCACCTCCACGGGCCGTGCAACCAACCATTAAACACGTTTTCCCCATTGTTCACTTCCAATACTGCCTAAGGCGTAATACAATGCGGGTCAACAGTGCGAAACGACAGACACCCAATATGGCGGACGCGCAGAGTAGTCACGTGACCGTGACGTCAGCTGAAAACCCCCTATTGTGGAGAGATTTTTCTTGGTGGCTGTTATTAACAGACAAACATCATTTAACAGTGGCTTTTAAAGAGGAAAAAGTGGTGTTTGTATGATGGTTTGCTTTTTATTTTTATCTTATTCAGTAAGAAGATTTGTTCAGGCCATTTTATTATAACGTTTAGTTTTACTTTGAAAAGTTTATCTCAGATAACTCAATCCAGTCATACTAATCATAAACAACAGGTGTTTTCAAAGAACCTAATTAGCCGGATCATGATTAGCCGGATGAAGTCATCTTGGATGTGTCATTTGATATCGGATGTTTTAAGCAACGTACGAAGAACGGACCCCTGGTCTCTAATCTGAGCTGCTTTTAACCTGTGATTTCTGAGGCTGGTGACTCTGATGAACTTATACTCCGCAGCAGAGGTGACTCTTGGTATTCCTTTCCTGGGATGGTTTTTTGCAACTGCACTTAGGGACACTTTCAAAGTTTTCACAATTTTTCGGACTGACTGACCTTCATTTCTTAAAGTAATGATGGCCACTCGTTTTTCTTTACTTAGCTGCTTTTTTCTTGCCATAATACAAATTCTAACAGTCTATTCAGTAGGACTATCAGCTGTGTATTCACCTGACTTCTGCACAACACAACTGATGGTCCCAACCCCATTTATAAGGCAAGAAATCCCACTTATTAAACATGACAGGGGACACCTGTGAAGTGAAGACCATTTCAGGTGACTACCTCTTGAAACTCATCAAGAGAATGCCAAGAGTGTGTGAAGCAGTAATCAAAGCAAAAGGGTGGCTACTTTAAGAACCTAGAATATAATACATATTTTGTGGTGGTTTCTAGAGTCTCTAAAAGTAGAATGGGAGGCAGATCCTTTAGCTATCAGGCTCCTCTCCTGTGGAACCAACTCCCAGTTTTGGTCCGTGAGGCAGACACCCCGTCTACTTTTAAGACTAATCTTAAAACTTTCCTTTTTGACAAAGCTTATAGTTAGAGTGGCTCATGTTACCCTGAGCTACCTCTATACTTATGCTGCTATAGGCTTAGGCTACTGGAGGACATCAGGGCCTATTTTTCTCACTCTAAGTTCTCCTACTGTTCTGCAATTTGCATTGTTGGTTGTTATTTGAACTTTTACCTTTTTGTTCTGTAATCTTTTTTCCCTTCATAGTAGGTACACCTGGTCTGACGTTCTATTAGCTGTGACACCATCCAGGTGAGACAGATCATCTGCTATTACCATATAATGTAGAAGAGATTCCTGGATCAATGTGTGCTTCTGTGCTTTCTGTGTCTCTGCTCTGTCTTCTCTAACCCCCAGTTGGTCGAGGCAGATGAGCGTTCACACTGAGCCTGGTTCTGGTTCTGCTGGAGGTTTTCCTTCCTGTTAAAGGAGAGTTTTCCTCTCCACTGTCGCTTCATGCATGCTGAGTATCATGGATTGCTGCAAAGCCATGGATAATGCAGATGACTCTCCCTGTGGCTCTACGCTCTTTCATGAGTGAGTGCTGCTTGTCAAGACTTGATGCAATCTGGTCAAAAAGTTTCCTCTCTAAGGAAACCCAGCAATCTTTTTAATCTGTTCCAATCTGATTGAATTTGACTTTGGGAAGTGCCTGGAGATGACATGTTTCATGAATTGGCGCTATATAAATAAAATTGAATTCAATATAGCTCCTTTAATCTTGCACAGCAATGTCTTTGGGCCCTTGCCCATCAATCAGGTTGTGTTTTAGCAGTTTTGTTCTAACTACATTTTCACTTGCTATTACTACTGATTTTTTTTTTGTTGCAGTTTTATTGCTGAATGAGCAAAGATCAAATAATTTTATTGTCGTGACAAAGTTAAAATGAATTGAAATTTACTGTATACAAGTTATAATAAATTTAACACATGAACATTTGCACAGCCCAAAAACGAAAAGTATTTGGATTGCTAACTTTACAACTTTTATGTGCAGTTTTCTGTCAAATGTCTTCCACAGGGAACACGGCCGGTGAGACTGGGACAAATTTGGATTTCTTGCATGGACAACATCCCACCGCTTGGCTTTTCTACCTCTGCATTGATTTAATTCTTGCATAGCGAGGACGGGTGATCCTGCGGCTGCCTGTTCACCCTACATACAACCTCTTTGTCGGCTACATGGGAGTGTGGCATCTTGCAGTCCCCTATATTTGGTTTAATCTGAGTATATAGCTATTGACAAGTTGAGCCGTAAAAGTTAGGATTTATACAGTTTTGGTGTTTTTCTTACCAGATGCTGTATCATCATTCCTGTGTTCATATCACTTTGAAATGTTGTGTTGGTCAATTTCAAAGTAAACAAATCATTGCAAACTTTTGAAAATTGTCTTAATTTTTTTTCTATGAATGTGAAACATTTTTACAAAGTATGACGAGTTCTTGGTATGGATTGTTGAAAATCCCCTTTTAAATGCAAAACTCTGAGTTCTAAAATTAGACGCATGGTGGCGCTCATTTTAATAGCTTTGAAACTCAACTTTGCAGCAAAAGGAGGCGTTGGTGTCCAAGACTCTTATTTTGAAATCTCAGTTGAACCGGAATTGGCGTGTACGTAGCTTTATCATGGCCGCATCGATCAGTAAGTGAAGAACCAAGGTGTTTGTCGGAGCTAATTGGGAACAATGAGGGAGTTATTACTGTTGTGACATTAAAGATTAAAAAATAAAGGTAACCGCACAGGCTGACGGCAACAGGAACCCACCCAACAGTGTAAAAGCAGTGCATGACGACGTAAGGTGACAGCACGGCCCGATAACGGGGAGAACGACAGGTTGTAACGACAGAAGAGACGACAAGTTGAGACGACAGATATAACGGCACAGGGAAATGACGGTGAAGACGACAGGTATAACGGCAGAGGAAACGACAGCAAACCGAGATCACGTGATTACAGGTTCAACAACAAGGTCAAACAACATAAAGTGAAGAAATGCCATGCACTTGATCCCTCATGTAGACACAATACATATGCTCACAGCACATGGACACGACATAAGCAGCTTCCATTACATAAGCAGGATACATATACACCTTACATAGACACATACATGGACACATGAACATGTCAGAAGATGCATAAACATAATTTATGCAGCTTCCATTACATAAGCAGGATACATACACACCTTACATAGACACATACATGGACACATGAACATGTCAGAAGACGCATAAACATAATTTATGCAGCTTCCATTACATAAGCACGATACATACACACCTTACATAGACACATACATGGACACATGAACACGTCAGAAGACGCATAAACATAATTTATGCAGCTTCCATTACATAAGCAGGATACATATACACCTTACATAGACACATACATGGACACATGAACACGTCAGAAGACGCATAAACATAATTTTGGCACTAATGGAACCCCATAGAAGACAGCCGGTGGAATCTGGTGAGTCTGACTGACTGGTTTTCATCCGAAGTCTGGCAAGTCAAGTGCATAGGCGCCACGGCTGGATCAAGGCACGGGGAACCACTGATGCTAACACTCTGGCATCCACCGGCTGTCTGAGCGCTGCTCTTATGCTCCAGCGCTGACTCGCAGAACGAGCCGCAGGTGTGCGCGCCCCGCCCACCAGTCAGCTGCAGTCACCTGTGGAGAGAGCAGAGGGGACAGCGCCAGCAGAGAACTGCATGGTGCTGTCTGCTAAGTTCTGACAATATGTAGATAATTGCTGTTGTCTGTAGATTGGTGTCTGTGTATATAGCTTATATATATATATATATATATATATATATATATATATATATATATATATATATATATATATATATATATATATATTGGAAGAAAGAGAGAGAGATTTATGTTTATAATTTGTGTGTATATTAGATTAATATTTAACTGCAAAATGTGTAAGTGCGTGTACATTTTTCATCCAGTTTGACTTCAGTTTAAATAGTTTTGGTTCTGAATAAATATGTGTAATCTGTCTGAAAGGTCACGATCACTGGGAACATATGATTAAAATGAGATCTGAGCTGCCTCCTATTCATTTTGACAGCAGCTGTCTGATCTGTGGTCTGACCCAAGATGGTCACCCTGTAGGCACGTCAGCCTAGTGGCTGGCAGCGTCCAATGGGGCGTCTACGTATATAATGTCTATGTTTCTAAGCTGAGCAGAAACCTGAAGAGGGAGGAATTGGAATTTGAAATCAGAAAAGCTCAAATTAATAAAGGAAGTATTGTAGCAGTGTTTTTGGATATTGAAAATGCATATGACATGTTGTGGAAAGAAGGTTTATTAATTAAAATTATAAAGATGGGTATTACAGGTAGGATGTATTGGTGGATCAAAGATTTTCTAACTTAAAGACAAATACAAGTTCAAATAGGTAATTATCATTCTGAGAAATATACACACACACGCACACACCCCCACACACACACATACACACAGGGTCCGAAATTAACTCGCCAGTTGCCAAATGCAAGTAAATTTCCCGTTTGGCGAGTGAATTTCAGAGGGCAAAACAAACAATACATTTATATAAATGTATAATTCCAGCTGTTGCTAAAATTTTAATAAGAGTCCACAGCCCTTAACTCTAAAGTCATTGTTACCAAATGTCTATCAGGGAATACTTGAAAATTGTTGTTAACTTGTATCTAACTGAATGGATGCACACATCGCAATGTCCTGCTTTGGATTCTAAGCATGTGGTGCGTTCAAGAACTTCACTCAACATAGGAATTTGCAAATTCGAGGATTATCTTTTGTACAGTAATATCTGTACAGCCTAAATTGACTCAGAAGTAAATCTATGGTTTAGCACTACAATACAAATATACAGTCAATTTATCAACATCCCACAGTTCTTAATTCTTCTAGTTCAAACATACTTCACGTAAATTTAAATTATGATTTTTCATTAACATTAAACTAAACAGTAGACATTTTAAACCTCATTTCCATTCGAGTCATTTAGCTTTAGGCTCAACATATATTACTGTATTAAAGATAATCCCCGCATGTGCAAATTCCTACGTTGAGCAAGGTACTTGAACTCATCACACACGCAGCAGTCAGACTGATTCAGTCAGACATTTCTCTGGTGTTCTGCGCTGGGTTTCGTCCATAAAACTGTAAGTTATCATGTTTATGTGTATTATACTCTGTTTGGGGTCATGTTAACCCCTCGTTTTTATTGAGAACTTAGCAGTAGTTTTTCTGTTTGTAGTGTGGAGTCTAGTTACCTACAAATGAGCAACTTGATGTTAGCAGCTGCTTAGCATTAGGCTTGTAGCTCTGTTGTGGTTAGCAGCTAATTAGCAATCGGCTCAAAACTCTGTGGTGTCGCTCCACTGAGCTATATTATACACTAGAGTGCTAATCATAGACATTATAAACGTAGACGCATCGTTGGGCGGGTTCTGCCTATGCTGGGATGCGTCAGAGCGTCCGCCATGTTAAATGTGGCAAATCTGCAGTTACTCAGTCACTTAAACAGTATCAGGGGGACTTTAATCTCACAATATACTTTGTATTCGTAATATTTTTATTTTTGTAATATTACAAGTTTATTTTCGTATCCCTTTAACTTCATTCTCCCGACTTTATACTCGTAAAGAATAAAAATAATTAAAATAATCTCACCTGGCCCTATTACTCCAGGAGTGAAATAATTCTGCAAACTGTGACTATTCTGGAAATTTTCCCTCTTAATTCTCATAACACTACCACTTTTGTCTTTTTTTTTTTTTAGTTTTTTTTTTAACTTAGTCCTAGGTTTTTTTCCCCTCATATTAGTAATTTTACCTCTTTAATACTCCCCCAAAAAGTCTGTTCCTAAAGGTTCACATGTGACACGGTTTTATGAAATAATGAAGACCACAATGTTTAGATTTAACAAATTGATCCTTATATTCATAACACATACACATATACACACACAAATATATATATATATATATATATATATATATATATATATATATATATACACATAAACATATATATTTATATATATATATTTATTTATTTAGAAACATATAGATATAGATATGTATAGACAGCTATAATCTTGACCTATAGTGATATATAATCACACAGCTATTTATTTGGCTTATTTATAATACTTGAAAATCTATATATGCACATCTATGTCTAAATACAATAGTCTGTACTGTATGCAAGCTAAAAACCTTGAAAAAGAATGGTCTTGCACAGCTTTTTCCTAGTGTTGCCACTCTGCAGCTTTAGTGTCCAGTTTTGCAGCATGGTGCAGCCTTAGTTTATAGAAGGCAGATACAAGTAGTGAAATCAGCCCGAATACATTTCCATGCAGCACAGGAATGAGGCATCTTCTCTGATCCACGTTCACTACAACAGAACTTAACTTGTTTCTGCCACATACAATATGGCGGTGACGTTGATGTGCGAACCTGCGCCTAATGACGCGTCTACGTATATAATGTCTATGGTGCTAATAGCCCGCTGTTAGAACAAGTCGCTTTGAAGCCACCAGCCGCCATATTGGTACTCCCTATTTTCCCCCAGTAAGTAGGGAGAATGTGCGCTACAGCATCGAATAACGAGGATTTTCTCATGTTCAGAGGGAGCTTGAAACTTTGAAAATGTCAAATGCCGTATACTTTTATGCTATGTTCTAAAACTATCAAGTACTGAGAAAGTCATGTGCTGAAATATTTTCCATTTTATTTATTTAAATATATATAATAATAATAATAATACATTTAATTTATACTGCACTTTCCCTCAAAAGATCTCCAAGTGCTACAGGTAAAAATTAAAAAAAGCATAAAAAAAATTAAAAAAGCTTTTTTAGAAGAAAAAAAAGAATAAAACATCTAAAGGGGACCAAAAGCTTTGCTAAAAAGAAATGTTTTAAGGCCTTTTTTAAAACACTCAGTGGATTGAGGTGCCCTCAAGATGTCAGGGAGGGCATTCCACAGATGCGGGGCAGCAGCACTAAATGCCCGATCTCCCATTGTCCTGAGTCTGGTTCTGGGAATGTGGAGGAGGTTTGAGTGAGTGGAGCGAAGGGAGCGGGTTGTCTTCTGTGGGCTGATAAGGCGGGGGCATGTCCATGGATGCATTGATGTGTGAGGAGGGAAACCTTGTACTCAAACCTGGTGGAGATGGGAAGCAAGTGTAGTGAATGGAGGATGGGGGTAATGTGCTCATGTTTCCGCAC
Organism: Fundulus diaphanus; assembly: GCA_037039145.1. NCBI lineage: Eukaryota > Metazoa > Chordata > Actinopteri > Cyprinodontiformes > Fundulidae > Fundulus > Fundulus diaphanus. The sequence continues at coordinate 40,410,240 of CM073141.1, read as the reverse complement.
TCTCATCAGGATCCTAGCTGCAGAGTTTTGAATATACTGAAGCCTCTGCAGACTTTTTCTAAGGATCCCAATGAGAAGTGCGTTGCAATAGTCCAGTCTGGAGGAGACAAAGGCATGAAGCAGCTTTTCTGCGTCTGGGAGGGAGAGAATGGGACGAAGTTTGGAAATATTTCGGAGGTGGTAGAAAGAGGTCTTGCATAGGTGATTTATATGTGCTTCAAAAGTGAGTTGGGAGTCCATTTTTGCACCAAGATTTCTAACTGTTGATGAAAGCGGGATGTTAGTGCCAGAAAAGGTGATGCTGGTTATGGATAATGATTTGGCTTGATGAGGAGTTCCAACCAGGATGGCTTCGGTTTTTGCTCCATCCATACCTTTATCTCCTCCAGACAGGTGGTGAGTTTTGATGGGGATGACTGTGAGGGTGGGGTGTCAGCTGTGACATTTACATAGAGCTGTATGTCATCAGCATAGCAGTGGAATGAAATATTGTGGCAGCTGATGATTTGGCCAAGGGGAGTGAGGTAAAGGATGAAGAGGATGGGGCCAAGGACTGACCCCTGGGGGACACCACATGTAACTGTGTGTGGATGTGATTTGGAGTGTCCCAGGGAGATGTATTCTGTCCGGTTTGTGAGATATGATCTGAACCAACTGAGAGCAGTGTCATTTAGTCCAGTAGTGAGGTGGAGCCGGTTTAAGAGAATGCCGTGGTCGACAGTATCAAATGCAGCAGAAAGGTCAAGAAGGATGAGGAGGGATATATAAAACATTTATAAATATATAAATAACATACAAACACATATATGTATACATATATATACATATACACATACTTATACATATACACATACTTATATATATATATATATATATATACACACACATACTTATACATATACACATACTTATATATATATATATATATATATATATATATATATATATATATATATATATATATATATTAGGGCTGTCAAAATAACGCGTTAATTTCGATTAATTAATTTAAAAAAAATTAACGGATTAAAAAAAATAACTCAGATTAATCAATGTCGTATAGGGGTTTTCAATAGGTGAGGCGTGCCTCCCCTGGGGGGCGCCAAAGAGTCACAGGGGAGGCACATGAAGACAGAGAAGAAGACAGCGCTGCCGCTCAACTCTGTGAAACAAAAGTAGCGATATTCGTGCCTTCTGTTTGAGCGCGCAGGAACCAATCCAAGCGCACAGTGAAACAACTCAACGCTCAAAACCGGTCTGGCACGGTCTGAAAAACTCTTCTCAACCCGCTGTCCTCGCGGTGAGTTCCATCTCTGCTCGCGCGCTACTTTGCTCGCGCACACCTGCTCGTTTCACACTCAACACCAGCTGTGCACTCGCTCGGCTGTTAAAGCCAATCACGACTGGGGGTTAAAGAAGACAGAGCAGAGACACAACAAGAGAGACAAAGAAGCACAGAAGCACACATTGATCCAGTAATCTGTTCTGCATTAGATGGTAATAGTGGTGATCTGTCTTCTCTGGATGATGTCACAGTTAACAGAACACCAGACCAGGTGTACCTACTATGAAGAAAAAAGAGAGAGAACAAGAAGTTAAAAGATGAAATGACAACAGTCATTTCAATGTAATGCAATGCAAAACTGCATTGCATCTACTTTTTTTAGACAAATGCAAGAAAGTAATAAATATTATGACATGCTTAATTGGAAGGGAGTGGGGAACAGATAGATGGTGCTTCTGTAGAAGGTCGTGAGGATGGGCGGGGACAGGTGGGCTCTCCTCATCCTCCGCAGTAAGTGAGAGTGCTTCTGTGCCCTCTTCTCCAGTGACATGGTGTTCACAAACCAGCTGAGGTTGTGTGTTATGTGCACCCCGAGGAATTTATTGCTGCTGACCACCTCCACAGCTGAGCTGTTAATGAGAAGTGGAGCATGGCGAGGCCATTTCTTCCTGAAGTCCATGATGATCTCCTTCGTTTTCTCCATGTTCAGGATCAGTCCTGGTCCTGGTCCTGGTCGTTGTCGTCTCTGATCAGGCCCACCACCGTCGTGTCGTCTGCAAACTTCACAATGTGATTGGTGGTGAACCTGGGGACACAGTCGTGTGTCATCAGGGTGAACAGCAGGGGGCTCAGGACGCAGCCTTGAGGAAAGCCCGTGCTGAGGGTGATGACATCAGAGGTTTTCTGTCCGACCCGGACCAACTGAGGTCTGTTGGTGATGAAGTCTAGTAGGCAGTTGCGAACAGGTGTGCTGAAGCCCAGATGTTCCAGTTTTGATGGTGTTGAACGCTGAACTGAAGTCCAGGAACATGCTCAAGGGGGCGGTGCGTGGGTGGGCTTGGAACCCGTTAATAACTGCTTGCAGTTCTAGTTATTATTATTACGGAATTAAAACGCGTTGTGCAGCCCAAGCGGATTTATAACGAACCTATTGAATCAGGTATCTAAGTACAGAATGTGTGCCTCTACTCAAACCCAGAAATTCAGACCCCTCAACAACTAGGGGGCGCTATAACAAAGGACAATGCGTTTTGGCCTGTAACCACCAAACTACTGGTCCCACACTCAAAAATTTGATAGCACTTTGTTTATTGGATGTTTCTGCATCAAAAAGGGAATTGGCACACCTTTCGTTTCCTAGCTACTTTTCGCGCTACATGGCTACAAAGGTTAAACCTTTCTTGTTAAACTCCTCCTACATTTTTTGTGCGATCTGCGCAAAACTTCATATATAAGCGTGTCATGGAAAAATAAAAAAAGTTAATGCGGCAGATTTTTGAATTTTGACTTTTTCAATAGGTAACGCTAAAATAAGTGATTGTTAGCTAGCTAGCTCTAAATGTAATTGCTGATTATTCTAAAACCATAACAGATTTTTACATGTCCTTCATAACACATAGTCCATATAAGATTTTGCACATGTGACCCGCGTTTGAGGATCGTCCTTCACTAGGGGGCGCTGTGATGTCAAGAAATCTACTACGCAAGAATGGCTGATCGGATTTTTACAAAACCTTCTTCATCCCCTTCCAGTCATAACCCTTAACTCAGGAATTAAATATGGTACTGATTGAAACAAGTGGGCGGGGCCTATTTCCAAAAGTGTGAAAAAAACCTTCAAAATTTCAAAAAATTACCAAAAATCCATTTTGTGGTGTAACGATCTCAGATTTTCAGGATGTATTCCTTGAATAAGGTGTAACAATTCTCTCACTGCATGTATTGAGGTTTCTGAAAGTTGCACACTCTGATTTTTTAAAAGTTTGTAAAATGGAGAAATCAATGTATTTTCCACAAATATTGTTCAATCCCAATAAAAATGGCCACTATTTGTAAAGCACATTCAGACTTAATGTGTACTTCAGTTTGGTAAAAATCCAGGCGATTTTGAACTATTTAAAAGACTTTGAAATTCACATGTGCAAGACTATAAAGGTTAATATTTTTTTTCTCTGAAACGCTTTTTTCAATGGGCGTTTAAAAAATCACATAGTTAGATAAAGCACTCTTGGACATATGTGAATATTTTCAGAATTTTAGCGCAAACCGTTGATTTTTACCGATTTAATGAATTTTATGATCTGGTCACAGCTTTCACCATCCAGAGCTCTGACCATCCAGAACTGTGAACAGGGCGGCCATTTTGCCCATATATGGGCACATCACAGGATGTGACGTCACATCCCGTGATTTTCTAAGCGGAGCAGAAACTGGAAGAGGGAGGATAGCTTTTAGAGTTTTGAAAAGAACACATAATTTAAAAAAAATATTGAATGTAAAAAAGATCAAGCAGAAGCAAGGAAAGTTATTTAGAAGGCAAAGAAGACAAAATGGAGAGATTTTTGTGATTCAATGGGCAGAACAACTCCTATAGCTAAGGTATGGGGAATGATTAAGAAAATGAAGGGAAATAGACCAGAGAGAACATATCCAGTTCTAAAACATGAAGAAGGAACAGCAGTAACAAATGAGGAAAAAGTAGAAGTAATGGCAAGAACATTTGCAAAGATCCATAGTTCAGATATGGATCAGACTTATTCCAAAAGTAACACTATGATATAATATAGATAGATAGATAGATAGATAGATAGATAGATAGATAGATAGATAAGAGTAATAGCATTAATGGTTTAAAGGTCAATCTAAATGAAGAACATTCATTATATATATATATATATAAACACTTTTATTTGGGTGTGATTAATTATTTCACAGTCCTAATTTATTTATATTTACATACATACTTTTATAATATGAATATTACTGTTATAATAAAATATGAAGTACTGACAAAAAAGGCTTATTGTGTTATTGTGTGGCAACCTCTTGGTGTAGAAGCATAATCCAGGTTTCAAATTAAAGGTAACACTTTGAAGTTTCATGTAGACTATTCGGATTATATATCAGGAGTAATTACACAAAGGTTCCTATTTCTAATCCATTATAAAAGTGAAATTTATTTGCTATTAAAATTGGTACAATAGTCCCCTTCACAAGTATATATAGATGTAGCATGTTGAAATCCCCACCTACACTACTGTGATGGTATACACATGGAAGACAGAGATTTAAAAAATGACCCAAAAACATAGCTTGGCTAATGCCCTTTGAAAAGGACGGTTTTATTGAGCTTCTGTTGCATGTTGTTGCTCTGTAAGCTAAGGTTAGTTATTTTGGCAATTTGGTGCAGCCTTAACTTAAAAAACAAGGACACAACCAACGTTAACAGCATATGGTGGTGGCTGTCTATGCCATACTGTGTTTCTCCGATGTGCTCTCTGAGCACAAACACATCCTCTGACCCTATCCTCTTCCTTACAATGTACACGACCTCTAGCACTTTGATGGGCTGTGATCGTCTGGTACATGAGGTCTGACGAATGACCCACTCTGCTGCCCTGACTACCATCACTGTGCCTTCTGATGGAATAACCAGACCTCCATTGTTTTTTAACTTCAGCAGGTGGTAGCTCTGGTCCTTGATGGCAGATGCAGCATCTGTTACCAAGCTGGCACGGCAGACATCACAGGACAGCTTTTTCAGAGCCTGTCGCACAACAAATCCTGAAATAAGAGTTGGTATATTAAAATAATGTATAATAACCATGGGGAAATTAAGGGAACATATATCTTTTTGGACCATTGTGAGATTGATTTCCCTCAAATTTACACCAAAGATTAATTGTCATACAATCGTTATTGGTGTCAGTAAAACCTATATAATTGACCAGTGGTCTCAGCCTTGATAACTTGCGCAAGTAGCCGTGATGCACAACTATGCTGCATGATTAAGTCATTTTTCGACAAGAAAATCTGCAATTTCGACATGTTCAAGCATCAAGAATTATAGCCACGTTCATACCGTTTGTAAGAAACCAAACTGTTTGTAAATCCTTACATTAGGTACCACAGAGTACGCCAGAAAGCTTGTCTGAGGCAAGATGGCCGCCGGTGATGACGTTTGAGACTCCGCCGTAAGACATCTAGCCTTTATTATGGATATCTATGGTCAGAATGCTCTCTATGGTACTTGTGTAGAGGGTTGTGAGGATGGGCGGGGGCAGTTGGGCTCTCCTCATCCTCCGCAAGAAGTACAAGCGCTTCTGTGCCCTCCTCACCAGATGTGGTGTTGACAGACCAGGTGAGGTTGTCCGTGATGTGCACCCCGAGGAATTTGGTGCTGCTAACCACCTCCAAAGCTGAGCTGTTAATGAGTTTGTGTCAACTGCGAACTTCATGATGTAATTGGGGGTGAACCTGGGGGTGCAGTCGTGTGTCATCAGAGTAAACAGCAGGGGGCTGCGGACACAGCCCTGAGGGGAGCCCGTGCTGAGGGTGATGACATCAGAGGTGGTCTGTCAGACCCGGACCGACAGTGGTCAGGAGGTGAGGAAGTGATGAGGGGTGTGCTGAAGCCCAGATGTTCCAGTTTTTCAACTAGATGCTGTGGGATGAGGGTGTTGAACGCTGTAGTCCAGGAACATGCACGTGGCGGATTTGTTAATTTTGACTTTTTCGAAAAGTAATGCTAAAATAAGTGATTGTTAGCTAGCTAACTCTAAATGTAATTGCTGATTATTCTAAAACCATAATGGATTTTAACATGTCCTTCATAACCCATACTCAAAATAAGATTTTGCACACGTGTCCCACGTTTGAGAATCGTCCATCACTAGGGGGCGCTGTGATGTCAAGAAATCTACTACGCAAGAATGGCTGATCGGATTTTTACAAAACCTTCTTTATTCCCTTCTTGTCATAGCCCTGAACTAAAGTATTAAATATGGTAATGATTGAAACAAGTGGGCGGGGCCTATTTCCAAAAGTGTGAAAAAAACCTTGAAAACTAGAAGAATTCACCTAAAATCAATGTTTTGGTGTAATGAGCTCAGATTTTCAGGATGTATTCCTTGAATAAGGTGTAACAATTCTCTTACTGCATGTATTGAAGTTTTGGAACGTTGCTCACTCTGAATTTTTAAAAGTTTGGAAAATGGAGAAATCAATGTATTTTCCACAAATATTGTTCTAGGCCAATAAAAATTTGGACATCTGTTGATCATATGGAGCCTAAACATGGATTTCAGTTAGGTAAAAATCCAGGCGATTTTGACCTATTTACAAGACATTAAAATTTACATGTACAAGACTATAAAGTTTAATTTTCTTTTTCTCTGAAACCATTTTATCAATGACTGAAAAAAATCAGGTCCTTAGAGAAGGCACTCTTGGTGATCGGTGAATATTTTCAGAATTTTAGAGCAAACCGATGATTTTTAATGAATTTATTACATATTAGGGAATAAAATATATAAAAAATGTGGCCATGTAGGGAATAAATGTAAATATTCCTGTAGATGGCAGCATTTGATTATATATGGATTTTTACACACACACACACACACACACACACACACACACACACACACACACACACACACACACACACACACACACACACAGGGTCCAAAATTAACGTTTTGTTAATTTGTTTGTTTATAAGTTTCGTTCTTATTTATTCTGCATTTTTTTAACTACGTGCGCTGTGTTTCTGTGCTTCAACGCCACTGCGCCTCTCTCCTCCCTTCCCCCGGAGCCAGGTTCACAAATAAGACCAACATGGACACAAATTAGACCAACATGGACAGAATAATGATAATCTGTAGTGTAGTAATACGTTTGTGGTGATTTAATGAATTTAGGGTTAATCAGTAAAAAAATAGAAACATAAATTGTCGTCACAATCACTGGCCCAGCGCTTCACAATCGAACTGTTGTACTCAGCTGCGATCAACAACAATTATTCCGGATTTCCAGAGGACTTCACCATTGAAATTCGCATGTGCATGGCAGTTGGATGTTCCAATACATCGGGTTAAAGTGGAAAAAACATTATTTTTTTCACCTTTCCAATTCATGGGTTTGTCGCTGGATTGCCAACTTGAACAGGGAGGATTTTTCATCGAACATCTGGCCAGAGAGAAAACACGTCGTCTGTAGCCAACGTTTCGAAGAAGAATGTTTTCAAGATGACAGAGTGAGAATTTTCGGTAGGTTTTTCTTCTTTATAATGTAGAATTTGCGGGGACAGTTGTTTACCTGACCAGAGGGGCGGAGTGACACACTTGGAAATAATGCTCACTGTTGCGAAGCCCACTTATTTTATGTGACTTTGGTCTTCTTTTTTCTAAAGTCGTTTGCAAATTTCATGAGTTGCGGGTTGAAGTTTTTTGTGCTTGTTTCTGAAAGTGAAGTCGATTGTTTCGGCTATAAATGGTGCCATATAACTAAAAAGTGATGGTGAAATATCCCTCCGCCTCATAACGCACTGGAGCTCATCCTGACATATAGTCCGTGGGCCAGAATCTGTATGACGTCTCCTTAAGAACTTTCGTATGAACTGTCAGGGGGCAGCTTTCTTGCACCGGGATAAGTTGCTACACATAGCAGTGATCTCAAAACACCAATGTTCCCACGTTTTCACTTGCACATTAATAAGTTATAGCCGATAAAAAATCTAAACTTTTGCGCTCCGGTCCAAGAGGTCACGTGATTCGATTTTTGCTGCTCAGCCATTCAGATCGCTGTATTGTCAGCTGAGCGAGTTCAACCAGTTCATCATGGCTGCGCCCGTAAAGGGTTGTATGCATTTGTTTCCAGACGAAGAAAGCCCAATAATAGCATTTTCTGTTGGCAGAGATCTTTATGGCAACGAAAAAGAAATGGCCCAGTCCATCCATCCATCCATCTTCTAACACGCTTATCCCTGCTGGGTTCGCGAGGGGTGCCGGTGCCGATCTCCAGCTGTCAATGGGCGAGAGGCGGGGTACACCCTGGACAGGTCGCCAGTCCATCGCAGGGCAGAAATAGCACAGTCTTTTGCCAATTTTATTGTGATATCACCAAGACCTGCTGCGCTAAGATAGCACAGGCGACAGGTGTCGTCGTGCCAAATGAGTTATCACACAATATAACACGTTATGAGAAAGAAAATGGCTCTGTGGTCATTTCCAGATGTGTCATGAAAATATTAGCTTTATGTTATTAGATTGTCGCATGTCTGTCTGCTGAAACCAAAAATCCACCTTCCTGAGTCCATCACAGCTGTCTGCTCTTTTTCTTCTTTTCTTTTTCTATATGGCCAAGTTGCAGCTATATATCATCATATATATATATATATATATATATATATATATATATATATATATATATAGGTACCAGCAACCCCTGCGACCCCATGTGTATATATATATATTAGGGCTGGGCAACGATTAAAATCTTTAATCGCGATTAATCGCATAATTTGCCCGATTAATCATGATTAATCGCATTGTATGTGCAAACTCCAAGAATGAATTCAAAAGTAGTGTAAACAGCACTTTTATTTTAATGTTCTGCTGCCATATGAACAAAAGTGTTGTAACATTTGTAGCACTTATCAGTAATACATATTTAGTGTAAAGCTCAACTTAAACATGTAAAACAAAAAATAGCAATAATAATAAATTAAAGCTTATTGCCACTGACAGGAAATTCTCTTTATGGGGAAAAAAATCTACCAAAAACAGGCAATTTCTGAGGTAACAGCAGGGAGCAGCATTACCATTTTATGTTCAATACCAAAGTGTGAAGCACAAAAAAGGTCTACAGTACCTATCCACTTCGCCATTACATTGGTTAGTTTCTCTGAGTCATTGAATTGTTTGGTGATGTCTACAGTGTGTTTGGCATTTAAGTGATATGTTAAGCTCAAGGTGCTCCGGTGATAAGAAAGTTTAACTTGGCAGTGGTTACAACCAGGCCAGCTGACAGCTTTGCTATGGCCCGGGACAACGCAGTCTTTTTGGCCCCCCCCTTACACCTGCCGCCACCACACACACACACACACACACACACACACACACACACACACACACACACACACACACACACACACACACACACCAAAAAAGTCAACTTAACTATATACTTCATGCCCTGGGAACCTCTGTATTTTATACTGGATATTTTCAACCCATCTATTGAATTTATTTCACTAGTTGATCTTTTCTTCATAAGAGAGCAGCAAGCACTGCAGCCAAAATATGGCCTTTTTTGACCTGCTGTATATTAGCCAGTCCCTAAGCTTGATGTATCATGAAACTGTTGACCTTTTGGGTTTTGTGGTTTTTATTTTATTATTACAATTAAATAATAATAAGAATAAAAATAACAATAATGTTATGTTCAGTGTTTTTTCGCTAATCCACCTCTTATATCTTTCAATCCTTATGTAATTTTGTCTGTGTTGTGTGCACCTGCCTGTTGCTTTAATCCTATAAATTTCCCCGGCGTGGGATAAAAAAAGGATTAGCTAATGTTATTGTCAGGTTCAAACACCTAAAACATTCATTAATAACACAAGAAGGAGAGACAACAATGAAGTTGGTTTTCAAATAATCTTGCAAGGAGATCGAACGGAGATGCTTAATACAGATCTCCAAATCCGATCTGAAGCAAATCCGTCGCCTCCTCTCTATTTATTAGGAAAAGGAATCCCTGGTTCCATTGTCAAGCTAAGGGGTAGGGATAAGCAAAACAACTGAGACCTTTGAGATAAAACCAAGCAGTTCACACAGTGCAGCACTCCAGATGGCTGAATAGAGTTCATACAAACACTTATTATAGTCACAACATAGTTCTCTGCTTTCTGCAGGCCTTCTGCAACTATAAGAGAGAGATCTAAAACCTTAAAACTTCTTAGTAGTAAAGAGTAAATATATATGATAAATGCAATGAAAATAGTAAATAACATAAAATATGTAGACATAGTAAGAATAATTCTATCAGTTATCTTATCTTAAATAACACTTTTTAATATATGTACTGGGTTCTTTCAAGGTCTTAATTACATTTTATGTGTGGGCTCCAGTAACATATGATAGATAATATCTACTATGAAAGTTAACATGAACTGCTGCTGAAGATGACCACTGATCTACCTGGATGTTCCCTGGAGGACTGAAACGCCTCAGTCAGAGACGTCTGTGGGTCTGTCGGGGCAATGACAGAAGTTTCGTCTCCTCTCTCCGTTTCTGTGGCTCGACGTTTTCTTGCTCATGTTTTTTCACGTGCTTAGATAAATTTGTTGTGTTTCCACTGAAATTAACCGGCTTTTTACAAAACATACAGCTTGATTTCATTTACGGTATTAAAATAAAGCCAAACGGTGCTACTTCCCCTGTTCATGTTTTTCCGCTGCTGCGGTCTCTCTCAGCAACGCGATTGTTTGTGTGTTGAGTTTGTGTGACAGCTGAGTGGGCGGGCCAGGCTGAGCCTGCGTGCTGATGGGCTGGCGCCGCTGAGCCATGTACGAGAGGGGAGGGGGAGCAGCAGAGTGCTGCCGTGACACAGCGCGCTGCAGTCAGCGCGCGTGCTGACTGACACTGACTGAAAGTATGTGAGCAACATGCGTTAATGCACGATAAAATAAATATTGCCGTTAATAGTCTAATGAATTAATGCGAAATTAACACATTAACTTGCCCAGGCCAAGTTGCAGCTGGATTATGTATGTGCAGATGCTGCGGAACCTTTTCCCAGTGGGCAGCAGGGAGAACAGTCCATGGTGGGGTGTGAGGGGTCTCTGATGATGTTATGGGCTCGGGACATTCAGCGCTGTCATGAAATGGATGAAATGTCCTTAATGGAGGGGAGAGGATCCCTTCTGCTGTCCTCACCACTCTCCTCACGTTCCTCCAGTCAGACGCGCTGCAGCCTCCACACCACACAGAGAGACAGCTGGTCACAATGCTCTCTATGGTGCTTCTGTAGAAGGCCGTGAGGATGGGCGGGGGCAGGTGGGCTCTCCTCATCCTCCGCAGTAAGTTCAAGCGCTTCTGTGCCCTCTTCACCAGTGACATGGTGTTCACAGACCAGCTGAGGTTGTCTGTGATGTGCACCCCGAGGAATTTGGTGCTGCTGACCACCTCCACAGCTAAGTGTGTGGGCTTGGAACCCATTAATAACTGCTTGCAGTTCTAGTTATTATTATTATTATTATTATTACCACCTTTTAATCTGAAAATATCTTAGTATCTTCAAAAATCCAATATGTGTCAGGAACGGGGACAGACGGACCCAGTATTCAACCAGACCAGAGGTACGTTTTAAGAAGGTTTAATAAAGATCAGAATGACCAGACAGGGACAGGCAGGCTCGGTAGTCAAATAACAAATCCAGGTTGGTTAACAAATTAGCAGTCCAAAACAGGCAGGATACAGACAGGGATCAGGCAAGCTCAGAAAGTCCAGGGACAAAACTCAGATCAGGTAAAACAGGAAAGCAGTCAGAATCGGGCAGGACAAACAGGTAAACAGGGATCAGGCTGGCTCAGATGTCTAGAAACAAATCGGGTCGGTATCTACAGGCAATCAGAATCAAGACGCTGGATATGACTCACCAATTGGTTCGAAAAGACAATAATCTGGCCGAGTGCAGGAGACAGAGGCAGGTATAAGTAGAGGAGTGAGCAGGTGAACAGAGTGAAACTAATTACCAGAATGGGTGGAGCTGATTGGGGGGAAAAGTGGCTGGAAGTAAACTGAAGCTGATTGGATGGAGACTGGTGTAGGGGAGTGACAGGAAGACAAATAAGGTGGTGACAAAGAGGTGAAAGAATGCTGGCAGGTGAACTGAATAAAGGCTGGTGACAGAAGTGATCGGAGCAGGCCAGAAGAACTGATAACATAAAACAAAGTACAAAATCAAACCACAACAAAACCCAAATTGTGACAATATGTTGACCAGCATACACAGGGTCTCTGCATACAAATTAAAATATTTAGACTTATTTTCAATCAAATTGTCCATCAAATAACATGGACTGTATACAGAAATGTATGAGATTCAAAGAGTCCTCAGGCCTAAACTTGTGGAGTCTACTAGAGGGAAACAAAAGCAAGATGTCTCCACTTCCATCACACACAGGACCAGATGTGGATTGGAGATGGCAGAGACTGAAAGAGAACCAAAAAGGAGCATAAAAACATTAGCCGTGAATGGGAGAAAAATTACTTCCATCAGGAATTTACAAGCCATTTTCAATACTTTGAATGATTGAAATTCAACCTGGAAAGACTCACACAGACAGGAAAAGCAATTAGACAGATTTATTGACATAAATTAGAAAGAGTTCTTTGGCGCTCAGACCCCAGCAGATGCCATGAAAGCTGTGAATGGCTTTGATCTTGGATGTTCAATCTTCGGATTAGGATTAGTGAATTCTTCCCCCCGGCGATGGTGGAGGTGGAGCTGGTGGTGGAATCTCTCGCAGTCCGATATTCCTATTAGGCTTAGCTCTGCTGGGTTCAAATACTTCGAGGTGGTGGTAACTAGAACATGGAAATCTCTCTATTCTGCTAATTTTTCCTTCTTATTGACTGAATTGAAAGTCACACTTTCTGAGATGGGATTCCCTTCCTCTCACCTTGATTGAGAGGATCAATGTCATTAAGATGAATGTCTTAAGTTTTTGTTCCTATTTGAATGCCTACCTTTATTTTTTACCTAAAACGTTCTTTAAAACTGTTGATCAGACCATCTCTGACTTTTTATGGAAAGGTAAAGTACCCAGGATTCGCAGGACAGTACTGGAAAGGTGTACGTTTGATGGGGGCCTTTCCCTACCTAACTTTTACTCTTACTACTGGTCGACTAACATTTGGTAAATTGTAATTTGGTTGAAGTCATTAATGGTCCTCTCGTGTTGTCTGGAAGCACAATCATGTCTTCTCTGTCTGAACTGGCCCGCTCCCAACCAACCCCTCTGGCTTTACTACCAACACAGTGGTTAGCTCTACCCTCAAAATATGGTTTCAGTTAAGGAAACGGATTACATTGGATTCAGCCTCACCTCTGGCCCCATTACAGAGAAACCATTTGTTCAAACTTACATTTACTGACTCCACTTTTACTCAGTGGTTTTTTGCACTTTTACACATCTCGCTAAGGAATACACTCTCCCACCATCATATATCTTTCTATATGATATATCTATATATATCATATAGATAAGAAACTGCGTCCTTGTTTCCCACTTTCCAACATCTTCTTCCTATGCTGATTTGTGATGAATTTCTCCATTTAAACCCCTCTCAGAAGTCACTTGTCTCTAAGATTTATAAAACCATGTTATCTTACGATGCCCCCACTACCATTAGGACAAAGGAGGCCTGGGAACGTGAGTTACGTCTAACCATTGATGATGACTGGTGGGATTCTGCACTGAACACTATCCATAAGACTCCCATATGTGCCAGTCTGACGCTTATGCAGTTTAAAGTTTTGTTTAGATGTCATTATTCCAAAGATAGATTGTCACAGATATTTCCAGGTAAAGTGGATACTTGTGATAGATGTAGCGGCTCACCATGTCACCTTACACATATGTTCTTCTCTTGTCCATCTCTTTTACATTTTTGGCAGGTTTATTATGACACAGTATCAAAGGTGTTTTCAAAACCTATTGATGTCTCTCCACATTTAGCAATCTTTGGTCTTCCCGCTGATTATGGCCAATATTCAGCTGACCAACTGGAGGTTCTGGCCTTTACCTGTTTAATAGCTAGACGCCATCTTCTTGACTGGAGATCTCCTCAACCCCCCTTCCCCACACAGTGGATCAACAAAGTTATGTCCTTTAGAAAATTAAATTAAATTAAATTAAGTTGGATATTCCAGGCACAGCTGTCAAAATAAATTTAATAGAAAATGGCAACTAGTTTTGGACTGTTTGAAGTCGACTTGAGATTTACCCAACCCTGCCCTTCTTCTTTTTCTTTTATTTATTTACTTTTATTTTTTTACTGTTGTTATTGTTATTATTTTTTAGTGTCCCCGTTATTATTGTCTTTTTTTTGTTGCTTGGGTGATTTGAGTTAAAAAACGAGCAGCAGAGTCCTGCACAAGCTGCAGATGGGCAAGAGAGGTCTAGCTAATGTCAATATACAGTGAATTACAGTATTTAACACGAACTGTGATAAAAGCATGGACTAGTGTTCTTGCTAAGATTGATTTAACCTTTGCTATTTGACGAAGTTGATAAAAACCTTTCTGAACAACACTGCTGATCTGTTTCTCAATTTTAAAATTAGAGTCAAATGTTACCCGCAGATTGGTGACACAGTCCCTGAGATAAAATGACAGTAAGCCAAGATCTACGTTTGGGGAGGGACAGCAACTCGGTTAGGGTGACCACCTGCTAATAAGCCCAAGGGGGGACAAGGGGTATGTTTCTGAGGGACAAAGTGGGACACAGCTTGGCGCGGCGGTGCCCCCACCTCACGGGCAGACTCACTGATAGTGGTTTACACATTTCTAGCACGTACCACCTTACATGGTATATTAATAATGCCCTATTCCCATAAACATGTGTAATTGCTGATGTATGCTCATGAATAGGCCAACCAATGTGTATTTCTTTCTAAATAAAGATTCATAATACGTTGAACATTCAATGAACAGATGCACTTCCAATTCCGATTTACTTTAGCTATTTAATTTTATTTATTTTTCATTACAATTTATTCACTTTAAATAAATTATAATTTAAAATTAAAGGATTAACAGGAATTGTAGTTGCTCTACACCACAGGAACTGTAAAAAAGTCTTAACTCACGACTCCAGAGGTTCACAGAACGAGAAGGGGGAGGAAGGATGGTGAACTTGGATGTTGGTAAAGGCAGGCGCAGGGAAAAAAACTGTTCAACATTCTGGGGACACCTTTAGGACTTTGGGGTCACCTTTAGGACTCAAACCTTTTCAAGCCAAAACATGAAGTAGGCAGAATGTTTAGATGTCCACTTATAACATCAGTTTAATCCAAAACATTACAAAATTAACTGACCAGCAATCTAATCACAACGAGCCAGCAGCCAGTATGTTTCTGAATCAGATGATTCATCAGCCTACCTTCCATAAGGTCGCCGCTGCATGACTGAAGGCTTCTCCTGGAGCCGCAGCACCAGAGCGCTCCGATCGTCTCGGTAGAGCCGGTCGATGCAGTCAGGATCCAGCAGTGTGAACGTCGGACTAGTTTTGGCTTGAACGGCCATCAGCCTCCATGAATACCAGGTTATCCTTGTTGATATTTATTAACGATTCAACTTTTTCACTGCGGAGGTTCGCTTCGGTAAAGTCGCACTGCAGAGCTGTCCGCACCAAGTGACGACACAAAACAGGTTAAAATGTCCTCGTACGTTATATGAGGCACTTCTTCATGTCATTTTCTCAGTCATGAATAGTTTGAAGCTGTGGCCATAGTTACTTCGTCGTTCGAAAATAAGGTGGATAGAGCGACCAACTTTTTTTTGAGAAAGCATTGATTATGCGTGACACGGTCTCAATTTGCGGGACGCATGAATTGGGTTTCAAACGCTGTGCGCGCACGCGCTACGCGGGACGGGTGGTCACCCTAAACTCGGTCCAAACAACATAACTTCTGTCTTGTTCTTATTTAAACTAAGGAAGTTCAGGGAAAGCCATGCTTTAATGCCTTCAAGGCAGTGTGTGAGTTGCTGGACAGTGTTGTTTCATGCCAAGGGGAAATAGATCTGTTAGTATATAGACTCGAGTGATCGACTGCATACTCTTCCTTGCAGAAAGAAATTTGCCATTAAGGGGAAAAAAAGCACAGTTTGTAAATTCTAAATTATGGAAATTTTCTGGGTATCCTTGAGCTCATAGCGCATTATGACACCACACTGGCAGAACATCTTTAAAAGGCTGCTTAAAAAAAACACTGTATACCTGTCGTAGTGCACGCAAAATTAATTTTTAGTATCTATATCAAAACATGTTTTGGGGAATATTTGTCCCAAGATCAAAGCATCCAAGTACTTTGCAGTGGAATTGGACTGTACACCTGATATTCAAAGCAAGAGCAAGGCTCCATAATCAAACGGTATATTCATACAGATGAGAAAAAGAAGGTCACCATTTCTGAGTCTTTTGTGGGGTTCACTGCTGTGAAGGACACAACTGGGAAAAGCCTCACAGGGTGCTGGATAGCCTGGGTTTGGAGTTGGCTAATTGTATGGGTCAAAGTTATGACAATAGCTCCAATATGAGGGGAATAAACAAGGGTGTTCAAGCTTTAATGCAACAGAGATGTCTAGAGGCTTTGTTTATCCCCTGTTGTAGCCACAGCCTGAACCTTGCTCTGTGACATAGCCTCATCCAGCAGAGTGTCTAATCTTCTTTGGCACCCTTCAAAGATTGTATACCATCTTTTCATCTTCTGTGAAGAGGTAAGATACTCTCACATTTGTTGACATCGCACTGAAGCCTCTGAGTGACACCGGAGGGAAGCAAAGCTAGAGTCTGTCAAAGCTGTTCATTTCCAGTTGGGGTGGGGGATTCTAGATGCACTAGAAAAGCTTCAAAGAAGTGGTAGGAGACAGCAAAGTTCTTTCAGAGCCAATGCCAATATCTGACCAGATTGTCTGTATGGAGTTCCTTGTGTGCCTCTTAGTTTGGTATGATTTACTTTTGGAAATCAACTTTCCAAGCAAGGCACCACAAGCAGCTGATGTCTCAATAGACACAGCCATTAGATTAATCGATCCTCTTAAAGAATTTTTGCGTAAGTATAGAGAAGAGGGCTTTTAGAAGTCTCTTTTAATTGCAGTGCATGCAGGATATCCATTGAAATGGATGCTTCTCCAGAATGGCGTACCGCGAGCGAGCTATTTTTAGAAACGTAACGTCACGATGACGTCACATCACGTGGTACGCAGTAGGACAAACTCCCAAACCCGCCGCTGTTTTGCTGTAGAAGAGACGTGCGTTAGCCTAGGTTTTACTCGTTTAAAAGACTGCTTTTTTTCAAAATCTAAGACCATGGTTTACAAACATTGTTGCTATGGAACATGCAACAGCGACTCGAGGTACGCTGATTACAAACAAACAAAAAAGGCCGACTAAGCCATGAACGCCGAGCAGTAAAAAAAAACAAAGCTTACCGTTCGATCAACTCGGCCCGTTTTCCGGTCTTTTTCAGCCCTCGACACTCAAGCCACCGTTTCAGCTGAAGGTTGGTGTGTTCTTCCACAGTGCGACCAGTAAACCGTGCGCCTGGGACATCGTGTTGGGTAAGTTTAATGGCTGCAAAGTCGGTCATGTCGCTGGTTCTGTTGCGCGTGTAATGGCTGGTTTGTATGTGAGTTCTCTATCTGTTTGCCCTACCGAAGCGGCAAAAGGGGCGTTGCTCTTGAGGCGGTGACGTCACGTGCGCGGTACCCCATTCAAAGAGACGTTTTAGGAAGCAAAGAAGGTTCCAAGATGACATTTCCAGCACTGGTCATCGAAAAAGGAACCTGAAACGCACGTTGGATGCATGGTTTTTAATGTCATTGTCGACATAATCTTGCAAGAACTCTCTGACAGGTTTTCCAATCTTCAGCTTGTGTCGGAGAAATTTAAATTCATCATTAAAATGTATACATGACAGAGCCTGAGCTGGAGGACTCAGTTACCACCTATGACTACCTGTGATGTTTCCAGAGATATTATTCAAGAAATAATATAATAATACAAGCCATCTACTGAAGGATTCCAAAGCTCTTGAGAAGTTCAACTTTCTCATACAGGAAAATCTTGATTTGGTTTTCCCAAATTTGACAGTAGCCCTAGAGTATTCTTGACCATGCCTCTGACCATTGTATCTGCTGAGAGATACTTCAATAAACTAACGCTTATCAAAACATACCTTCATCGACCATGAGCAATTATCATTTGACTCAGTTAGCCCCGCTAATAGATCTTCTTGAGCGCCGTGATAACCAAAAAAAGGTGTTCTGTCGTAAAAAGTAAAGCCCAAAAAAGCAACTTCACGTTCAAAAACAAACCGAAGAAACCGCAACCATTGACTCTATAGTTACAAGTGACTATAGAGAAAACACAGTCGCTTATAATAAACAGACTATGCAACGCTAAAGCTCACTTTAACATTCCTCATGGATTGTATGATAATGTTTTCATTCTACTGAGAAAAGCCAAATAAACATAGCCTACCTGAACAGACGTTGCAGCTGCTGGTATTAGGTCTGGACATTCAAATGCTCCTTACCACCGAGGAAAGGTAGAGAGCACATAGCTGTCTTTGGCCAGATTCCACAGTACAGTCCTGTTGGTTACAAGCTCATAACACTGACATTTCTCTGTAATCCTTCAGGGTTTTGGAAATTCAATGGAAAAAACTCCATATGGTCACGATTATCATATCACGAGTTCCTCCGGCAGATACTACCACAGCGGTGTTTTGTTGTTGCCATAGCATGTCTGTTCAGGTGATATTCAGCACAGATCTGTTCACTATTTGACTCATACAAGTAAACTATTAAAGCATTACGGCTCTGTTTGTACAAACACAAAATGGCCATGATGCATGGCCACTGTGCTGTTCTTAATTTAGTAATTTGACATAATTTGAGGAAGGCCCTATTAGTTAAGATAATTTAACCCCTGTAATAACCGGAAACAGAGGACCCAGAATTCAGCCAGACAAGATCAGAAAGCGTTAAAAAACAGTTCATTGAGATGTAAACTGCTGCAGGTCGAGGATGAATCACCAGCGTCTGGGACAGGAACCACTGGAAGTAGAGACAGCAGGTTAGTGACCAGAAAGAGGCTTCGAGGGATGTAACAGTCACTGAAACTTTGGTCACTAACCTTCTCATAATCTGGAAACAAGCTGGGAGGGTAAGTGAAGGCTCCTGTTGGTGGGGTACGTCACTGGTGAAGCCCAATGCAATCCAGAGTCCGATCAGGGACACTTGAAGGATCTTGCTCTTGGGACTGGTAGATAATCGGTGGTCGAAAAACAGGCACAGGGTCAGAACCGTGAAAGCAGAGTCAGGCAGGATGATCGGGGGAATAACCAAAATCCAAGAGCAGATCCAGGGTCAGAACTGGGTGATCAGAAATCCAGAGACAATCCAAATCAGAATGTGGGGCAGAATCAGACCAGCACTATTGCCGAGATCATGACAACCCCCTTCCAAATTCTAGATCTTCACTGAACTCTAAATTTATTGAATCATTTTTATGGTGATGGTTTTTGACTATTTTTATTTTAACTGGCAACCTGCCTGTTATAGGACAAACTCCCTAGCTCCTGTGCCACCCGATGCATTATGGAAATCCAATGCAATTATTCCATAAACAATTTAAAACTGCCAAAAACCTGCCCTTGTTATTATATCTACTGTATATTGATAAACATTAGTTGGTTCTTTATTATTGTCAGTTAAAGTTATAAAAAGCCATTGTGAAGGGTCCAAAGACCTCTGGAGCTGCAAGTTGCAGACTCCTGTTCCAGCGCATAAAATCCAAATAGAAAATAAAATTAATGATTGACGTGGGATTGGTAGGGGTACTAAATGTTTGCAGAACACTGTCATGTGCTGCTGAACAAATTTTACTGATCAGCAGTAAATGTGAGATCATGATTTTAACTCTTCAACAACTTTAAGCTTCAGAAATAATGTGTGTAAATCCCCTGGGTTTAAATGGCAGGTTCTGAAAGAATGTTTAAGCTCACCTAAAGATACCTGTAAAGTCCACTATCACCACACGAATGACTGCACCGTCACACAAAATCTGGCAGTTCTTCTACAATCACAGTTATCCTTCAGTGTGTTTTCAGAACTCTGCTGTAATGTGTTGAAATGTTGATATGTGTTCAGAAAACAGGAACTGATCTGCCAGTAAAAACACTTTAAAGGATTGCCACCCCCCCTCAATAACATGGAATCTGGTCAGGAAGTCTAGATTTCCTTTGTAGTACACCTTAAGCCTTTGGTGTTTCATCAAAATGCACTGTTGTGCACAGAATAGTATCAATAAAATCAATAGAAAATTAGATGAATTATATAATTCTGTCTCCAAACAGAGGTATTTTACTGAAAACAAGAATTATCAATCCCAAACTGTTTTAAGATGTACGAAAACATAAATCTAGGTACAAGTGGCTCAATGTAAGCTGCTCCTTTGTCTTGGGCCAGACAGAACCTTGCGCTTCCCAGGTCTTGAGGCTGACCATAGCTGCCTGGAAGGTGGCTGATACGACTCATCTTCTTCACCATTGTCACCATTGAACCAGTGAAGCTTAAGCGGAAGTTCAATTGAAGAAACTCTGTTGCCTACCTCCATCCAATCAGAGGCTCATCCACTTCCGAGGCAAGCCAATCAGCTTTGAACTGCTCCTCCACGAAGCCAATCAGCATCCTGGGTTCATCTTAAAAGAACTTCAAATCACATCTCAGCCTTCTACCCAGCAAGCGCAAGCAGTGGCTGTGCATGTCTGATTTGGACTATGATGACCCTGATTCAACCCACCTCCATCTCCTTCTCCACCATCGTAGCCAAGCTCCGTCTGGCTTCTGTGGATATATAAATGTGTCCGTCCTTCTCCTGCTTAAACCCTGGTGGATCTGACTCCAGGGTCTGTTGCCCCCATCTAGGAGGGGCTTGGGAGGCCTACGGGCGGCCTACAGCAGCCACTTGCGGCGCTCTTGGGGAGCTGCGTGGTGACGGACGTGGGTTACTGACCTGGTGGCTGTGCTGCCGCTGGGTGGGGCCAGGGTGGGTCTGGGGGTCTGGGGTCCCTGGGGCGCGCCGCCCTCGGGCGGGGGTCCCGGCGGGGCCCCGGGGGTTCCGGTTCCGGGGGGTGTGCCGCTTTTGGTGTGGGCCGGCGCGCGCCCGGGTGTCCGCCCCTGCACGGGGCCTCTGGTGCGCTGGGGGGCCTCGGGGCCTGTTGAGCCGGTAGGGGGGCATGGTCATTAACATCTCAGGGCAGATGCTCCTCTCTTTCATTGGATAGGGACTCTGCTAGTGGGGGGAGGGGGAAGGAGGGGGAGTAGGGACTTACGCAGCCTGGATGTCTACTGTCGAATGTATGGTGAGTTGTTTGAACGTTAGTGTTGGGGAGGGATTAAACCTACGGGTGTGTGTGTGTGGGGGGGGGGGGGTGGACGTTCTGGTGGGCTTGTGTCCGGCCCCCTGTCCCGGTCCTGGTCCGTGTCGTCTCCTGGTGCGGGTTTCGCTTGGGGGGTGGGGTTTGGGATGGCTCGTGCGGGCTGGCTGGCCAGGGTCCCCCCCTCTTATTTATTTATTTATTTACTTTTTTTTTGGGGGGGGGGGGGTAAAGCCAGTAGGCTTGGTGGGCGGGCTTGGGGTTTGTTGAGGTGTTGGTCCTGGTGGATGGTGTGCTGGCGGGCCCTGCGGCCTCTCCCTGGCCCCCGGGCTACGGTGGTGCCGCTGGCGAGGCCCCCTTCTCTCGGTGGGGTGTTCGGGGAGCGGGGGTGCCTATTGGAGTCAGTAGGGGAGCTGGCTCCCTGGGATGGCTTCCCAGTCCATTGCTCCCCATCCCCAGATCCTCCCTCTGCCTGCTCCATCACGCCGCCACACATGTAGGTCCTGAGGGAGAGGGCGTTACTGGAGGTTGCCACTTTCTGGTCACGCCCCTCTCCCCAATTTTATCATGCATCTTAGACACTTTCACCCCAAACATTTTCACAACGCACACTCATGTAGGCCATGGTATGGGGGGGTGGGGGGGAAGACGTCTGGGGGGGGCTTATGTTGTGTGAGCCTATCCTCGGACGGCTCCCTTCACCTCCTCTCGCACTTAGCGAGAGGAGGTGCGCACCCCCTCTCGCTAAGTGCGAGAGGGGGTGCACTTAGCGAGAGGAGGTGCGCACCCCCTCCGGGCAGTTGCCCGGAGGGGGTGCGCTTGTAGCTGAGTTAATTTTATTTATTTATATTTCATTTTATTTTATGAACCTTCTCAAAACATTTTTATTTGCTTTTCCTAGTTATGGAATTGTATTTTATTTTGCCGGAGAAGCTCTTATTTTCTTGTTTCCTGTTTCTTCGTCATATCCTGTGTGTTCGCGCTGCCCTCCTCAGTTCGCGCTAAGTTGCGCTGGGGAGAGGTAAGCGTACAAAGCTGTCTTCTGTTTGTATATTCAAAATGTCTTAAAAAGTATGTTTGTCAAACTCACGAGTTATATGTTGTTCCCCAACTGTTTATGTTAAGCGCAGCACTGTACTGGGTATTTAATTCCCACGTTAATTACATTTATTTAACTTATTGTACCAATGTGGTTATTTTTGTTCCTTTGATTGGTTAAGGTGTGCGTGGGAAAGCCAGAATCCAAGAACTGTGCTTACTGTAACCTTGTTTTAAGCAGGTATGTGAGTTGCTTCAAAATGTTATATTAATGTATTCGTGTATTTTCATATTGTAATGGGAAATTCTTTTTGTTATTAATTCAATAACAATTCAATTGTAACTAATGGGCAGATTATTTTTGTTTGGTTTCATTTTAATTGTCTTGGCATTTTACTTTATTATTTTTGAATGTCAGACAATTTTGGTTTGTTTTAAACAGTCCTATCAGAGTTCCCGCTAAGTTGCGCTGGGGAGAGGTGTACGTGAGAAAGCCAGAATCCAAGAACTGTGCTGACTGTAATCTTGTTTTAAACAGGAATAAAACAACGCAGAGCTGATTCCAGAGTGGTTCCGGTGTGATTCTTTTTACAACCGTTACATTTGGTGCCGTGACAACTCCGGATCCATTGGTTAGCCACTGCCGACCGCCGAGGGTTCAGCTGTGTGCTAGTGACGCTGATGTCATCCAGTTGGTCGACCTGCGGATCTTGTTCATTACTGTCGAGGTTACGATCGCTTTTCTGAATACAGAGACTTTAAACAATCAGTCAGATCACTATATTAGTTTTGTCGAAGCCATTTTTTTGTGAACTGTGAAACCCTTTTGGTTAAAACCAAAAGGGTTTCTCTTCCTTTTATCTCTTCTTTCTTTCACCTCTTCTTTCTTTTTTTTCTTTTTTTCTTGTTTTTCTTTTACTCTCCTACTTTCCCATTGTAGTGTCCATATAATTTGAAATTCTCCCTGCAGGAATCACAATAAAGCTATTTACATGCACAAATCAAGCGGAGCATTATGGCGAAAGCTGTTTGCTCCACTTGTGAAAGTAAAATCTGTCGAGCTCTATTTGGCATTAAGATATCAATTCTTATTGCCACATTGCTAGACAGGACACTGGGAAAAAAAAAAAAAAGAAACTTTTTTTACATTACTGCTTTTGTACTGTGTGCAACATGGCAGGCAGAGGTCATAATACCTTCAATGTTTTCACACCAGTAGTTGGGCGTGGCAGAGGGCTGTTAGTCCAGAGTATTACTCAAATGATTGATGAGAGTTCATCAGAAACAGAAGAGATTATTGAGATACCTCCGCTGGAGCCCCAGTTTTCCACCCCTGTAACTAATAATGAAAACACCATGCAACAGTTACGTGACCTCATCGGTGAAATAGGGAGCCAAATTGGTGAGGCCATTACCAGCCGTTTGTTACACAGTGGATCTCACCCCACTCCAGAAAAGTCTCCACCATCACAGTGTGTGCAAAATGAGACATCTAACACAGTTATTGATCTGTCAAAAATGAACCTGGTGGTGAAACCAGCTATTAGGGAACCTCCTATCTATCGTGGTGATGGTGATGATAAGATCTCTGTTCATGAGTGGATAGAAATGATGGAGGTCTACTTGCGTAAGAAGGGATTTTCGGCTGAGGAAAAAACTGACGAAATCCTGAACCACCTGCTTGGCAAAGCAAAGAGCGTTGTAAAGATCGGATTAAAGAGTAGTCTTTCTACCACACCTTTAAACCCTGAGGCAGTTTATAACATTCTGAGGCGCTATTTTAGCGACATTCCTGGGTCTTGCTTACCACTGGCCGATTTCTATGCCACTCAGCCAATGGCAAATGAGACACTTGAAAGATCAAGGGAGCAGCCTGAATAAAATGGATGCAGAAATAGCCATGATGTTCATCAGAAATTGTCCAGATCCTAATCTTGCCTGTGTTTTCAAGTGTAAACCCACCACTAAGTGGACACTCACTGAGGTGCAGGAGGCTATCGATGAGCATCAAAGAGAGCAGCAAGTGAAGAGACCACAGGCAACTGCAGCGAAAGCTCTCCAGATTGCTACTGCAACAGCAGCACTTGACCATTCAGAGCCTGAAGTAGAACGTAGGCAAGAGAACACTGTCAAAATTACTCCTGTCAGTTTTCCCAGCTCAAATGATCGTACTGCAGAGTCAGGTGCTCTGGAACGGGTGTTAACTATGCTTGAGAGAGTATTAGAACGCACTGCCCAACCCGTTGGTGATATTCAGCCTCAGTTTTTCCCTACCACTCGGCCTTCTCCATGTCAAGTATGTGGCAACAGTAACCACTCTACAAGAACACACTGCATGAGAGAGAGAAGATGCCTGGCCTGTCTTGAGATTGGACACCAGCGAAGAAACTGTCCAAAAATCACAGACTCTCAGCGAGTTGGAGGCTCAGCTGACCAGGGAAACTAAGCCACTCACATTCCGGAGGGCACTGTGTGAGTGAGTATGATGGGTCCCTCGCTTCAAAAGAAGATATACAATCTGTGTATGCAGAAAGTTTGAAATCTGCTCCATCTAATACTTTTGTGTTGTTTCAAAACATAGCCAGACTAGACAAGGCTGACAGCCTCTTTTACACTGATACACAGGTTGGGGATAAAGTGTCATTGCAAGCCCTTTTAGACACTGGCTCCATGGCCTGCACTATCAGTGCAGAAGTTGAACAACTTCTTAAGAATGCAGGGCTTGCATCCCAACCTGACTCCAACCATAATGATATTGTTCTTGTAGGTTGTGGAGGAGTCCAAGTAAAACCCAAATGCATCCATGAACTGAAATTGGAAGTGTATGGCTGTGTGTTTAGTGTTCCAACTCTAGTGGTCCCTGGACAAAAAGATCAGCTAATTCTGGGCACAAATGTCATCAAACACCTTTTAAACCAGTTCAAACAGTCTCCTCACTTTTGGCAAGTCATGTGTAAACCAGAATCTGCCCAAACACCAGAAGTAATACAGTTTCTTAGTATGCTGTCTGGTATTGAGAGATGGAGAGAAGGTGTAATCCCAGATTTTATTGGAACAGCTGAACTGGTGCATGCAGTCACTCTTCTCCCAAAGCAAGAACATTTGATTTGGGGTAGACTCCCCAAAAATTCGCCTCTCTCTGAGGGCAGTGCCATTCTAGTTGAGCCATCAGCCAAAACACAGATCCATAAGAAAGACATTATTGTCTGTAGATCGGTGGCCTCCATGAATGGTGACAGGTGGGTCCCAGTGCGTGTCCTTAACGCCTCTGATAAGACCATCACATTAAAACGTTGCACCAAAGTAGCAGAGGTGTCCACCTGTATAGCCCTTGAAGACCTGGATGTGACCCCTGACCAGGTGCTAGACGCTAAAGTCAGTACCAATAGTCAGACATTGAAAAATGACAAAACAATAAGCTCTGACTCTCCCTGTACCAGCTTCCGCAACACCCTGAGTGACTTGGGGCTGGAAGACCTGGACATTGACTCTTGTGAGGTGTCTGATTATTGGAAGTCAAAACTGTTGCAGCTGATTCAGGAATACGAAGGCATTTTTTCAAGAAGCAAACTTGATTGTGGGCTGACCAAAGATTTTGTCCATCGTATCCGCCTTTCAGATGATCGACCATTCAGGCTTCCATATCGACGTGTTCCACCAGGGCAGTATCACAAGCTGCGACAAGTTCTCACAGAAATGGAAGAACGGGAAATCATTCGCAAATCCAACAGTGAGTGGGCGTCTCCTGTAGTGCTGGTGTGGAAGAGGAATGGAGATCTAAGGGTCTGTGTGGACTATCGCTGGCTAAACGCTCGTACAGTTAAGGATGCTCACCCGTTGCTGCATCAATCAGACTGCTTGACAGCTTTGGGTGGCAGTGCCATATTTTGTGCCATGGATCTCACCTCTGGTTTTTATAACATTGCCATGGCAGAGGATGATAAAAAACTAACAGCGTTCACCACACCCATGGGGCTGTATGAGTTTAACAGGCTACCTCAGGGCCTCTGTAACAGTCCTGCCAACTTCATGCGCCTCATGATGAACATCTTTGGTGATCAGAACTTCTTGATGCTGCTTTGTTTTTTGGACGATTTGCTTGTATATGCTCCTGATGAGGCAGAAGCTCTGAGGAGGCTCGAGATTGTCTTCAGCAGGCTGCATGTCCATGGCTTGAAACTGGCTCCCAAGAAATGCCAACTATTCAGGAGGAGTGTGAAGTTTTTGGGGCATGTTGTGGGTGAAAATGGTGTGTCAACCGATCCGATAAAGTTCAAGCAGTTGTTGCTATGGCAGAGTCTGATCTGATGGAGGATGGTGTTACACCCTCACAAAAAAAGATCAAGTCATTTTTGGGGATGGTGATGTATTACCAGCAGTTTATACCAGACTGTTCACGCATTGCCAAACCGTTGTTCACTTTAACTGCCGCACCCAAAGGAAGAAAAATGAATGGACGGGGTCCAGCAGCTTTTAAGAAGTTACATCCACATGACTGGAAAGAGGAACATCACTGTGTATTTGAAGAACTGAAAAATGCACTGTTGGAGACTGTGGTGCTCGCACACCCTGACTTCAGTCGCCCTTTCATTCTGTCTACAGATGCCTCACAGGATGGGTTGGGGGCTGATTCAGGAGGGTGAAAGTAGAGCACGACCCATTGCCTTCGCCAGTAAAGCTCTAACGCGTGCCCAGAGTAACTACCCAGCTCATCGCCTTGAGTTTCTGGCGTTGAAGTGGGCTGTTTGCAATAAATTCAGTCACTGGCTTAAAGGGCATACTTTCACTGTCTGGACTGACAATAATCCCCTGACATACATCCTCACAAAACCCAAACTTGATGCATGTGAGCAACGGTGGGTTGCTAAGTTAGCACCATACAACTTCAGCATCAAGTATATACCTGGCAGAAAAAACATCGTTGCTGACGCTCTCAGCAGAAAGCCCTTTGCCCAGGATGGTGTCTGTCAGCGGATTTTGAAAGAACCATATGATGACCTTGTGCGGGAGACGCAGCAAGTGCAAGAAGCTTTAATTCAGGAAACATTCAGGATTGGTGTCAACCACCAAAACATGCATCATACAGGCCCATTGGGTGAGCTGGAAAGTCAGTCCCTATCTGACTGTGAAGTGTGAAGTGGGATGACGGTTTTAGGCAGAGAGTGGTTTCATGGCTGGCCCAGGATCTGGAGACGTTGGCTCTGCCAGGTGTAGACCCTCTGCCTGTTTTTTCACTTCAATAGCTTCTTGATAACCAGAGGAATGATCCTGTTCTGTCCCATGTCATCCCATTTGTCAGCCGAGGGAGACGACCATCAAGACGAGAGAGAGCTGGGTTGCCTTTGAAGGTGCTCAAAATCCTAAAACAGTGGGAAAAACTGAAGATGCAGGATGACATCCTGTACAGAGTTCGCAAAGACCCATTGACAGGGAAAAAGCGTCATCAGTACATGACGCCTTCCTCTTTGATAAGCCAAGTTCTCAGTGGTGTGCATGATAATGCTGGCCACCAGGGTCAGAGTACAACTTTATACCTTTCAAGACAAAGGTTCTTTTGGATTGAAATGGAAAGAGACGTCAGAGACTATGTAAAATGTTGTAAGCGTTGTGTTGTTAGTAAGACATTGGAGCCTGAGGGAAGAGCACAGATTGAAAGCATCAAAACCACAAGCCCCTTGGAGTTAGTTTGTCTGGACTTCTGGTCTGCAGAAGACTCTAATGGAAAGAGTGTGGACGTGTTAGTGGTGACAGACCACTTCACTAAGATGGCTCATGCCTTCAAGTGTTCAGACCAGTCCGCAAAACAGGTCGCACGTCAGCTGTGGGATAAGTACTTTTGTGTATATGGCTTCCCGCAGAGAATACATTCAGACCAGGGTGCGAATTTTGAGAGCCAGCTTATCCAAGAGCTACTCCAGATAGCAGGTGTGAAGAAGTCCAGAACAACACCCTACCATCCTATGGGGAATGGTCACACTGAGAGGTTCAACAGGACTTTAGGAAATATGATTAGAGCACTACCTCCCAGAGAAAAGCAAAGGTGGCCTCAGATGCTGCAAACACTGACCTTCGCTTACAACTGTACTGCTCATGAGTCGACCGGCTATGCCCCATTCTTCCTTATGTATGGTTGGGTCCCTAGATTACCAGTAGACGTTATGTTCCACAGTGTGGAAAGAGACAATGACATCATGGACTATGACAGTTATGTTAAAAGGATGAGAGATGACCTCAAGGAGGCTCTTTGTGTTGCTCAAGTTCATGCCAGTGCAAACCAACAGCGGCAGGCTGAGCTCTACAATAAGGGTGTGAAAGGTGCTGACATTGAAGAGGGTGATCAAGTCCTTTTAGCCAACAGAGGTGAGCGAGGGCGCAGAAAACTTGCTGATAGGTGGGAGTCGACCCTGTACACAGTGATCTCAAAGGATTCAAGATGTCACACCTACCGCATTAGAAACCCTGACAACGGACATGAAAAAGTGGTTCACAGAAATTTGCTCTTGCAAGCGAGTTTCCTGCCAATACATGTGGATCGTGACACAGAGCCTTCATTCTCCAGTGTTGGTCAGGAGTCACAAGAGAAAGAAGAAGGCGATGGAAGTCTGTTTCTGGAGGAACTTGACCTTCACAAATCCGAGCGCACTGCTAGCTGGGTTGCAGAGGTCACTCCATTGGAGAATTCCTCAGAAGTAGGGGACACAGCCCTCAATTCCCCTTCAGTTCCTGTTGCTGATCCTGAGTCTCCGATTGCTGAGCCGCAGAGGAGCAACTACAATGGAGTGATTGTTGGAACTGGATCAGATGGTTGTCTTGGAAGAGCACAAGAGGGTTCATTCAATGTTCCTCCGGCAGATAAGGACAATGGACAGACTGACATTACTGGAGGACAACTGGAGATAAGCAGCAGTCAGTCTCAGGATCCAGTCTCTGCAAGGGAAACTACTGTGAAAGTTGTAGACACTGATGCACTGACAGTAACCGCACCCATCGACCAGATTAGGACCAGAGTGGGCAGGGTAGTGAAACCAGTGAATAGGTTGATTCAGACTATGACACAGAAAACCAAACAAGGAGGTTTTATGGTTGGTGGGTTAGCTAAGACCCTGTTCCAGTAACAAATTTTTGTTCATGTGAGGTGTGCGTGGGAAAGCCAGAATCCAAGAACTGTGCTGACTGTAATCTTGTTTTAAACAGTAATAAAACAATGCAGAGCTGATTCCAGAGTTGTTCCGGTGTGATTCTTTCTACAACCGTTACACGCTGGCACCAGCTTCCTTCCGGAGGGGGGGGTGGGCTGTGCCGCGCACCCTCTTCGGCACTCCCAGTTTTTAAACGCACTTGAGAACAACATGCAACAACACAACATCTGAGTGGCGTGAGGAGGATCGGGGTCTTCTGCACACCCCTGTTCTCCGATGGCGGCAAGGAGTCTGGGGCCTGGAGGAGGTGCGGGCCACTGTGTCCGGGGTCTTGGCGGGGGGCTGCAATGGGTAGTCAGCGGCCAGGTCTGGGGCTGACGCCTCCGCTCCCCCCAGGAGGGGCGGGGGCAGGGGTGGCTAGGGTAAGGTGGGGGAGGGAAGGGGTTTATTAGGTATTTAGGGGGTGAGGGGGGCTCTGGCTGAGTGGCTCGTACGGGTCGTGTTGGCCCATCCTCTTTGGGGGGCCCGGTCCGGAGGGCGTCTGGTCCGGGGCCAGGGGCCGGGCACAAGCAGTCGTATAGTCGATTTGGGGTGACACCCCCCCCCCCTCTGGTCAGTGTTGGATGCGAGTGTTATGTGGGAATGTGTGTACAGCGTCTTTTTTTCTTTTTCTTTTATCTGTGTGTGGTGAGTGGGGCACAAGGGAGGTATGGTGTGAATGAGTTTTCCTTTTTTTTTCCAGGTATGGGTGTGGTCCGCTCCCTCTCCCAAGAACATCTCAAGTCTCCGCTAGGTGCGGAGCCCATCCCCCCACGTCCTGCCCTCCTACGCTGCGCTGGCAGGCGCCTTGGCCCTCTGGCGCATTGGTGGGCTTCGGGTTTGGGGCGGGTTCCCGGGTGTGTGCCGGCCTACTCCCGGCGGCTTCTTCGCGGGGCCTGGCCCCCCGGGGGGCGGCTGGGGCCCCCGTCGTGGGGGCGGGGCGCCCTGGCTGGGACCACTTCAGCAGTGCTAGCTGCCGGCGGAGCCCACGGGCTCGTCCCCGCAGCTCTTGGGGGCGTCGGCATTGCGGTGGCTGGGGGATTTCCTCGGGGTCGTCTCTACTCTTTCCTTGGGGGGGTTGCAGATATCCGGTGTCGGCCCCTCCTGGGCGCCCTGCTTTGGGGACCCCTTTGGGAGTCCGGGATTATGGGTCCCCTGACTCCTGCCTCTGTGCTCGGGGAAGGCGGGTCTTTGGTTCTCCACAACCACTATCAAGCTATTTCCTTCTGGATAATTTACAACTAAACTAGTGTACTCTCACAAACTCCCACAGGTGCTGGGTCCCAGGTATTAAATGTTCACTTATATACAGTAAGCTTATAATTTATTTATTTATTTATGTTCTTTCACTTTCTTTTTTCAGGTATCACATTACACATGTCAGCTTACATAATAATATATATGATTTAGCAATGGCATCTAGGTGTTATTCGATTGTATCTGTTGCTTTATGTCTGTTGGTTGTGCTGTTCTTTTTGCATCTCTCTTTCCAGGTGATGGAGCAGACGGAGAAGGTTTTATCATTCTCTCCCTTTTATCTCTTCTT
This sequence comes from Fundulus diaphanus, assembly GCA_037039145.1. NCBI lineage: Eukaryota > Metazoa > Chordata > Actinopteri > Cyprinodontiformes > Fundulidae > Fundulus > Fundulus diaphanus. The sequence goes on along the minus strand of CM073141.1, from coordinate 40,379,019 downwards.
TCTTTCACCTCTACTCTTTTTTTTCTCTCTCACTTCTTGTTCTTCCTTTACTCTCCCATTGTAATGTCCATATAATTTGAAAGTCTCCCTGCAGGAATCACAATAAAGCTATTTACAAGCATAAATCAAGTGGAGCACTATGGCGAAAGCTGTTCGCTCCACTTGTAAAAGCAAAATCTGTCGAGCTCTATCTGGCATTGAGACATCTATTCCTATTGCCACATTGCTAGACAGGACACTGGGAAAAAAAAAAAAAAAAACCCGAAGGCCCCATTTACTTAGCCTGGGTGCCATTCCGAACTTAGTCCCGCCCACAACGTTTTAGGTCGGGAAGTTCGGTCTGGCATTGCTCAATACTAGCGCGAGTATGCTCGCCCAATATCTGGCGGGCCAATCAAATTTTCAGGGCGGGCTTTATACGATGATAGACAGATGATCAACAGTAACGTAATCAACCACATCACCAAAGCGCGCTTGGGTTGAATTTGTTTACAACGATGGCTGCCGCTGGAGAGTTGAGGTGTGTAGAATGACTCCTTGGTACCTTACATTCTTTTTCGCAACACCGGCAAAAATCGTTCACGCTCATCTTCTTATTCTAGGCTAACAGTTGAGTTCTGTTGACAACAACTATGCGTCGGTTAACATACGTCACACACTTCGTTGCTCTTATTGGTTGTAGGTCTATCCAATTGAGTGCAGAGGAATTTTTTTTTCCTGGTTCGTTCGAAACACGCCCCATAATCACAGCTCTATGGAGCAGTATCAGACTCAAATTCTGACTAGAATTGAGTATGACCATGTCAGGCTACCATTTACTACCCCGGTTTAAGATTTGACAATAAATGAGGAATACGTTGATCAGAGGTAAAACATTGTAATATGCATATTTAATTCATTAGGAATTCCGAATGGAGACAAAAGTTTACATTACCAGTGTATCTACATCCATCCCTTGGTGTTGCAGCTTTTGTCTGATCTAAGTTTTGGAAAGACATCCTTTTCATCAACTTAGTGCTCCTCCCGCTAAGCTCAGGAGGAGGGGTGATTTCAGATTTGGAGGCTGTTTCTCAAACAAAAGAGCTACTCTTCCCAGTACGGGGTCAGGCCGCAATGACAGCCATAAAACTAAAGTTGCATGTTATCTTACCCGGCAACAGAGAGGAGACATACCTTACTGCCTGACTAAGATATTTTCCTCAATATTTCCTTTTTTTTTTTTTTCCTCAATATTTCCAATGGTGCTCCTTCAACCTCGTCCCTATCAGAGTGTAATTCCTCCCGGACTCTTACGGAATTCCCTGTCACATCTCAATCGGTCCGGCAGAAGACCGCCATGTTGAGCCTGGTTCTACCAGAGGTTTCTTCCCAAAGGGGAGTTTTTCCTCTCCACAGTCGCTTCATGCTTGCTCATCATGGACAGGTTCATGCAAACCTGTGTTTATCCAAGTTGGACATCTATCTTTCTGGGTCCCTGAGTGAAGTACTGGTATCAGCTTACGCAGTCTACTGGATCCCACCAATTCAGCTCAAGCAGATCTCGCAAACCAGCGTCTATGGACTGAACCAACTTCATCTATCTCCACTCCACCACCAGTGTCAGGCCTGGGGGAAACATACCTATTCTCATACACCTGCTTATGCACATTGAAGTATAATTCAGCGTAAATGTTTCCTGCCGAGGTCTGAGCGCCAGTCTTAAAATATTGTATCAATAATATTCTTCTAATTGTCTTTTCTTTCCGTGTGAGTTTTTCAGATTGAAATATATGTTGGAGCATACATTTTATCTAAAAACCATGCTAAAAAGGATTTTGTGACTGACACTGACTTACAATAATCATAGGAACACAATTCGAACATACTTATGACATATCCGGTTCATAATTGAAGTTCTTTGCAGAATAGACAACACACCTTGAAGAAGGTCAGCTCAGCTGAAGTGACGAGGAACAGGGTCTGCTGTGTTCCAGATGGCCCTGCGATGTCCTCTTAGCTGTGAAAATATAGAAAAAGTAGTTTATTACAAAGTTTTCTGATTAGAAGAAAATTAATTATATAGTATAGTCAGATAACATAAAAAATGTTGTAATGTTGTAACAGTAACGTGTATTGGTAAAGTGTGGATGATGCAAAAGCTTTATAGCATTCCTTGAATCAATTCCACATACATCACATGTGGTAGTACGTGGGGGGATGGGCTCCGCACCTAGCGGAGACTTGAGATGTTCTTGGGAGAGGGAGCGGACGGACCTATACCTGAAGAAAAAAAAAAAAAAAAAAAAACTCATTCACACCATCCCTCCCTGGTGCCCCACTCACCACACACAGACTTAAAAAAAAAAAAAAAAGGACGCTGTAAAGGGATCAAAAAACTAAGTTTTTAATTTGATAATTTTTTATCTTACTTAAACTCACTGTTTCGGTGCAAACATGCAAGAAAGATTAGAGGCCAAAATTAGGACTCGCCATTTCTTGGTTAAAGGCAAAAGTGCTAAATATTATAGAAAGGGACATTTGTGCTGTTCACTTGCCAACATTAGAAACCTGGATTTATGTTAAGAATCTACATAGAAAAAAGTCACAAGATCTGTAGCGGTCCTACAAAAAGATGTGAGAAAACAAGGAAATTACCAAATTGATGTAACAGAAATATAAATTACCCAAGATTGACATGTACCCTTTTCTATAGGTATTTGCTCATAGTAGGAGCTGAATGACATTCTGAACATAATAATTCATAATAAATCATAATTGATGTGACCAAGTATCATGACTCATGCCGTTGCCGGCCAGTCGCCTTTACAACATCTCTGAACGTCAGGCGCTCGAGAAATACATAGGTGAGTCACTTTCGGCCGGATTGATCCGCCCATCTTCCTCTCCGGTGGGCGCCGGCTTCTTTTTTTTTGGAAAGAAAGATGGGTCTCTTCGACCCTGTATTGATTGCCAAGGGTTAAACCAAATAACCGTTAAGAATAAGTATCCGCTTCCTTTATTATCCTCCGCACTTGAACCAGTCCAGAACGCGGTCGTCTTTACCAAGCTCGACCTGCGCAATGCTTATCATTTGGTTCGGGTTAGGCAGGGAGCCTAAGACTCCGTTAGGTCACTCTGAGTACCTTGTAATGCCTTTCGGCTTATGTAATGCCCCGGCTGTGTTCCAAGCCTTAGTTAACGATGTCCTTCGGGACTTTTTGAATGTTTTCGTCTTCGTCTATCTTGACGACATCCTGATTTATTCTAGCAGCCTCGAACAACACAAACAACATGTCCACTTAATCCTACAATGCCTTTTAGAGAACCGCTTGTTCGTTAAGGCAGAAAAATGCGAATTTCACCTATCCTCAGTTTCCTTCCTTGGTTTGGTTTTAGAAGGCGGACAAGTCAGGTCGGACCCCGAGAAGATAAAGGCGGTAGTGGCCAACCCCAGAGTCCCGAAAGCAGCTCCAGCGATTCTTGGGTTTTGCCAATTTTTATCGGCGCTTTATCAGAAACTATAGCCAAATAGCTTCTCCCTTGCACGCGTTAACCTCCACCAAGGTCCCGTACGCTTGGAGTCCTGTGGCTGAAGCCGCCTTTGTAGAACTTAAGAACCGGTTTTCTCAGGCTCCCATACTCATTCACCCCGACCCCGCTAAACAGTTCACCCTTGAGATCGATGCGTCCGACACCGGTGTAGGTGCGGTTTTATCTCAACAATCCGAGTCTGACAATAAGCTCCACCCGTGCACCTTTTTTTCTCGCCGGCTGTCCCCAGCCGAGCGAAACTATGATGTCGGCGATCGAGAACTGCTTGCTATTAAGTTAGCATTAGAGGAGTGGCGTCACTGGTTAGAGGGATCCGAGCAACCCATAATCATCTGGACAGACCACAAAAACCTCTCTTACCTGCAGTCTAGCCTGACGCCTCAATCCCCGATAAGCCCGCTGGTCCGTGTTCTTCTCAAGATTTAACCTCGTCATAACCTACAGGCTCAGCTCCAGAAACATCAAACCGGACGCTCTCTCCCGCCAATTTTCCCCCCCAGCTGTCTTCTCCCCACGTGCACTGTTGGAGCCTTGCATTGGGACCTTGAGGACCGAATCAACCAGGCCTTAAAGCTCGATCCGGACCCGGGTACTGGTCCAGCGGGTCCCAAGTACGTACCCAGGTCAGTCCGTCCCGACGTTCTTCGCTGGAGCCATGATTCCAGGTTCTCCGCCCATCCTGGAATATACAGGACCCAATCACAGGTCTCCCGGCGGTTTTGGTGGCCATCATGGACCAGAGACGTTCGAGAATATGTCCTAGCCTGTCCGGTCTGTGCCCAAAACAAGCCTTCAAACCAGCCTCCTTCCGGTCTGCTGAACCCACTCCCCATCCCCAAGCGTCCCTGGTCCCAGATTGCTTTAGATTTTGTTACTGGTCTCCCTACGTCCCAAGGTATGACAAGCATTTTAACTGTAGTAGATCGCTTCTCCAAGTCCTGCCACCTTATGCCGATCCAGAAACTCCCAACCGCCCTCCAGACAGCCCAGCTCCTGATAAGGCATGTTTTCCAGCTCCATGGCATTCCAACCGAGATCCTATCTGACCGGGGCCCTCAGTTTGTCTCCCAGGTCTGGCGGCACTTTTGCTCTGCTCTCGGTGCCCGCTACCCCCTTTCCTCCGGATATCACCCACAAACAAACGGCCAAAGTGAGAGGATGAACTAGCAATTAGAGACCACCCTACGCTGCCTCACCTCGTCTTCACCTACAGACTGGAATAGGTTTCTACCCTGGGTCGAGTACGCCCTCAACTCTCACGTCTCATCATCCACCGGACGCTCACCATTTGAAATAGCCTTAGGATACCAGCCACCTCTTCTGCCCACTGACGAACTCAGGATTCCCTTCGCGTCAGTCAATGAATACATCACCCACTGTCAAGACATCTGGAAAGCCACCGTCACTGCTCTCACACACACCGCAGAGCAGAGCAAGAGGTTCGCCGACCAGCACCGTAGACCAGCCCCACAATATCGCCCCGGTCAGAGGGTCTGGTTATCCTCCAGGGACGTCCTTACGAACCCATCCGCCAAGAAACTCGCTCCCCGATTTACTGGACCCTACAAAATAGAATCCATCATCAACCCTGCCTCTGTTCGTCTGCGTTTGCCTCCACATTCCCGAGTGCATTCCACTTTCCACGTCTCCCAGGTCAAACCAGTCTTGGAGAGTGAACTGTGCCCACCTGCCGAACCCCCTACGCCCTCCCAGGACAATCAGCACCCCCGCGTCCTCAGGGTTGTGGACGCCCTTCGACGAGGTAAGGGCCACCAGTACCTTGTCCAATGACAGGGTCGCAGCCCTGAGGAGCGGTCGTGGGTTTCTGGTTCGGCGATAGCAGAGAAGGACCTGCTTAGTAGGTTCTGGTCTGCACACCCTTGCACCTCCTCGTCTGGCCCGCCGTTGAGGGGGGGGGGGTGGTGTCAGGGTTCTTTGTGTTTCCGTGCCCTAATTCTGCTCCACAGGTGATTCTAGTTGGCTGGGGGGGGGGGGGTCGTGGCCCACACCTGCGACTTCGAAGCGGCTTCCTCTGGTTTTTTAAGCGGAGCTCTGACAGATGGAAGACGCCAGAGTGTTAAACCGGTCGTGGTATGACGTGGCCCCTGACCAGATCCTGAAATCCGAATCTGTGAGTCCCTTCGCTCTCTGATTTTTGACTAACTTGGATCTCCTGTTTTTGTCCTAGTTTGTGTGCTTGGATGCACTCACCTGCCTTGAAGTCTCGCTCGAAGAACCAGATCTCCTGACTCCCTGACGCTCAGATTTTGCTCTGGCTTTCCCCTCATACTCCCTTGGCGTTACCAGGACAAGCCTGAGACTCCCCCCCCCCCTCCTCCTGGATTCTGCTGGTTCCCTTGCACTCTGGTTAATCCATCTGTCATTCTCATCTGTTGTGGTGCGCTTCGGATCCCTCGCCAGCAACCATCAGCCAGCCCTCCAGCCACTAGTCGCCTATCACAACTGGGGTAGGATCATAGAGTCCCCTTCGGCGCTTATTCCCCCCCGGATAGGTCTGCCCAGCTAAATGGTAAGCAGCGCAGCGTCTGGAATTGTCCCTGGTTCATTTCCCCGTAACCATAACTCACTCTCTCCACAGTCGCTCCAGCCCCGACGTTCAGACCTCGCTCGAGCAACATGTTGTTGCTTTCCCTGCCAATTGTTCTTTCAATAAACATCTTAAACTTGTGCCTGGCCTCCCGCTCGTATCTGCATGTGGGCAAAACATCTGAAAACCATGAAAACTTTATATTATCAATTTATTAGTCTGTTAGATTTGGTTCTTGTCTTAGTCAGTTTCTGTTCATTATAGTTTTAGTAGTTCTATTAGATCTTTATTTGCCTGCCTGCCTGTCCTCAGTTTAGTTAATTAGCTCTATGGGGTCATTCATCATGTATTCCTGTAGATTCTGCTGTCCTCCTGTCTCTGTCAGATCATTGCCCTCTCCCTCCCTTAGTCTAATTACCTTTACACTTTACACCTGTGCTAAATTGCTCCACATGCTGTTCCTTCTGTTTCCTCCTCTACTAGTCAACCAGTCTAGCCATGCTCAATGTCAGGTCCTCCATTATGCAACCCTCCAATCTGTCTTCACTAGTTTTTATTTCTTGCTCTGTTCCAGCTTGGAATTTTGTAAATTCCACACTGTCATGTAGCTTCCTGGCTGCTGTACACATTCTGGTCCAACAACTTCTCTTCAAAACATGACAGAAGGTCCTGGCCATAAGAAAGACAGAGCAGACAGTCCTTCTGGGGATCAGCTTGACAGAGTTTGCAAGGAGGTCAAAAATAATGTCGTACCTGCTGCAGTATTTAACAAGTATTAAAAGCTTACCGTGGAAGAGGGAGGATCTTGCCAGTCACCTGGGCTCCTGGGTGGAAGAGTGGGGAGTGTTCCTATCTTCTCCATGCCAGATGAATTGTTGGCTAATATGGAGATTGTATGCCAGAGAGTGTTGGACATCCTCACTTCTTGCTCTCAGCCTGTCATATCAGCTCAAGCCTTTGCAACTCCTGCATTTCTGTCCGACATGCCAGCTCCAGTTTCTGCTGCTCTGGCAGGTCAGGACACCACATCAGTTATGGTCTTTGCTTCCTGGCCTGATGCACTGGTTCCCATCTCTGTGGGTGAAGTCTCTGTTCTCGAGGTGTTGACTCACATTTCCTGTCTGTCTGTCTGCATCTGCTTCAGCCCTGCACCGTGGGCATCCTTGACATCCACATCATCTTCCAGCGAGGAGTTTCCCACAGTCATGGGTTTCACATCCTGTCAAGAGTTACCAGAAAGCGCCAGAGTCCGCTCAGTACCACCAGCTTCATTCCTGGCTAGGACATAAGCTTCTTCTTAATCTGCAACCCTGGTTTGGTTTGGTCTAATTGTCATCATCATCTTCACCACTTACACCTCCAAAACTGTCCTCATCCTTGATTCTTTTTTCAACAACTGCATTAGAAGTACCATTGTCACTCTCACCTCATGTCCACATCCCTGAGTTCCTCGATGAGGGGATCCAGACTGATCCTTTTCACATCTTTGTCCCTGAGTTTGCTGATGAAGAGGTCAAAGCGGATCCACCTCGTGTTCCTATGTTCTCTGAAGGAGGTGTCTAGGTGGACGTTCCTCGTCTCCCTGGGATCACTGATGAGAAGATCCAAACTGACCCTACTCACATTCCTGTTCTTAAGTTCCTCGATGACGGGTTCCAGGTGGACTTGCCTCAGGGTTCTGAGCTTTTCCTTAAGTTTCTGACTGGCTTCTTGTTAGAGCTGATTGGTGGTTCCATGCCTTCAGAACACCACCATGACGTTAAGACGCCAGGGTGTCACCTGGGTTCCAGCTTCCCTGAACTTCTCCGTGGGTTCCAGTGGCCTGGCCGCCATCTATCAGAGCTCCGTTGTGGGTTCTTGAGTTGCAGCCTGCAGGGCTCCAGCCTGCAGACAGTCTGTGCCAGCCTGCAGGGTTTTAGCCTCCATACCACTTGCTCCAACCTGCAGGGTTCCAGTCTGCAGGATTCTTGCAATTTAGCTTCTGAGATTGTGCTGGCGGTCTTTCTGGAGTTCCTGTTGCAGTTGATCCAGCATGTTGTTGTCAGTGTCCTCACTTAGACTGAGAAAGTACAGCACATCGCCCGAGTTCTCAAGTCATTACACTGGCTTCCTGTATCTCAGAGAATATACTTTAAAATACTTCTATCAGTCTATAAATCACTGAATGGCTTAGCACCTAAATACATCAGACTTCTTGTCAGTGTATCAACCCTTCAGACCACTTGGGTATATTTTCTGGGTGTTATGTTGAAGTGGAGCAAATCTGTTTTTAAGTGAAATTCCTACATTTTCATCTGACTTGCTCACTCCTATCATTTGTTGTGAGAACAACCTGCTGATGCCATCTCCTTTTCCCTAGGGTCAATTTTCTGTAATGTCGGCCAGTTCTCCTTATCTAGGTGCAGAGTTCTTCCTTGATCTTTCGCCCTTGCACCCAGAGATTTCCGGGGGGTGGGGGTGGGGAAAGGTCTGCAGGTGGGTGTATTCTCATTTCCATCTGTGATCTGTTTGTTTGCTAAGTCGCTGAGCTTGTTGTTATTGTTTGGAATCACAGGCAGAGTTGTCTCATTCCCATATCCAGCATTTACCTCCTCATTCATTTCAAGTCGGTGGATTTTCATTTCCATAACAGTTATTGTCTGTAGAAGCTTGTTGAAATCATCTGTGGTGATGAGAGGGAACTTGTGCTTATTAGCTGACATCAGCAGGTCTTATTCTCAGAATTCACAAGGAGGAAAAGGAAAAAAGTAAATCCTTGAGAGTCACTTATCGAAAATAGTTTTGTCCAAATTTTATGCAGTTATGGCAAAGACATTAAAAGTTAAGAGCAGAAGAATGCAAACAAACAGGGAGCAGAGGAAAAAGCGCCTAAGCAGGCAGAGAGGCAGAGGTAAGGTCACAGTTATGCAGCTTGAACTAGTTTCATGACGGCTTTAGGTTTGGATTAGGAACATTCTGATGGTTAAGAGAGGGTTGCCTGGGTTAAAGCTGACAACTAAATCATTGAAAAGGAAACAATATCTCTTTGGTGAACGGTTCCCACACACAAGTTGGCAGTTTCTGAAGGCATTTCACTTTAGTGAATGTTGACACTGAACCCTTGATTGACTAAGACCATCTTTACTGCTTTATGTTAAGTAGCACATGTGTTGTTTTCAACATGTTTTGATTAACTCTTTGAGAAAAAGCACAGAATAAAAAACACAACTCATTACCACTGAAGATGTAGAAATGCTGTCAGATTACTACTCTGGAGCATCCAGGTGAGTGTTAACCTGTCACATTCAAACTTTACATGAATGACCCGGAAGCAACAAACACGGAGACAGTAGTGCAATGAAATTGGTTAATTGAAGGAAAGGGAAGAAGGGGTGAGTGGAAGTGGATCTGGTTTCTGGCTGGCTGGGAAGGCTCTGGTCGTTGACTAGTGTAGATATTGATACCGGCCTGCTCCTGCATATCTCTGAAGACCCGTCTTACCCCGGTTTAAGATTTGGCAGTAAAGGAAAAACATTTGATCAGAGGCAACCATTCAAATATGCATATTTAATTCATTAGGAATATTCAACGGAGACAAAGGTTACATTACCATTGTTACCTACGTGCTTCTCCCAGGCATTGCAGCTTTTTGTCTGATCTAAGTTTCGCAAAGACATCCTTTTAATGAACTGACTGCCCCTCCAATCTCTTCAGGAGGGGGTGGTGTCAAATTTGGGGCTATCTGTTCAAACAAAGAGGCTGTTCTTCTCAGTTAGGGGTCAAGCCAAATGACCTATCCCGGCCATAAACCCAAGCTGCATGTTTATCTTACCCTCAAAGGGGGGAGACAGTCAAAAACCATGCATTACTCAGTTCTTCCATATGAATACCTGATTAATATAACAACTAATATATTTATTTTCCTCAACACTAGTGAAAGAAGTGAAAGAAGAGAAATGAGCACCAACAACAGACAAGGCTGACTGGATGGTGTGGCAGAGGCTAACATACGAGAGGGGTGATGTACCGGAGGGAGAGAGACAAGTTGCAGTTACCATCAGGACTCGATGGTTCATCCATGATGGAGGGTGGACAAGCCTAATGGTGATCGAGGTTGAGGAAGCCAGTGGGATCGGAGGAGTAACAGCCAACTGGAGTGCCAAGAAGGCTCAGTGGATTCGGAACTGCCGGAGGACTGGATGATCCAAGGAGAGCTCTAGAATACACCAGACTGGAAAAAGGTGTGACCTGAAAGAATAACAAAGGGATTAGTCGAGGAAACCTGGAGCAAGGATCTGGTGTCTCATTTATAAAGCTTGCATATGCATAAAATAATGCCTGAAATGTGTGTGTCACTTTCTACACAAAAGTTGGGATCTATCAAAAAAAACTTGACGGGAAAACGTATGGTCCTCACAACAACTTTGAACCATGCGTATGCTCGTTTTGGAGACAGGGGAAATTGGCAATGCAGATGGTGAAGTGCTTAATTGCAGCCAAACTGCATGAATATTCCTCTCAGACATTCAATTTCACTCCATATCAGAATTTAATCATAAATATCTTGATCAAGTATTCAAAATCACATTGTTATTCAATCTTGCACTGGTGACTCTTAAGTATACATATGAGACATTTCAAATAAATAAAAAATGCCCATATGCCATCTTTAATCTTCAGTAAAAGTCCACACAACATTTTATCATTGGTTTTCTATCATCACATTCTTCTACCTGGTGATCACCAGGGTTATTGTGACAAGGTAAGCTGTGCGGGAATCACTTTAACTGCTGTAAACAGTCAACTACACTCCTGCATATTGAAGTATAGATGGAATACACCTTTGACTGGCGGCCGTCCGCCTGTTGCACACTGCAGGAAAAAGGTAAGAACACACCACACCTCTGCTGCACAGAACCAAACACCTGACATAACCAGCAAAGACTGTGTAACAAGAATATAAGAGTTTAACCTTTTAAACCCGTCTGGCCTGATCTCGGGCCAATCAGAGCCACGGCTACATTATCAGGCTTTAAAGGTAGGTCAGAAACGGTCATGTTTTTTTCTTTCCTAAATACCTCCAAGGAGGATGCTTTAATGTTTATAAAACAAGACCTTAATGTTCTGCAGCAGGGTTTTTTCTCCTCTCTAAATGTCTATCACCATAGCAATGCAGAGGAGTGAACAGATCATTCTAGAAGTTTCTTAAACAGATATGAGTCATGATTTCTGGCATTTTTCTACATCTTATTGATTTATGTTGTGCACAATAATACATGTTGATGAAACAGAGGGTACATCTTTATGCCAAGGGCTTTTTCATGTGCAGAAAGAGTCCTAAAATGGAAATCAGCACTTTTTTTGGACCTGCTTCGTTTTTATAAGGTGAAAAACACATTTAGGCAGTCGATCTTGGTTCGTATCCTCGCTCCAGTTTTTTTATAGTGTCCTGTCTGGCAATGTGGCAATAAGAATTGTTGTGTTAATGCCAAAAAGAGCCCAACAGATTTTACTTTCACAAGCGGAGCCTTACTGCTTTCGCCGTAGTGCTCCGCTTGATTTATACATACAAGTATCTTTATTATAATTTATGCAGGGAATATTTCCTGTTATATGGACACTAAAACAAGAAGGTAGAAGAGAAACAAGGAGAAAAGGTGAAAGAAAGAGGACAAAAAAGGGAGAGAACGATACAACATCCTCAGTCTGCTTCTTCACCTGCAAAAAGAGATGTAAAAAGAACAGCACAACCAGCCAATAAAGTATTAAAGATATGATCTACCAAAGCCTTGATACCATCACTGAAGAATATGCAGTATTAATCAATATGATATGTATAAAGTGACAGAAGAACATTATAATGAGGGTTTTCTGTATGGAAGTGAGTCTGTAGGTACCTGAATGCAATCACCTGTGGGTGTTTGTGAGAGTGCGCATATGTATGAAAGGTTTATCCCTGAGAAAAATGCTCAATAGTGGTTGTAAGGAGCCAAAGACCCGCCCCCCAGAGCATTGAGGCAGACGTCAGGAGAACCAAAACCCCAGATGCCTCAAGGGATCCCCGCAGCAAAGGTGTCCAAGAGGTGCCAACCCAGGAAATCTGCCTTCCCCAATCAAGGGAAGAGGAGAGACGGTCCCATTTAGAACAGTTTTGGCACGTTTGGATAAACTGTGCCAAAATCAGAGGTCCGCCTGTCACACTGCCTACTAAAACCTTTGTGAAACAAATATGCTTCAGCTGATTCAGTCCAGATTTGCTGCAGCTATTGTCAAGATGTGGATATACAAAGTATGAGATTTCTTCTATATTTTCATATGGGTTTTCATGGTTTTTTTTGTAGTGTTTATTTGGAAAAATATTTAGGTGAGGCTAAGAAAATTAGATTTTGTCCTGGTTTAATCACCTATAAATCAGAAATAGAGACATTTGTAATAGTGGTTTCACTTGAAAAATATTCTTTAATGCCTTAGTGTTACACAAAAACTAAATTTTACTTTTAAAATTTACAAATTTAGAGCTGTACTTAATTTCTATCAGATATGTAATTTCAAGTGGAAATTGCTCCTAAAACCCTCTGGGCTTAAAGGGTTAATAAAAGTTATGAGAGGGATGACAAGACTAAAGTCGTGGGGGAAAAAAGTTAATTGAATGAGCTATGCAATGGAAATTCAATGTCATACATCTCACTTTCAAAATTTTCTCCAAAAGGTTGTCGTGATGACACCACACTATGGTTGACCATTCTGCAGCTCCTGAAAAAAACCCTATCTCATGTTGCAATTCAACTGCAACTGTCCAGAGCAGAACCTTCTGCTTCTAAAAAAGATGAGCTGTGCTGAGAGCAGATCAGATTGGATTTTAGGTTTCAGAAACAACATGTTTCTGAAACCTAATTTTAATAACCTAGTTATGTTTTATTATTGACAATAATTCATCAAAGCGTGTCACTGCCATTTATTTTATTCTTATCCTCATTCTCAAACTGACATAAATGATGAAGCAGCCAAATATGCTGATATACAGTCCATTTTTACAGGTCATCCTCCCAATCTCCCAGTGGTAAAGGTACAGCTGTGAATATATTTTGCCTTTTAAAGTGAGAAAGTTGTTATTCCCATGTTTTTATCCATATTTAATTTGGATGAGACAATTTGCAGTTGTCAACACAATTCAATCTTAATCGGATATAAGATAAGCATATAATGCAATAAGGGAGATTTCAAAAATGCTGCGGACTAACTTTTGTTCCAAGGACCGAACATAATCACAAGAGAAGCTATATATTGCTGAAATCCTTGAACTAATCAGGGCCCCACACTGCTGTTTCTATTTAATATTTTACAATTAGACAATTGCACCAACCTGAAGAACACAGACTCGTTATGTTTATTTTCTTTCTTTGTGTCGGAGCCTCTGCCGCCTTTCAGCCATAGTTTATTTTCTTCCATAGTTCGAGGATATTTCTAAAGGTCCAATTTCAAATTAATGTTATTTTGTTTTCGAACAATGTGATGTGAAGGCAGCATTGTCCCAGAGCAGTGTGCAGTCGATGATATGATTGACTCAATGATGCTTTCACGCAGCGTTGGCTGATTGTGTTTGAATACTTTGCGCTCATCTTTGTTTTTACTTTGTGTGCAGCTCAAGTGTCCGTCTGTAATTTGTCTGTGAACGTCGGCTGCTGCCTGAGCTGTCTGGATTCTTTAAAAGCTGAGGCTGACAAGTAAATAACCGAAAATTGCCTCCAAAGAGATTTGTTTTGGCGTTTTGTTTTGACTTGTGAAGAAATTACATTCCTTTTAGAAAATGGCAAGAAGATGGCTTTGGGAGGAGTTGCTGTTTAAAGTCAGGATGTTTCTTTGTCTTTATTGTGATGTCAGCCGCTTCCCTCCTCAGGATATGCACATAGAGATTTGATGATGATGATGATGATGATGATAATGTTCGCCAACACTATTAGCACCTGACAAAGCTCAAAACTTCATCCACTCCCCAGATAAAGAGCAGACGTTGATTCATACAAGCAGTCGTTTTAATATCTCTTTGGTCTTAAATCTGTTTTTTTTTCTGTAGACTTTAAGTATTCTACATGTGAATAAGTTCACAAGAGCTAGAGATGTCAATTTTATTAGCAGTCAAATATACAACATATATACATAATAGTCCATTGGGTTAATATTCCTGTCAAATAACTATGTCCTTTATTTGACCTTCCTTTTTTTCCACATTTGACTTGTGGGACACATGCCTTAACCTAGAATTTACACTTTGCATACAAGTAAATGAAGGTTAAAAACCACAAACGTCTATGTAATTTACTGGGATTTTATGTAATAGAATAACACAATGTTGTGCTTAATTGAGAAGTAGAAAGAAACATTTTTGCAAATAAAACGGCATTTGTATTCAACGTTCTTGAGTCAACACTTTGTAGAACCATCTCCTGTTTGATATACAGCTACAAATCTTTTGGGGTATGTCTTTACCAGCTTTACACACATGGTAAAGTGTTTGGTCATGACCAAAGGAATGAGATCCAGGATACAAGCGGCCGAAATGAGTTTTCTCCGTAGCTTGTCTGGACTCTCCCTTAGACATAGGCTGAGGAGCTCAGTCATTCGGGGGGGGACTCAGAGTAGAGCCACTGCTCCTCCACATCGAGAGGAGCCAGTTGAGGTGGCTCGGGCATCTGGTTAAGATGCCTCCTGGACGCCTCCCTGGTGAGGTGTTCCGGGCACGTCCCACCGGGAGAAGACCCAGAGGAAGACCCAGGACACGCTGGAGGGACTATGTTTCTAAACTGGCCTGGGAACGCCTTGAGATTCCCCCGGAGGAGCTGGCCCTCTCTCTCTCTCTCTCTCTATATATATATATATATATATATATATAGAGAGAGAGAGAGAGAGAGAGAGAGATACGCTACATATGTATAAATGTAGGGTATATCTGGGTGAGACAAGCCCAGAGAACTCAGGGCACATACACGTTATCATGATATCATGCATGTGTTCTTTCCCTGTGAAATAGGTTAAGAAATGGCTTGTAAAAGGTTTTCTCACTTAAAGCAGCCCCTTGTGTTGTGCCATAACATGCCATGATAAATGATTGATCTCGGATTGGATTCTGAAC
Organism: Fundulus diaphanus; assembly: GCA_037039145.1. Taxonomy (NCBI): domain Eukaryota; kingdom Metazoa; phylum Chordata; class Actinopteri; order Cyprinodontiformes; family Fundulidae; genus Fundulus; species Fundulus diaphanus. Next base: position 40,363,831 of record CM073141.1, on the reverse strand, counting down.
AGTGGAAGAGGGTCACAAAGGAATTCCACTCTGCCCGTAACAGGAGACCCCCATGTTTGGACGGCCCTTTTTCCCAGCAGGAGGTCAGCTGTGACCACTCCTGCTGAGATAAAACCTTTCTCCTACAGACAAAGACTCTCTCTTCTCCCACTTCTTCCCACTTCTCCACACGCTCCTCAAGAGATGACCAGCTCCCAAGGAGGGGGGTCTTCTTTCTTCGCAGCCATGTGACGGAAGGCCCTGCAGGAGCCATACACAGGCCTGAAAGAATGCCTGGACCATGAGGCCTGGTCAGGCCTCACCGACACACCAGCCAGCAGCTGAGGGAGATTCCCGGAGCAGCCACGCTTGACCCAGGGTCTGCTAGACCCGGCTGCCTGCTTCAGCAGAGGACCTGACTGAATCCGGACGAACATGTCCGGGCAAATACAGAGCTAAGTGGCTGTCTTAACCCACAATCAGATGCAGGAGCAAAGATCCCTGCATGCAAAACAGATCTGTGTATTTTTCCTCAGCCTGTACAGGGAAGTGAACACCAATGGAGCTGAAGACTGGATGCTGAGGAAAACCCCTGCTTGGACTGCATCCCGGTCGAAGGACCAGGCCTCCAAGCTATCCAGACCACGCCGTTAGCCACATGCGGCTGCAAGGCTAACGCTAGCCTGCCAAGAACCGAGCGCTAGCCCGCTAGCGCTAGCCAACCATTTCCTCCTTCAACGCTTCTTCCTCGAACGGCCAAAGCGGACAGAACTCACACATGAGGCATCAACAGGTTGGGCAGCGGTCTGAGGGTGAAGAAAAAGGTTTATTGGGAAATGTTTGTAAACCGTGGTGTTTAGAACAAAGGGCTAACCGGTAGGTCGCGCTAGCCAAACATGCTATTAGCATTGTTAACATCCGGTTTCGGACATTTGAAAATGAGTTCGTTTTAAAGCATAAAGCGTAACTGTTCTGCTCCGCCATCCTCCGATGGTGTTATCTGCCTTATTCCCGCATCAATATGGTATATTAATGCCGGTTTTCAAGGCAATTTTGGGGACTTTATGTTGTAACCTCTTAGCCACCGAGTTGCTGTAGCGACCCCATGCGCCCGGAGGGAGAATCGCATTAACAAATTCGGTCGTGAGGATTTAAATAATATTACAGGACAAACAGTCCTCAGAATATTATTTCAACAAATAATATTTTGTTTAACTTGGGCTTTGCATTGTGAATGGATTGAAATACATGGCAGATGTTTTAACTCCACCCCATGCTTTTGAAATCAGATCTGTAGTGAACAGGGATTCACTGAATTAATCTGATTATGATCAACCACTTTTGTTTGTCCTTTGTTTGTCTTTGCATGTAAATAGTTCCTTAGCTTAGCTTCTTTTTTTCTTCATTTTGCTTAGTAGTTTAGTTAAGTTTCACTAGCCTAGTAGAGAGGATTTATTAATCGAAATATTGTGTTAATTCAGGTAAACAGCATTTAATGGTGATGTTCTCTGGATGTTCATCTTATTTCTGTTATTAAATTCTTGGACTTGAAAAGAAGTTGTCACTCCTTTATTCTATGTGTGTGCAGGTTTTGCTGTTAAAAGATCGCTAGTGCTCGAATTCATCCCTTTCAACCATTGTCTTGATATCAGCTTAAGAGCTGATCATCCAGACAATACTCAACAGACAGAGAGTTATTTACGAAACATTAAATAACTTTAAACAGTGTATAATTGCACAACACTTGTATGTTTTAGTATATGTATTAGCTTAATGATGTACAGTATTTGAGATATACTGAATGTGTTTTCAGGACAATATACTGTACATTACTCGGTGCGTATAAATGTTCAGTGCAGGCTGTCCTTCCCAAAAACTCACCTATGTAATGTGAGAGGTGCGGATCCCGGTCTGAATGGGTCATGACCTAGACTGCCGCTTTATGGCAATCTGAGCTCCCCTTAAAAACGAGAGCTAACATGGCTCTCGCTCTGCCTTGTCCTCTCCCTCTCCATATCAATGGGAGACTCTGAGTATAATCTAAAGTGTTGAATGTGGACTTCTCTTTACAGGTAACTTGATGACTTCTCAATCTGCTGGTCCAAAGTGGTTTGCCATCAGATTCCAAAACACTGAGAGAGACTGTTTAATTTTACAACAGTGCAGTGTTACCAGTGGCATATCTGAAAGTTACAGGTCTTGGTCTGCTAATTTTGACAGCACTGCTCATGCCAGAACTTTAAAGGTTGGACAGATTTTTTTTAAAACCTTGGTACCAGGAACCAGACACTGAGGACATTCAAACTGGTATTCCAGTCCAAGGTAGCGTTAACTCTAGGTTGCTGGCTGTTTTTAATTCATGTCCTTAAATCTGATAACCTGACAAAAGCCAGCTGTATGTTGCTCCGCCTAGCTCCACTCACATACATCTGGGACACCGCCGGTAGAGAGTGATTTCTCCAACCAAATTTATGGTCTGGCCAATCAGGACGCAGGGCTGGAGTTTCATAGATGTGACGTAGTGGAGACGCGACCATGACGTGAGACTGTTTTGATAGCAATGGCGGCTCGTCAAGGAAGCAAGCGTTAACATTGATGCTGCTATTTCTTCCGTGTTGTCCAATCTACCTAATATTGTTTCATTAAAAGAACATCAGAGAACGCCTCTGAAGGCTTTTGTTGGTGGAAACGATGTTTTCGCCCTTCTCCCGACCGGATTTGGCAAGTTTTGTTTTCCGGGGCCAGCGGACGTGCAGACGCGGACGCGCCCCGGAGCGGTTAGCGGTTAGCGCTAACTATGTTAGGAGGCCTTTAGTCCTCAACGCGGTCGGCCCGGAATCGACTCCGACCCGCGGCGCTTTGCCGCCTGTCTTCCCCCCTCTTCCTGTCAGCTCACTGTCAATAAAACGCATGCCACTAGAGCCGCAAACACATTATTATTATTATTTTTTTTTTTTCCTGCGTCGCTATCATCAGCGTCACGGGTTAGCTTCGGTGTGAGTGGTTGAAATAGCACGTCAATAAAGATGACAGACAAGTGGCTTATCCAATCATATGCAAGAATTTTTGATAAGGCCCAGCCTTCTGTAAAGGCAATTCCTATGGCGGTGTCCCAGATGTATGTGAGTGGAGCTAGGCGGAGCGACATACAGCTGGCTTTTGTCAGGTTATAAATCTGAACCCAGAACCTCCAGGAGGCAAGTTGTAATGCTTGAAGAGCTTGAACCACCACCCCCCCCCGAATGGTAAATGACCTCCTGTACTGTATAACGCTGTTTCAAGCACTTTACATTACATTCAGTTATTCACACACTGACAGAAGCGAGGCTGCCAGAGAAAGCCACCGCCACAATTCTCTGAACCCCCGACAGCAGGCAAGGCGAGCAAAGTTGCCCGAGGAGCCCATAGACACAACGACTTTAACGGTCGGAGCGGGGGTTCGGACCGGGGGGGTTGAACCGGCAACCCACCACTTATGGGGTGAACTCCTGCGCCACTGTCATTGTCAGGTTTTGAACTGTCCTCCAGACCTTGGAAAGTGGTGACTTGGTAACGAATTTTAAAATGGATTTATAAGACATTCTAAAGCTGATTCAAATCTGTAAATGCAATTTATACTCTGTGTTAATGAAAGAAAAATAAATACATTTTAACACATGCTGCCAATTCCTTTTATTATTTTCTCGTTTATTGTGGTGTTACTAACTGATGAGCTAATTCTTAACAATAACAATAACAATAACATAAAAAAAAACATAAGTCCAAAAACCATAACAAAAAACCTTTTGAGTTATAGATGACTATTTTACCTGAAACAAACTTCTGGCTTCTTCAAATACAGCAATTTTCCCTAAATAACCTTATTTTGACTTTTAAGCCTGTATTATAATAATTTCTAAATAAATAACTGTCTGTGTAATGACATCCAGGCAGTTTTTTGAAAGTTGTTTGATCCAAAACGGCTTTGATCATTTCACTGTGTCCACAGTCCACACTGCGTGTGTTCAGCCCTCAGCAGCCAAAATAAACACAAAGTCTTCTATCTCCAAAGTCTTCTATCCCTTTAGCAGTGCTTTATCTTTTGTCACATTGAGATCTTTGCATGAGGGGGAAACTGGTGGCAGTGCTCTGTTTTCATCATTCTGCTACACACCAACTCAAATTAGAAGCTAACAGATCCGCAGTTAGCATGATGATCACCTTTCAATCAGATCAATTAAATATGATCAGTTTTTTTTTTTTAAACCTTGTAGCTCCTCAATGTAATACTGATGTATTCACAATACAGTGATCACATTGGGGACAGCAAAATGTGATGGAAAAGGAATTGGGATTTTATTGTAGGTGTCTAAATATTCGAAATATTCTCTTTCTAGCATCTAGTAAAAGGAGGAGGCAGAGGGACTTGGAAGTAGATTTGCCCCAGTTCATGAAAACCTAACTTTAGGCAACACTCACCAGACAAAGAAGAATCCCTCCCCACCGTAAGAGGCAGACTCAGCAGAAATCAAAGAAGAAAAAACTAAGAAGCTGAGAACCTGGTGAATCTAAATACAATTTGAGTCAGCAGCCCTTTACAATTTAATTTTAGTTGAAGTTGCACAAATGAGAAGAGAAAGCACACTTGTTAACTTGCAGCAAGCATCTGCTGTGGGTGAGGGAGCAGAACAATTACCAGGAATGGGAAAACTGGGCTGTGTGCCTCCCCCATGTCTTTTTATAGCAGTTCAAAAGAAAAACATGTATAGTTTCTTTATCTTCAAGCTGCAGGAACATCAATTATGGAAAAAAGAGTGGGTCATAAGAGGTAAAGTTCACTGACCAGACATTATGTTATGACCACTTACAGGTGAAGTGAACAACACTGTATCATAGCACGTGTTGGTTGATGAGATGGATTAGGCAACAAGTAAAAATTTAGTTCTCGACCTGGTGTGTTAGAAGCAGGAAAATTGGGCAAGTGTAAGGATTAGACGGTGTTTTTACAAGGACCGAACTGCTATGGATAGTCACAGTTGGCCAAGGCCCTTTTGATGCCCACACAGGGAACCAAGACTGGCCCATGTGGTCGGATCCAAGACGAGCTCCTGTAGCTGTAACTACTGAAAGATTGATGCTGGTTTTTATCAGAAAGTGCCAGGTTACAGAGAGTTCAGCAGTTTGTTCTAGTTGGGGCTTAAAGGCTGCAGACCAGTCAGGGTACCTTTGATGACTCCTGTCTATTAGCAAAAGTGACAGAAAGTAGACATGTCAACATCAGAACTGGAACACAGAGCAATGAAAGAAGATGGTAAGGTATGATGAATCATGTTTTCTTTTTAATTACATGGATATCCAGATGGGTGTGACCACTTTATAGGGAAATTCTTAAGGTTCTGTGTCTGGACCCGATAATTCAACTGACACCAGAGTAAAGTTCAAAGATTTTATGAAAGCTTGGTGTAGCCGGTGTGGGAATCTTATGGAACTGGCACCACTGCAAGGGAGATAGACAGGTTAATGGCTGTTGATTCTCAGAGGAGGGGATGATGTAACGAAAAGGAAGCCACTAACCTTGTTTGGATCTGAGAAGTGGCACAGAATCCAAAAGGGGTTTTATGACGTGGTCCAGAAGTGTTTCTGCTGGCAAGAATTAATTTCCTCATTCGGCTGGAAGCAGGAGCAGAGATCCAGAGACAGACCAAGTCAGGGATCACCAACCTTTTAGAAGTTGAGAGCTGCTTCATCGGTACTGTGTGATATGAAGGGCTATGTGTACTGACCTTTTAACTAGAAGAGTCAGAGCTCACCTTAACTTATAATATAAATATGTTTTTAATGCATTTATTGTTTTTTAAATCTATGTAAATACAAGTATGATTAAAAAGGAAGAGGAACTAAATAAAATACCATTTTTCAGCCTGGAGCGAGAGAAAGAAAGAGACGCCTAGATCGGCCACACCTCCACAACCTGAAACGTCTCTGAAGCAAAGGATTAAACTGATGATCTACCTTTGTTGTTCTCACTTTTTTGTGCACCAGCTTCTTAATCTGAGTCACAATTTACAAACACGAAGAACTTTGATTTGTGTCCGATGACGCGCGAGCGCGTGCGCGCACTCGAGAGAGAGAGAGAACTGCAGACCAGAGTAACAACAACAGAGTGCTCCATAAATATGTTATTAATCAGAGAAAAAAAACTTTTACAGCGGCTACATTCAGCAGGTAAACACGCCCAGGGCAACACATCAGCTCCCCTCAGCCCCACCGCCGGTTTGTCCCTGTCTGAATATGCGCTAAAACCGCATCTGTAAAATGAACTGCGCCTGCCTGACTCTCAATGAAACGTATTGCAGCTCTGTGCGTGAAGAGTCAATAAATCGCGGAGGCTGCAGCGGGGGGTGGGCGAGTCATGCGCGTCAGTTCTGGTAGAGGTTCAGAGTCACCCCAACAGGAGCAGCGCTGGTTGGAGGCGCTGCACGATCGAAAGAGATACTGGTCGCTCAATTTAAGCTTTTAAAAACTTTTGGCCCGAATTCAATTGTCCCTCTACTGACGTACAAGACGTGAATCGAGGAAAGAGTTGGAGAGACATTTGTCAATGGTTTGCAATTCACTCACCTGTTGCCTCCGATTCCCTGGTTTCAGCCAACTGAGCATATTTGCGAGAATGAATGAAATAGAGGGCACAAGCTGCTTCTTCTACGCATTGAGGCACAATGCGTAGAAGAATATAAATTCATATTACGATGAAATGTAGAACAACACTTTTTAAAATAAACAGATTTTCATGTCAATAAATTTTATTTATTTATTAAATTTGCTGTTTTGATTTTTGTTTCCACAAAGGAAATGATTATTTACACGTCTTTATAGTGTGGGGGAAAAAACACTGTCAAACCGCCATTACAGATTTCATCTCGCGCACCCCCTAGTGGCAGCACACTTTGGGAATCCCTGCCCTATAACATAGAAAGAATTCCTGAGAAGGATCCAGAATTCCTGGATCCTTTGTGTGCTTTTTTGTATCCCTGCTCTGTCTTCTCTAACCCCTAGTTAGTCAAAGCAGATTACCAATCACACTGAGCTTGGTTCTGAGGTTTTTCCTTCCTGTCAAAGGGGAGTTTTCCTCTCCACTGTCGCTTCATGCATGCCCAGTATGAGGGATTGCTGCAAAGCCATCAACAACGCAGATGACTGTCCACTGTGGCTCTGCACTATTTCAGGAGGAGTGAATGCTGTTGCTCAAGACTTGATGCAATCTGCAGGGTTTCCTTACATAGGAAACCTTTTGACCATTGTGTCTATATCATTTGATTGAATTTGACTGTGTAAGTGCCTTGAGATGATGTGTTGTGAATTGGCTAAACACACACACATGTGCACACACACACACACACACACATATATATATATTAGGGCTGGGCAACGATTAAAATCTTTAATCGCGATTAATCGCATAATTTGCCTGATTAATCATGATTAATCGCATTGTATGCGCAAACTCCAAGAATGAATTCAAAAGTAGTGTAAAGAGCACTTTTATTTTAATGTTCTGCTGCCATATGAACAAAAGTGTTGTAACATTTGTAGTACTTATCAGTAACACATATTTAGTGTAAAGCTTAACTTAAACATGTAAAGCAAAAAATAGCAATAATAATAAATTAAAGCTTATTGCCACTGACAGGAAATTCTCTTTATGGGGAAAAAATCTACCAAAAACAGGCAATTTCTGAGGTAACAGCAGGGAGCAGCATTACCATTTTATGTTCAATACCAAAGTGTGAAGCACAAAAAAAGGTCTACAGTAGCTATCCACTTCGCCATTACATTGGTTAGCTTCTCTGAGTCATTGAATTGTTTGGTGATGTCAACAGTGTGTTTGGCATTTAAGTGATATGTTAAGCTCAAGGTGCTCCGGTGATAAGAAAGTTTAACTTGGTGTCAGGGTTCTCTGTGTTGTTCTGCTCTAACTCTACTCCTCAGGTGTGCCTAGTTGGCTGAGGGGGCGTGGCCCACACCTGCAGCTCGTTGCAGGCGGCTTCCTCTGGCTTCTTAAGCTGAGCACTGACAGATGGAAGACGCCAGAGCCTTAACCAGTCGTGGTACGACGTGGCCTCTGACCCAACTCCTGAAAGCCTGCTTGTGAGTTTTTCGTCTTTTGAACTTTGACTAATTTTGGATCTCCCTGTTTTTGTCACAGTTTTTGGTGTTTGGATGCACTCACCTGTCTTGACGTCTTGTCCGAAGAAACAGAACTGCAGAATCCTCCTGCTCAGATTTTGCTCTGGCTCTCCCCTCATACTCCCTGGATGTTACCCAGTGGGGCCTGAGATTTCCCCTCCCGGATTCTGCTGGTTCTTCTCTCACTCTGGTCAATCCATCTGTCACCCACTGCCGAGGAGGCTCGCTCTGGATCCCTCACCAGTAACATCTGCCGCCCTCTGCCACTAGCCGCCTAACACCAACAGAGTAGGATCACAGAGTTCCCTCGGTGCTACTTCTCCCCGGTTAGGTCCACCCAGCTTTATGGTAAGCAGCGCAGCTTCCAGTAATTCTCCTGGTTCACCTTTCAGAGTCACTTACTCTCCTTCTCTTTGCAGTCTCTCCAGCCGTGACGTTCTGACCCTGCCGAAGTTGCCTGTAGTCCCGTCCGTTATATCGACCTGTTTCCTAAATAAACATCTTAAAACTGTGCTTTGCTTCCCGATCGTATCTGCATGTGGGCTCGTCATCTGAAAACCATGACACTTGGCAGTGGTTACAACTAACTTGTTTCTGTCATATTCGTTGCTGGAAGAACTTTAAACTGAAATGCTTGCTAACTCGATATGCTTGCATGTTTATTTGACGTTAACACGCGTTTTTTTGTTGTTGCTTTCTCGCGTGCATATAGTGAATGGCAGGGAAAAAACAGGCAAAAATACATGGATACTTTGAAGCGAGAAGCGACTTCACCGAGAAGAAATTCTCCATGGTCCCTGCGCCTCCCGATGACGTCACAAAATTCTCCATGGGGCTTGTGCCTCCCGATGACGTCGCATTATGGCAACAGCAAACTACATTGAGCCCACGGTCTGCATTTGTAACGAATCAATTTTATTTAGTTAATTTAGCGGTTTCCTTTTTCTCAAAAGCTTCAGGCTTAAAGATGAACATAGAAAAATGTGAAATCTTAGCAATTCAAAATAATCAACCCACTTTAGTTAATAAAAATGAGGTAAAATATTTAGGTATAATGGTTAACAAGGACCACACTGAAAATGACAGAACAAATATTCAAGCCATTTTACAAAAAAAAAATAGTTGGCTAAATTTTTGGAAGAATATTGTCACAATTTCATCTGGAATAATAAAAAATATGTGATCAGAAAAAACGACATAGTAATATGAGTAGAAAAAGGAGGAATAAACGTTATTGATTTTAAAGTGATGAATGCCGTGATAAAATTAAAAATGGCTGCAGACTTTTATTAAAAATGAAAAGAGTTTATGGTTTAGTTTCCCTTCACAACTTTTTTTTTTAAATTGCAGGAAGGAAATTTCTCTTAAGATGTAACTTTGATCCTGAAAAATTACCGATTAAATTGTCAGACTACCCCAGAAGCATTCCAAAATGATGTTAAAAGTTTTCATGCCTCGATTAAGTTACTGGAAAATAACCATAAATTAACAAAATAAAATTGATCTGTAAAAAATGGAGACCGCGGGCGTAATGTAGTTTGTTTGAGTGGAGTTGCCATATATTTGACGTCATCGGGAAGCGCAGGCCCCCCCGAGTCAATCTGACCACCCGAGCCGATCTGGTACCTACACCGGTCATCCGCACAAAACTTGTTCCGGCCGCCAACTCACCGCCTCGCCTAAGCAAATTTGTGCGGGAAACACCGACTTCCCCATGTCAGCTTTGCTTTTTCCGCATGTCAGCTTTGTTTTTTTCCGCATTTTACTTTTTCCAGCCAGCACCTTACTTCCTGTTTGAATCCAAGGCTGGGCTGACAGCGAGGTTATTGGCGCATTATCGCCACCTACTGTTCTGATTCAAACCCCTACACCGCAGCAACAGACCTTCACAAAATAAAAGCATGTGAGTAACATGCGTTAATGCACGATAAAGTAAATATCGCCGTTAATAGTCTAATGAATTAACGCAAAATTAACACGTTAACTTGCCCAGCAAGTTAACGCGTTATATATATATATATATATATATATATATATATATATATATATATATATATCTGGCAACCTGTCCAGGTTGTACCCCGCCTCTCGCCTGACAGCTGGAGGTAGGCACCCGCACCCCTCGCCACCACAATAAGGATAAGCGTGTTGGAAAATGGAAATGGAAAAAAAAAAAAAATATATATATATATATATATATATATATATATATACACTCACCGGCCACTTTATTAGGTACACCTGTCCAACTGCTCGTTAACACTTAATTTCTAAGCAGCCAATCACATGGCGGCAACTCAGTGCATTTAGGCATGTAGACATGGTCAAGAGAATCTCCTGCAGTTCAAACCGAGCATCAGTATGGGGAAGAAAGGTGATTTGAGTGACTTTGAATGTGGCATGATTGTTGGTGCCAGAAGGGCTGGTCTGAGTATTTCAGAAACTGCTAATCTACTGGGATTTTCACGCACAACCATCTCTAGGGTTTACAGAGAATGGTCCGAAAAAGAAAAAACATCCAGTGAGCGGCGGTTCTGTGGGCGGAAATGCCTTGTTGATGCCAGAGGTCAGAGGAGAATGGCCAGACTGGTTCGAGCTGATAGAAGGGCAACAGTGACTCAAATAACCACCCGTTACAACCAAGGTGGGCAGAAGAGCATCTCTGAACGCACAGTACGTCGAACTTTGAGGAAGATGGGCTACAGCAGCAGAAGACCACATCGGGTACCACTCCTTTCAGCTAAGAACAGGAAACTGAGGCTACAATTTGCACAAGCTCATCGAAATTGGACAATAGAAGATTGGAAAAACGTTGCCTGGTCTGATGAGTCTCGATTTCTGCTGCGACAGTCGGATGGTAGGGTCAGAATTTGGCGTCTACAACATGAAAGCATGGATCCATCCTGCCTTGTATCAACGGTTCAGGCTGGTGGTGGTGGTGTCATGGTGTGGGGAATATTTTCTTGGCACTCTTTGGGCCCCTTGGTACCAATTGAGCATCGTTGCAACGCCACAGCCTACCTGAGTATTGTTGCTGACCATGTCCATCCCTTTATGACCACAATGTACCCAACCCATGATGGCTACTTTCAGCAGGATAATGCGCCATGTCATAAAGCTGGAATCATCTCAGACTGGTTTCTTGAACATGACAATGAGTTCGCTGTACTCAAATGGCCTCCACAGTCACCAGATCTCAATCCAATAGAGCATCTTTGGGATGTGGTGGAACGGGAGATTCGCATCATGGATGTGCAGCCGACAAATCTGCGGCAACTGTGTGATGCCATCATGTCAATATGGACCAAACTCCCTGAGGAATGCTTCCAGCACCTTGTTGAATCTATGCCACGAAGAATTGAGGCAGTTCTGAAGGCAAAAGGGGGTCCAACCCGTTACTAGCATGGGGTACCTAATAAAGTGGCCGGTGAGTGTATATATATATATGTGTGTGTGTGTGTGTGTGTGTGTGTGTGTGTGTAGGAAATAGATGGCTAAAGCATACTGTTGGGTATTGTAGCATTGAAAGAAGCACCATGTGCCAGGGAGAGCAAGTTAGCTCAGCAGAGGATTGTTGTCTTTTTCATGTAATCTTTAGTAGTCCATGACATGTCCCAAGAAGAGTAAACAGGGCTTTCTGAAATTGTACCCATTTTCTTTCTTCTCCGGTCCATTTTGTTTAAGTTTGCAAAGGACTGAGTATAGTACAGTGTCCTTCACTCCTGACCTGGTGAGAAGACAGCTGACCAGACTCCGCTCCGGCAAAGCGGCAGGGCCCGATGGTGCATTCCCCAGGGTGCTCAAAGCTTGTGCCTATCAGCTGTGTGGAGTAGTTCAGCCTGAGCCTGCACCTCCAGAGATTCCCGTGCTGTGGAAGACGTCCTGCCTCGTTCCTCACCGCTGGTGAGTAAACGTTTTAATTCTTTAACTTTAATCTACAACCATTAGCTACTTTTTAAATATATTGTAACGACTCTGTAGACTGTTTCTGGGGTTCTCCCGAGAAGTGATCTTTGGTCGGACGTGATAGCCTAGTCACATGACGCAGGGGTTTTAGCGTGAAGTCAACGGTGATGCGTTCAGGAGCCGTTTTAGTCAGCGCGGCCTGTTTGCAGGGGAATAAATCTTCCATCGCTATTATTACAATATATTTTAATAATTTGTTTCAGGGCCCACTCCTGCTGAACTAGAAGGCATCGCCTTTACACAATCATATTATGGTAAGATATGATTCAACTTATATTCAATTTCATTTTAATACGTCGGTGTAAAAATACTAATACTATGTTTTAACCTTTTTTTCTTTTTCTTTTTCTGTATTCCAGATTATACCGAGAAAGGGTTAATCGACGAATATTTCGGGGGTCCGAACCCGCTCAACCCAAATGTGTACCATGGAGAGTTAACGGGGATACTCCCCGAACCAAGCAGACCGCAAATGCATCGCGGAGGAAGATTGCGTCCGAACCCGCTCAACCCAAATGTGTACCATGGTGAGTTAACGGGAATACTCCCCAAACCGAGCAGAACGCAAACGCACCGCGAAGGAAGATTGCGTCCGAACCCGCTCAACCCAAATGTGTACCATGGAGAGTTAACGGGGATACTCCCCGAACCGAGCAGACCGCAAAGGCACCGCGAAGGGAGATTGCGTCGGCCTAAAAGGAATTTTTATTCTGTATTTATTTATTTTATTCATTTATTTTTCTTCTTCATATATTACCCCGTTTAAAAAAGTCTGTCTCTGTCAATTTATTTTAATTTGCAGTAACTCCAGCCACCCGCTGTGCAAGAAGGAAACATCATCAACGTTCATCAGTCCTGAAATTCCGACAAGACATCTTCCGGATAATCACCAAAGCGCGTGCTGCTGGACAGATTATTGAAGGTATATCTTAATTTCAAAGCTTTCAAAGAATTAGTTTGATATAACAAATTAATTTTTATTCAGTCCTGATTATATACGTTAAAAATCTAATTATATTTTTGTTGTATTACAGAAACGTCCACGGTTGTTTAATGAATTCCATTCTCAGGTCGCAGAGCACCATTCTACCGCCTGCAAGCTGCTCAACTGAGCATCCTGCCAGATTCTGATGGACCAACTCTTCCAGCCGTCGACACTACACTGACTGTTAACCAAGTAAACAGTGACCTCTGTAAAAATGGGCAGCGAGCAAATGAGAGATGCTTTAAATGAAATGTTGGAAGCTGTGAATGACCTTCAAAATATACCTGTTCAGCATACGTCTGGGTTTTTGAATCTACCTCATGCTTCGCCCTCCCGATTAGAACAAGCCATCCATCAATTAAACGCTTCATTCTCTCAACCACTCTCGCCAGAAAATGATTTGTTACACTTTCAGCAGCAAGTTACAGATGTTTTAAATGAAATCACGCAAATGGTTAATGAGCTTCAAAATATACCTGTTCAGCATGGCGTGGGGGTTGATAATTTAAATCAAGCTAATTCTCCGGATAGACATCATGGTCAGACGGACCCGGGTTGGAATTATGAGCGTTTATTATCACTAGAACAAGCGATCCATCAATTAAACGTTTCCGTCTCTCAAACATTTACCCCTAATCCTACAAGCGATCAGTTTCCGCAGCAGGGGGTCGTTTAAATCAAAGTGTTGTAGAAAGTGGTGAACATAATCGGTCTGGTTCTTCGAATACTGTTTTACAAAACCCTACATCCAGCTCACATCAACAGCCTAGCTTGACCGCACCTGTCATTCCCATGCTTGAACGAGAGGATCAACCATGCACCAGTCAGTCTCAGTCAGCTGTAAACAGCTCTGAACATACGCAGCAGACCTCTACATCCTGCATCCAGCATGAACGTTTCAATGTTACAGAAATAAGACGTCCTTTCATCTCCTGATGAGATCCCCTCGCAACCCAGCAATATCCCTAACCCCGCCGAATTTTACACATAGGTTTATCATCTTCTCGTCGAGCTTGCGGTGTCTGTTGCACGTTTAACGTTTAACGATATTATACAGTTAGAATTAAGCGGGGAAGGGTTTTCTCGTTATGCGATCGTTCAAGTAAATGATGAAGGTGATTAAATTCTGCCTGCATTTCTGGAATTTTTAGACGAGTTAACACAGTCTAATACCGAATTGCCAGGATCCGAAAACTTAGAGCTGATCCTTCAGGTTGTAAGAACCCCACGCGGAGTGTTAAGCGTAAGGCCGTTAAAACATTAGACTGTGAGCTAATTCATAAAAAGTGTCGCCATTTGTACGTTGTGGCGAATAGTTCCAATCAGCTATGTTTTTCAATCAGTCTGGCACATCTTTGTAACCCTGCTTTTACAGACGCTCAAGCATTACAACTTGCAATGCTTTGGCAACGCTCAGCAGGCCTCACTTATCACACCCCTGTGACTTTCAGCGATGTGCAAAAATTTGAAAAGATAGTGAACAGTAAAATTGTCTTGTTCTATAAAGACAACAAGGAGGCACTGCTTCGTAAATTCCAAACCGAATTTTCAGATTGTTCAAATCCTCTTTTTCTGTTTCTGTTCAAAAACCATTATTATGGAATAAAAACCTGGCAGGGTTCACAGGTTCTAAGTACATTTGCAGCCACTGCTTTAACGGTTTCAGAGACATCAACAGGCATAACTGTGAGGGTCGTTGTTCCGTTTGCACCGATCCGAAGTGTACTCTCCAGCAGTACAGCGCTGTAAAACCAGGATTCTCCAAAGGCCTCAGAGCCTCAGATCCTCCTCCTCCACGTATCACAGAACATTCTGGTACTGAGGAACTCCAAATTACTTTGCTGTGATACAGATTGGCCCCTGACCACACGTTTATCAGACATGACAGTTCCCAGCATCAGCCGGGGCCTTTCGCCGGAGATTATGGAATATCTGTGATAATACGTGGCAGAAATAAGAAAAACAAAAGGATAACAAACAGGAACAAATACTTAAAAATCATAAACTGTCAGATGCAACCTGTCACAGAGACATCATCAACCACTAAGTCATATAAACTGGGTTTATTAAATATTAGATCTCTGTCAGGAAAATCCCTTTTAATTAATGACTTCATTATTGACAATAATATTGATGTAATGTTTTTAACAGAAACATGGCTGCATGAATTTAGTGAAGCAGCTATACTGATGGAGTCAACACCTCCAAACTACAATTTTCTTTGTGAGAGCAGACAGCAAAGGAAAGGTGGAGGAGTAGCAACATTGTTTAATGATTCACTAAAATGTAAAAAGGTGTTTTTGGGAAAATTTGACTCTTTTGAACATTTGGCTCTCCAAGTAAAGAGCCCGGTACGAACTATGTTTCTGAATGTGTACAGGCCTCCTAAGTCCACATCAAACTTTTTTAATGATTTTAGTGACCTGCTGCCTGTGATATGTGTTGATTATGACTGTTTAATTATTGTGGGAGACTTCAACTTTCACGTTGACAACCCTGAAGACAGAAGTGCAAAAGAACTGTGTGACACACTTAGAAACTTTGGTTTAAGTCAACATGTTAAACAGCCAACACACAAACAGGGACATATTTTAGACTTGATCATCACTAAAGGTCTAAAAATTTCACAGGTCAATGTAACTGATGTTGCCCTATCTGATCACTTTTCTGTTACCTTTGAAAGCATCGTTTCCAATGACTCATTTAGCCAAAGGGACATCGTAAGAAAACGCACCTTTAAGGACAATGCAGCGGAAACTTTTATTCAAGCTTACTCTGCTACTTCAACCTTGGGCTGCAACTCAGTAGATGAGCTAGTAGATAACTTTCATTCTAAAGTCTCAGACATCATTGACTGCATTGCTCCAGTTAAAGTGAAAGTTCTTTCCGGGAAGAATAAATCTCCTTGGAGAAATACTCCAGCAGTTAGAGGTGAAAAAAGGGAATGTCGGAAAGCTGAACGCAGGTGGAGAAAGAACAGACTCCAGGTTCACTACGACATCTATAAAGAGAGACTTTACAGATATAACTTACAATTGAAAAATGCAAGGGAATCTTTCTTCTCAGAGATCATCAAGAAAAACATTAATAATGCTCGTGTCTTATTTTCCACAGTTGACAGGCTAACAAATCCTCCTGTGTCCGTGACTTCCGAACTCCACTCCATCAGGGCCTGCAATGAATTTGCTAACTTCTTTACTGAAAAAATCCTAAAAATTAGAGGATCACTTTGTACTACCATATCAACACCAGAACCAGTGCTTTATTCAGCTGGAACTATTTCTGACAAAATGTCCCATTTCAGCGAAATAAACCACAAAAGCTTAGAGCAGATCATTCAGCAGTTAAGTTCCTCCTCCGGCTGCCTTGATGTTCTACCCACAGCTTTCTTTAAAAAAGTTTTACCTGGCATAGCGTCTGATTTGTCCCAGATAATAAACACGTCCCTTCTGTCAGGTGTGTTCCCCCAGTCCCTAAAAACAGCAATTATCAAACCACTGCTGAAAAAGATCAATTTAGACAAACTACTACTCCAGAACTACAGGCCCATCTCAAACCTCCTCTTTATCAGTAAGATTATTGAAAAAGCCGTATTTCAACAATTAAACACCTTCTTAACAACGACCAGCCGCTTTGACGTATTCCAGTCTGGCTTCCGTGCTCACCACAGTACAGAGACCGCCCTTATTAAGGTGTTTAATGACATCCATATAAATACAGACTGTGGAAGAACCACCGTGCTGGTACTATTGGACCTTAGTGCAGCATTTGATACTTTCGATCACTCCATTCTGTTAGAGCGCCTGGAGAACTGAGTCGGCCTCTCTGGTACAGCACTCCACTGGTTTAAATCCTACTTAAAGGACAGGGACTTTTTTGTGTCAGTAGGTAACTTTACATCCCAGACGACAAAAATCACATGTGGGGTTCCCCAAGGGTCCATCCTGGGTCCCCTCCTATTCAATATCTACATGCTCCCCCTAGCTCAGATAATACAAAATAACAACATCAGCTACCATAACTATGCAGACGACACACAGCTTTACATCACCATGTCACCAGGTGACATGGTGATGTAAAGCTGTGTGTCGTGATGTAAAGCTGTGTGTCGTAATTCATTCTGGTTTGATAAGCACAAACAGCCCACATTGAGACCTAAGCTCGGGAAGCACGTGAGTAACTGTGACACGACTAGATTCTGTCCTGTGTGTAAAAAACTATATTATCTGGCAGCAGGCAGAGAGAGCAAGCCTCATGACTGTTCGATAAAATGCACGGTCTGTCGTCAGAAAGTGCCCTGCGGTGCTGATGTAACGTTAAACGGACATCTGTGCCACATTCAACCGACCCTGACTGATCGGCAGCTCGGCAATAAACTATTTTCTTATGATTTCGAAACTTTTACAGATCAAACCGGTGTGCACATTCCATATTTGGTATGCACAAAAACTTTGATGGGGGATGTTTGGCACTCTTACAGGCTGAACTGCGTCAGGGATCTTCTGCTTCATTTCAGGAAACCCCGCTACCGAGGTCACATGTTTTTAGCCCACAACAGTCGCGGATTTGACTCTTACTTGGTTCTGAGTGTGATGGTTCAGCTGGGTATTAAACCATTCCTGATCACACAGGGGAGTAAAATCCTCTGTTTTACTGAACCTGTTTTCGGTCTGAAATTCATTGACAGTCTTTCATTCCTTACTATGAAACTCAGTCAAATGCCAAAAGCATTAGGATTCACTGATCACTTGTAAAGGGTTTTTCACCCACTTGTTCTCCTCTGAGAACACTTTAAACTACGTGGGCCACTTCCTCCCGCCAGCTTCTATGCGATAGAGCACATGAATCCCGCCGAACAGGAACAGTTTTCCATTTGGTACAACGAGGCTTGTAAACAGCCCTTTGACTTTTAGAAAAAAGGTCTTTATTATTGTCAAAATGATGTGGAGATTCTTTTCAGGGGCTGTGTGAAATTCAGAGAAGAGTTCTTTAAAGAGACAAACGTGGATCCTTTAAAGTCCATCACAATTGCGTCAGCTTGCATGAATGTTTTCACATCCAATTTCCTCCCTCCTAACACTCTTGCGATCCCCTCCCCGGTGGATTACCGATGGCAGTGTAAAACATTTTCGGACGCGTCCATTCAGTGGTTGGAATGGGTAGCTTTGGAACGAGGCATATTCATCCAGCATGCGCTCAATAAAGGGGAAATGAAAGTCGGGCCTTATTATGTCGACGGGTATGCAGAGGTTCAAGGGGTCAAAATCGTGTTTGAGTTCAACGGATGTTTCTACCATGGCTGTCCCACTTGCTTTCCAGCCGACCAGACCTGTCCCCTCAGAGGAGTTTGCTTTGAAGCGTTCCACTCAGCTACCATGGAGAAGTTATTGCAATCGGTTTACGATGTGCAATTACAGGTTATGTGGGAACACGATTGGATTCTGATGAAGGCGTCGCACTCGGGTGTCAAAAGGTTTCTGGATTGTTTCAGCGCACCGCAGCCTCTCTCCCCATGAGATGCGCTCTTTGGTGGCAGGACTTGTGCTCTCAGGCTGAGGTACACGGCTGGGGATGAGGAAACGGTGCATTATGTAGACTTCACTTCCCTGTACCCGTACAAGAACACAAATTGCTGCTATCCTCTCGGCCACCCCAAAATGATTTGCAAAGATTTTGACGACCCACGTAACTACTTTGGGTTCATCAGGGCGACTGTGTTTCCTCCCCACGGTCTGTTTTTTCCTGTTTTGCCATACAGGACATCTACCGGTAAACTCGTGTTCACTCTGTGCCGGGCTTGCGCCGAAATTAAGTACCAGACAGGTCCCTGCACCCACTCTGATCAAGAGAGAGCGTTGACGGGCGTATGGGTAAGCGTCGAGTTCTGCAAAGCTTTAGAACACAGTTACCGCGTTGCTGAAATCACAGAGGTTTGGCATTTTGAGAAACAAAGCAGTTCAATCTTTAAACCATATATCCACACTTTTCTCAAGGGTAAGCAGGAAGCTTCAGGTTTCCCGGCTGAAGCGACGGATGAGGAGAGTCGTTTAAAATATGTGGCTGACTACAAACTTAACCAAGGTATCCAGCTAGATGTGGAGAACATCGAGATGAATCCGACTAAAAGGCAGGTGGCTAAATTGTGTCTGTACAGTTTTTGGGGGAAATTTGCACAGAGAAATGACCTGGCTCAAACTACCATTGTGACAGAGCCCGATGAGTTTTTTAACTTCCTGTTTTAAGGTAAATACACAGTCAGCTACTTTCACTTTCTGAATGATGAAATGTGTATGGTTCAGTGGAAATACAACAAGCGCTGCACCACCCAACAAGGTGAATAATGTGTTTATCGCGGCATTCACCACTGCGCATGCGCGTCTGAAATTGTACGTCAAACGACTTCAACAGCGCGTTTTGTACATTGACACGGACAGCTTGATCTACTTGGTTAAACCGGGTGAGAGCTCCCTCGAGCTGGGAAATTATCTGGGTGATTTAACGGACGAGCTGGCAGGTGACACAATTCAGGAATTTGTTTCAGCAGGTCCCAAAAGCTACGCTTACCAGACCAGAAACCAGAAAAGGGTTGTGATGAAGTTTAAAGGTATCACTCAGACTCACGAGTGTAGTGAGAGGGTGAATTTTGACAGCGTGAAAGACCTGGTAGAAGGTTATTTGCAAGGGTCTACAGGGGATGTTTTACAAGCTCCGCAACGTACCATCAGGAGGGATAAAAGAAGCTTCCAGCTTCAAAATGCCACATTTCAGAAAAAGCTCCGTGTGGTGTATGAGCAGAGAAGGCTTTTTCCTCACGGAACAACCCTTCCGTTTGGCTATTAAAGGTTAACTGAGAAATAATGTCGCTCTCCCGTGATACACAGGAGGTTGAATTTGATCCAAGATTCAAAACCCCTTTTCCATGTATTATTTCGGGGCCGGGTGGTTGTGGTAAATCTTTTTTTGTTAAAAGTGTCTTGCAAAATTGTAACAATGTTATGGATGTTGTTCCTGTAAACATAATCTGGGTTTACACCTCGTTCCAGCCGATGTATGTTGAATTGCAAAAAATGAATAAAAAGATTAAATTCATCGAAGGACTACCTCATTCTTTTGATGATGATCAAAATCATTTGGTTATTTTAGACGATGTAATATTCCAGAAGTGGTCAAGATTTTTACGCAATACAATACAATGTAATCGTCGATCTGACTCCGACTTGCCCAGATCGTTTCAGACTGAGAACGGGAATGCTCCCAGGTCAGCGGCCCGCTGTCTATGTACCTAAGTCAAATTAATTCATCATGTCAGCGCGCATAAGAAGAAACGCTCCCTTATTCAGAGCTCTGTATCACGCTACACCGCAGAAACGTAAAGACATTCTTACCCACTGCTAACCAAACTTTCTCAAAGCCTTGTGTGAGATAGCTCTGAATATCTTAAAAGGTAACGTTAAAATATCTCCTTCTCAACATAACAAACTGGAAAAGCAGAAAAAGATTATCAGACTGCTGGCTGATAAAAGAACAAGGTTAAAACGCAAGCAGTTGGCTCTGAAAAATCAAACAGGCGGGTTTACTCTTCCCTTGCTGAGCGTTGTGGCCCCTTTATTAGGAGAGGTGCTGGGTCGTCTCATCAGGAGATGAGAAAATGTCTCTTAGGACGGCGCAAAAGATGTATCACGTTTCACCACATCAGTTCAAACGTTTGACCCCGTCAGAGCCTTCTATCAGACAGACAGCTGAAGACGATTTGGATTCTAAAATGAGAGAGATTCTGAATGAACCGGGACTGAGTTCTTATGAAAAAATTAAAAGGTACAACGCTCTGCTCCAAAGGTATCTGACTCTAATAAAGCAGGGTCAGCTGGAGGAACCCCAAGTGACTTTAACTATGCAGCGTAACCCGATGCCTGAAAATAATGACAGTGAGGCTGGCTCTGGCTCTATCGGTTCTACACCCTCTCCTGCAGAATTGGACGAAACCGCTAACAAGGTTCTAAAAGCTCTGCCTAACAGAGATCACAAAAACGCAGAATACATACTGAAAAAGTTATCCAAAAGTGGTGCTACTTGGACGTCCAAAGGTGAATTTGTTTATCGGGATCGTGTGATGGGAGGCTCACATTTGGTCGATTTGCTGAAAACTTTCTGCTTCCGTTTAAGAGAAAAACACAGACCCAGGAACCTGTAGGTTGGAACCCATTCATGGCCACCCTGAAGGAGCTAAACATCCCGGTGTCGTCAGTCAGTAATCTGCAAGCCCGCGACCAATACAGATGCTTGACAGAAACAGGCGTATTGGAGAAGAATGGTGATAAACCTCTCATAAAACGAAAAGGGGAAATTGTGTTGTACCCTAAATTCCCTGGAATAGAGTTTGAGGATCCAAGCCCTGAGAACGGACGCGCTCGAAGCAAAAGAGTCAAAAACCCCACATGGTTGAAATTTTCACCCTAAATGTCTGTATGAAATAAAAACTGGAGAAAAGAATTGTAATAAAGATACGTTAATGTTTCAAATTATTCATGCGTACAGTGTTTTTTTTTCTTTTACACTAGTTACAGTTTGTAACAATCTTTAAACATTTGTAAAGAACAAGTTCCCTGATTAAACAAGCACGAGGCCCTATTTTTGATACATTGCTGATATTTTTTCACAAAATCATATACCAGAGATCATTTTTATAAACATCATCGTTGTAGGTAGCCAATATGTCATGCACCTATAGCCCACAGGCTTTATGACACAGATAATAAACACAGTGGTGACCGCACACGGCTGATAGAGTGTTTTAAAGTTGACGATTATGATACAATATTTTCGAGGATCTGTCTTTCAAAAATGTCACTATGCTTGATGGATAAAATTCAAAATCTGGACTGAATCCGTAAGAGTCGAAAAAGGTGGCTCGATCATTCTCATCCAAAGTCAGAGCTAGCCAGTGTTCTCCAGGCATGTGTGAAGGATGAGTGCTGACGATGAAATAGGCGGGGCCTCTGTACGTGCGTTTGAGTAGCGGGAGCTGATCAGATGCCTAAACGCCGTAAAATAAGTCCCCCAACAGGTGATGCATCAGGCTTTCGAGCTCGTGGTTATTCATGTTTTAATAAAAATCCACCGCCTTTTTGAGTCGATTTCCAAAATTGAGTCGTAACACGCGTACACTATCAGGGTGGTTGTATGAGGCAGTGGGACCCTGAATCTCATTTCCAGTCTCAAATTTTCGTTACACACCAGGGACAGAGCATCTGCGTCCTCGCTCGGATTGAGATTAAAGACAAACAGGGAATAGCCGTCGTTAAATTCCTCGCAAGCGATGCTTAAAGGAAGGTCTTTTAAATGACGACCTGTAGCGGTGAACATGTTGTAATATTCCCTAACTGAAATACCGTCGTTGAATTGA
Organism: Fundulus diaphanus; assembly: GCA_037039145.1. Taxonomy (NCBI): domain Eukaryota; kingdom Metazoa; phylum Chordata; class Actinopteri; order Cyprinodontiformes; family Fundulidae; genus Fundulus; species Fundulus diaphanus. Next base: position 40,341,332 of record CM073141.1, on the reverse strand, counting down.
GGTTGAAACGCTTTGGCAGGGACCTGTCTGCCGTCTTTGCAGAGAGCTATGTATTCCACATCCATATGCTTAAAGTTGAAAGGTGACATGCTTCTCCTTCCAGTGAATGCCTTGTGGTTTACCACACCTAAAACTGTCATGGTTTTCAGATTTTTCGCCCACATGCAGATATGAACGGGACACGACAGTCAGTTTAAGATGTTTATTAAGAGCGTGCGAACAACAAGGTCAATGGTGCAAAGAACGAGACGAGGCCTGAACGTCGAAGCGGGAAGACTTTAGCCGGACGGACCTAACCGGGGAAGGGTGTGCCAAGGTAACTCTGTGAGCCTACTCTAGTTGGTGGCTTGTTACTGGAGGGCGGCAGGTGTTAGCTGGCGAAGGATCCGGAGCGAACCTCTGCAGAGCCGAGTGACAGATGGATTAACCAGAGAGAAGTGGGAACAATCAGAATCCGGGAGGGGGACCTCAAGCCTGACTGGGTAACATCCAGGAAGCAGGAGGGGGAGCGCCAGAGAAAAATCTGAGCTTAGAGATCCTGGAGGTGAATTCTTCGGACGGAGCGTCAAGGCAGGTATGTGCTACAGCATCAAAAACTGTGACAAAAAACAGGAGATCCAGAATTAGTCCAAAGTCAAAGAGAAAAAGACTCACAAGCAGGTTTCCGAGAACTTGGTCAGAGGCCGCGTCGTACCACGACTGGTTTAAGGCTCCAGCGTCTTCCATCTGTCCGAGCTCTGCTTAAGAGGCCAGAGGAAGCCGCCTTCAACGAGCTGCAGGTGTGGGCCACGCCCCCTCAACCAACTAGAACCACCTGAGGAACAGAGTTAGAGTACGGCAACACAGAGAACCCTGACACTACCCCCCCTCAATGGCTGCCTCCTGGCGGCCCCGATGAGGAGGTGCTGGGCTGAGCGGACCAAAAGTCCCGAAGCAAGTCTTTGTTGGAGATGGCTGCCGCAGATACCCATGAACGTTCCTCAGGGCTGCGACCTTCCCAATCGACGAGGTACTGATAACCCTTACCTCGTCAACGGGCGTCCACAACCCTGAGGACGTGAGGATCTTGACTGTCCTGGGAGGGTGGAGGGGGTCTGGAAGGCGGGTATAAGTCACTGTCCAAAACAGGCTTAATTTGCGAGACATGGAAGGTTGGGTGTACTCTAGAGTGGGGTGGCAGACGAAGACGAACAGTGGAAGGGTTGATGATGGCGTCTATCTCGTAGGGTCCAGAGAATTGAGGGGCGAGTTTCTTGGCTGAAGAGTTCGTCAGGATATCTCGTGAAGAAAGCCAAACCCTCTGACCGGGGTGGTAATGGGGAGCAGGTCTCCGGCGTCGGTCGGCGAACCTCTGTCTTCCAGATATCCTGACAGCGGTTGTTGTATTCGTTGACTGAGGAGAAGGGAATCTTGAGTTCATCGGTAGGCAGGAGTGGGGGTTGATAACCAAGGGATACTTCAAAAGGAGAGTGACCTGTGGATGCGGAGACGTGTGAATTCAAGGCGTATTCTACCCAGGGCAAAAACTTATTCCAGTCTGTGGGTGACGAAGATGTGAGGCAGCGAAGGGTGGTTTCCAACTGTTGGTTCATGTGTTCAGTTTGTCCATTAGTTTGTGGGTGGTAACCGGAGGTGAGGGTGTAGCGGGCGCCGAGGGCAGAGCAGAAGTGTCGCCAGACCTGGGAGATAAACTGGGGACCCCGGTCAGAGAGTATGTCGACGGGTATTCCATGAAGTCGGAAGACGTGTCTTATAAGGAGCTGGGCGGTCTGAAAGGCATTAGGCAATTTACGGAGAGGGATTAGGTGGCAGGACTTAGAGAATCGGTCCACGATGGTTAAAATGGTGGACATGCCTTGGGACGTAGGGAGTCCGGTGATGAAGTCAATAGCTATGTGGGACCACGGACGTTTAGGGATAGGAAGTGGACTGAGTAAACCTGAGGGTGGCTGATTAGAAGGCTTATTACGAGCACAAACTGGGCAGGCTAGCACATACTCTCTAACGTCTTTAGACCATGTCTGTAATAGCTGACATTATTTCTGTGTAGACCTTATCTTCGATAGATAGTTGAGTCATGGGGACGGTGAACAAGCATGCATTCTGATGATTTCTGATGTAAAAGAGCCATGATTGATTTTTTAATGAAAATAGTGATTCAGCTAAATATAATCTTGCTCGCAGCGGACTTCCTCCTTCTAGCTATGCTACTGCTGACTGATTTCTTCTTTTTACACGGCACGAGTATTTGTGAACGCCAAACACGTGGCCCAGGAGGTCTCTTTCTAGCCCGTCTTGACAAAACCATAACGCCTGAACCTTCCTGATTATTCACCCCCCCGTGCGAACCGGTTATTTCCGTCATAGCTTTACCTATGACGTCCGAGGTGATGTTTGTGGCTGCCTTTTTCAGATGCGGTTTTGCTATAGCGAAGCCGGATTTATCTAGGGGTGATACGAAACGAAATAATTTTGAAAATATGGATCATATCCCCCGACCGTACATAACAGGTGCGCCATAGAAACTGGGTTAAGCGCCACCGAACCTGCCTTTGGTAATAGGAGACAAAACGGTGTGGGTCCTCTCTCAAGAAAACCATGTTTTCTTGATTCTGGTTACTTTTTTTTCTTCCCACGTTTTAGCACGCTGCAACGTTGTTGATGCGACTGGTTGCACAGCTATGAATGATTCCTACCACAATAGTGTGTTTTTTATATGCATAATCTGTTTCACCTGAACGTTCGGTGTGAGGCCGCAGGTCTGAAATGCAGCTTCACAATGCAGTTTCCGTATGTAAATTTCACCGGGGTGTTCTGATCCGTTTTTATTTCAACTTGTATATTTCCATTGTGTTTCTTGGCAACCGGGAGATAGTAAGGGTTATGAAAGGTTTCCGTGATAATATTTCCAAACACACCCTGGACCTGAACTGTTGCGTGAGCGTCGCCCACCATCTGTGAGGCAACAACGTCGCTATAGAAGTATAGGTGGTAGAAGCCTGCCTTAATATCTATAGGATGAAGGGCGTGCCAGTGGTCAAATTTGACCCATTTTCCGGGTTCCATACCAAGCATTTAGGCGATTGGAGCGTAAAAACGTAGGTGGTTCTGAGCTCCGGCCTGGTAGGTGAGTATGTTTGCGGTGCGGTTAACTTTGAAATAAATATCTGAATTTATCTTTCTCAGATGGGCTTCAATCTCTGTGATAAGCTGATTCAAATTAGTGTAGTATCCGCTTCCAATCTGTACGCGCTGTACTTTTTCCTCGCCCGCTTTCCGCCATTCAAAATCAGCATTTTCTGAGGGGACGTTATGCCATGTGTGAGGGTATGAAACCTCCGTCAAAGCCACTTGCCACTGACCTTGTAAATTAATAGGCTCGGCTAAATCCACGCGGAAACTCGATATGTTATTATCCTTAAAAACGTTGAGGCTAGCGTTGGACAGTAGCGTCAGATATCTGGTCCTCAGTTATGTGGTCCATGTTGCAATGTCAGCCTCCGGAGAGCCACGCTTTCTTTTATACATCATGCAGGTCATCGGCTCTCACCCAGCTGTTGAATTTCTCCAGCGTACTAAGACCTGCCTGACTCCCCGCACGGTGTGTTTGCCTAATATTTCACCCACTTGATACATTTTGTTTTTTGACATTTTCACCTTTTGAAGCTCCTCTGCGTAAAAAGAACTTTGGATGGGCTCTCCGTCTAAATCTTTCAGTTTAATACGGGGGGAGATTGTTGTATCACTTCTGTAACTGTAAAGATTTCATCCGTGAAACTCATACATATTTCATATTTCTTGTCAAACACTCCACGCACCTTGGAGATTCTGACATGGTCGCCTTGCTTAAACGCCATCTTGAGTTTTGTGCAGCATTTGGAATAAGTCCCGTATAGATTCTGAAACACCTGAAAAGCGTTACTAGCGGTGACTTTGACTGGCGCCATTTTAATATTTGAATGATAGCTGTGGTTGTAACTTTTGACCAGATCCTGAAGCACATTTAGATATCGGAGAGTGTTGTTTGCAGTGAAATATCTCCACATTCTTGATTTTAACGTACGGTTAAACCTCTCAACCACCGACGCTTTTATTTCACTAGCCGTGGAAAAATGTTCAGTACCGTTTTTATCCATTACCGCTTTGAATGATTTGTTGAAAAATTCTTTACCGGCGTCAGTTTGAAGTTTCTTTGGAATCTGACTGTATATATATATATATATATATATATATATATATATATATATATATATATATATATATATATATATATATATGTAATATATAATATATACATATTGTCAGGGATCAGTTCCTCCTGCTTCTACATGGACAGTTCCGGTTCATTCCACTCTGCTCAGTCCCACTCCAAGCCTGATCTGTTTCACCTGGTGCTCTAGTTATCCTGGACTCAATACACCTGCCAGCTCTCCTATATAAACTCCCTCAGTCTGTTCCCCACTGCTGGTCCGTCTTCAATCTTCAGATGCCCTCAGTCTACGTGTGTTCCTCGTCCTCCGTCTGCCAAGCATCTGCTCCCTCACCAGCTCCGCCGTCCAGCTCCAGCCATCTTCACACTTCTGCTCCAGTATGGTATAGTTTCCTGGTTTTTTCACCCACTGCTCAAACCCTGCAATAAAGACTCTTTAATTGTGCCTCTGTGTGTGGCTGAATTCGGGTTCAATCCTCAAAACCCTGACAGTACGGACCAGCCCAAATGAACCCGTCGCCCACACAGAGCCCGGAGCTCACCTCTTTCCTGAGCTCCACAGCGGAGCTCTTCTTTATCCAGCTCCGGGAAGGCCTGGATGCCATCGCCGCAGCCAGCCTGCCTTAGAAGCGCGCGAATGCCGTCAACCACGCACGGGACATTTTCAAGGACCAGATCAAGCTCCTCTCAACCCTCGGAATCTCTGGGCTGTTTGAGGAGTTGGAGTGGAACTATCAGGCTGCGCATTCCCAGCTCCTCAAAGAGCCACCTCCACCCAGACCACAGCTCACCTGCCTGTCCACCGCTGGTCCTCCCATCTCGGCTGTCTCCGCCGCTGCTGCAGCTCCTGTCTCTGCTGTCTCCGCCGCTGCTGCAGCTCCTGCCGTTGATCCCGCCGTCGCCCCGTCACAAGCGGCAGCCCCTAATTCAGTGCCCTGCTCCTCCCGACGCAGACGACAGGGTCGCCGGCACAAGAATTCCCCCGGGGCACATCCACACACCACCACTGTTGCTGCTCCTTCTGGGGCCGACGTCACCTACTCTTCACTGATGATTCGGCCGGGTGCAGTTACTCCTGCTGCTCTGGAGAGTGTGGACCGGGCTCCTCGCGTCCACGAAGACCAGTTGTGGGACTTTTTCTACGGGGACAGGGACGACCTCCTCCCATTATGGTCTTCCACTGTTCCCGCTGACAACAGTCTTGCAGCCTGCGAGGACGGGGTCTACACCGAACCACCGGCATCCAAAGGCCCAGCTCCACTGCCGCACGCCACGGCCAAAGCCTGCGTGGGTGCGCACGTTTCTGCTCCGCCGGCCGACGAAAGCCCTCAACCTGCTCCGCCGGCCGTCTTAAAGGGTCCTGCTCCGCCGGCCGTCTTAAAGGGTCCGGTGTCGCCAGCCGTCTTAAAGGGTCCGGCGTCGCCGGCCGTCTTAAAGAGGTACATCTCACCGGATTCATATTTGAAGACGTACCCCCATTTACCGTGGGCTCCGTAGGGTTCCAAAGACCATTGTTCTTGCAGAGGTAGGGTTGGAGGCATCTGAGTTCTGCATAAAAACAGCTTAGCCTTGTGAGGGGTCTGCTGAGCTCACCAAAAATCGCTCTGATCGTGGCAGATCGTGACAGGTGTCTCAGAAATGATAGGTTCAAAGTTGGTTCTTCCAGACGCCATGTTGAAAAGTATTCAATCACTACGGAGGCTGGGGAAAGGGGGCTTAAATCATGAGAGAAGCGGCCGGGAGCGGGTTGAAGGGGACTTCCGGGGCGGGACTTCTGCCGGAAGTGGGGGATGGGTGTGAATTCCGGGAAGTGGGGGATGGGTGTGAATTTCGGAAGTGTGTGGGGGGGAAGGGTCATAAATCATAGGGTTATAAATCATATTGTGGGGGTCATAAATCAAAGGGTCATATAGGGGTCATAAATTAACTTTTGACATAAGGATCATTGTCTTATTGGAAGATAAATCTCCGTCCCAGTCTCAGGTCTTTTGCAGACTCCAACAGGTTTTCTTCCAGAATGGTCCTGTATTTGGTTCCATCCATCTTCCCATCAATTTTAACCATCTTCCCTGCCCCTACTGAAGAAAAGCAGGCCCAAACCATGATGCTGCCACCACCATGTTTGACAGTGGGGATGGTGTGTTCAGGGTGATGAGCTGTGTTGCTTTTACACCAAACATAACGTTTTGCATTGTTGCTTGTGGAAAACTTTAAACAAGACTTTTTATGGATATCTTTAAGAAATGGCTTTCTTTTTGCCACTCTTCCATAAAGGCCAGATTTGTGCAGTACACAACTGATTGTTGTCCTATGGACAGAGTCTCCCACCTCAGCTGTAGATCTCTGCAGTTCATCCAGAGTTATCACGGGCCTCTTGGCTGCATCTCTGATCCGCTGGGTCTTCGTTGAGTTGCAGTGGTCTGATAGTCCTTCCATCTATCACAGAGCAGGTACATTTATACGGAGACTTGATTACACACTGGTGTACTCTATCATCATCAGTCATTTAGGTCAACATTGGATCATACAGAGATCCTCAATGAACTTCTGGAGAGGGTTTGCTGCACTGAAAGTAAAAAGGCCGATTAATTTTGCACACCCCACTTTTCAGTTTTTTATTTCTGAAAAAGTTTAAAATATCACACAAATTCCGTTCCACTTCAAGATTTTGTCCCACTTGTTGTTGATTGTTCACAAAAAATGAAATGTGCCTGAAATGTGGCAAAAGGTCGAAAAGTTCAAGGGGCCAAATACTTTCGCAAGGCACTGTATGTTCCAGTTTACAATTTATTTAATTAAGTCCATCCATCTTCTTCCGCTTAACCTGTCGATCTCCCGCTCCATCTTCCGCTCATTCGTTAACAAGACCCCAAGATACTTAAACTCCTCCACTAGGGGCAGTACATCCTCCCCCACCCGGAGAAAGCACTCTACCCTTTTCCGGCTCAAGACCATGGCCTGGGATTTGGAGGAACTGATCCTCATCCCGGCCGCTTCACACTCGGCTGCGAACCGCTCCAGTGAGAGCTGTAGATCATGCCCTGATGAAGCCAATAGAACCACATCATCTGCAAATAACAGAGACGCGATCCTAAGGCCATCAAAACGGATCCCCTCAACACCTTGGCTGTGCCTAGAAATTCTGTCCATAAAAGTTATGAACAGAAGCGGTGACAAAGGGCAACCTTGGCGTAGTCAAACTCTCACTGGAAACAAGTCTGACTTACTGCTGGCAATGCGGACCAGGCTCTGACACGGTCATAAAGAGACCTACCAGCCCTTATTAAAGGGCCCGGTACCCTGGAGTACCCTCAAGAGGACCCCCCGAGGGACACGGTCGAATGCCTTCTCCAGATCCACAAAACACATGTAGACTGGTTGGGCAAACTCCCATGCACCCTCCAGGATCCTGCTGAGGGTGTAGAGGTGATCCAGTGTTCCACGGCCAGGACGAAAACCACACTGCTCTTCCTGAATCCGAGATTCGACTATCCGACAGACCCCCCTTTCCAGAAACCCGGAATAGACCTTACCAGGGAGGCTTAAGAGTGTGATTCCTCTGTAGTTGGAACACACCCTCCGGTCCCCCTTTTTAAATAGGAGGACCACCACCCCAGTCTGCCAATCCAGGGTAACTGCCCCCGATGCCCACGCAATGTTGCAGAGTCGCATTAACCAACACAGCCCCACAACATCCAGAGCTTTAAGGTACTCAGGGCGAATGTCATCCACCCCTGGGGCCTTGCCACCGAGGACCTATTTAACCACCTCGGTGACCTCAGCACCAGAGATGGGAGAACCCGACCTGGAGTCCTCAGGCTCTGCTTCCTCAGTGGAAGACGTGTTGGTGGGATTAAGGAGGTCTTCAAGAATTCCGCCCACCGACACATGACGTCCCAAGTTGAGGTCAACAGCACACCACCCACACTAAAAACAGTATTGGTACTGCACTGCTTCCCCCTCCTGAGGCGCCGGATAGTGGACCAGAATCGCTTTGAAGCCGTAAGGAAGTCTTTCTCCATGGCCTCCCATTCTATTTTAGATACTCTAGGGACCACCAGTAGACCCGCGGTCTGAGAGCAAAGTGCTCTGTTAGGGACATATTGGGTAATTAATCAAAGGGAATACTGGTTCAATAACTTGGCTGGGATTGGGTCTAACATACAAGTGGAAGGTTTAGATGAAGCTAAACTTTTAGATGACTCAGAAAGCTCTACTGCGTCTAAACACCATTCAGGTTTTAAAGATTCCTCCAATGCTGCCTCACTTTCTGAGGATGAGGTAATCATGTTTGGGAGGATGCCAATAATTAAATTTTTTACAAAATCAATTTTATTTATGAAGTATCCCAAAAAGTCATTACTGCTGGGAGGTAAGGGAATGGATGGATCAACAGTGCTGTGACTCTGGGTAAATTTGGCAACTGTACTAAAGAGAAACCTGACTATTTTATTCTCCTTTATTAATAATGAAAATTATGCTGCTCTAACTTTGCAAAGGGTCCCTTTATACAATAGTAGACTGTTTTTCCAGATTAGGTAAAATTCCTCTAGATGTGTAGAGCGACATTTTCTCTCCAATTTCCTAATGTGCTTGAAAGAATGCAGCTCTGAATTAATCCAGGGAGCAAGATTCCTGTGAATGACCCCCTTCTTTTTGAAGGGGGCTATGTTGTCTAATGCAAAACCTTCAGTTTCGGTTTCAGCTCAAGCCTCTCTGTTGACGAGTGTTTTACCTGAGAGCAAGGGGGAAAAAATCATATTTGTAATTAAATATAACTAGGTCTACGTCATCAGTGTCGCCAACAGCGGAGCCACTCGCGCAGCGATCAGCTGATGATTGATCAGTACAATAAAATTGCTGCATGTGCTGGAGCGCTTTTATATTTTAATATTTATACAATAATGACCACCTGCCCTATTTAAGGGGGCAAATATAACTCAAGTCACTTCAGCGCGATCTCTCCCCGCTGCCGGCGCTGCAGCGGAGCGCGCGCACACACACGCACACACACACACGCGCGTATATATATACTGGAGGACCCGACTGAGTTTGCACTGGAAATAGGTTTCCAGCTCATTTAGCAATTTGTGGAAACTGCTAAAAGGGACAATTGTAGCTTTATATGTAGTGCTTTTCCTTAGTTAGCACTACACTTAGGTGAAATAAATGTTCCTCCAATACTGAAGTCATACTGTTTGTCATTTTCTTAGCTGAAATGTTGAAAGACATAAAAAGGCGAGACAAGACAAAATGCAATTATTCTCTAAATTGTTCTTTCTTTCACATAGTGAGCTTTACAATATAAATGAGTCTGTTGGTGAATGGACAATATAAATAGGCTGGGGGTGGGGGGGGAGCATGTAAATGTTGTGGGTGTGAAGTCTAGCTCTCAGAATAAATAGGCCCAACAGATCGACTCAGAGTTATTGAGATTTCAAGCTAGATCAATATGGCCTTGCGTACCAAACGGAGACTGAGCGCTTTGGAAGCTTTGGCTATGTTACAAGACATGCCAGACTGTGATTCTGATGGCGAAAACATTGACTTCAAATTTGAAGAGGAAGACTCCAAAGATGCAGAATCTTCATCTGATGAGGATGTGACCGCTCCTCCTTCACCTCCAAGAAAAAGCAGGAAAGTTTGTGTTGTTATTGAGGAGGACAGCACAGACGAGGAGGCTACGTCAGATGAGGACGACAACTCTCCTGGTAGCAAGAAACGCAAGGTTTCCGGTATGGACACAGCACCAGAACACACAGAGACAGCAAAAGATGGCAGTGTGTGGGTCCAGCGAAAAGTTGAGGACTTCACCTCTCAGCAAAGCACACAGATGAAATTCAGCGGGACTGGAGGGCCAACTGAGTTTGCAAGACGGAAAATTACAAGTCGTCTCCAAAGCTTCCTCTGTTTGGTGGATATTGGTATGCTGATGACCATCAGAGACTGCACAGTCCAGCAAGGTCGCAGAACAGAACAGGGCTGCCAGCGGAGCCCACGGGCTCGTCTCCGCGGCTCTTGAGGGCGTCGGCATTGCGGTGGCTGGGGGATTTCCTCGGGGTCGTCTCTGCTCCTTCCTTGGGGGGGGTTGCAGATATCCTGTGTCGGCCCCTCCTGGGCGACCTGCTTTAGGGGCCCCTTTGGCCCCTAAAGCAGGTCCGAGATGGCCCGTAGCTGTTTTTTACAACCTACTTGACATGGCTGCAACAAACTCGCATGTTTTGTACAAGGAATGCACAGGGTCTAAAGACAGTCGACGAAAGTTCATTCTGCGACTTGCAGATGAACTTCGTTACAGGTTTATGCAGGAAAAGGCAATACACGAAGAAAAGATGAGACAGCATCGTGAGATGAAGAGACATTCTCAAGGTAAAACAACACAGTGCCAGGTGTGCAATCTCTGCAACAGGAACCACAGCACTGAGCGTTGTGTGCACTGCACAAAGTATACCTGTCACAAATGCAGGAAGGACTCACCTTGGGTTTGTGGAAACTGCTAAATGGGACAATTGTAGCTTTATATGTAGTGCTTTTCCTTGGGTGAAATAAATGTTACTCCAATACTGAAGTCATACTCTTTGTCATTTTCTAAGCTGAAATGTTGAATGACATAAAAAGGCGAGACAAGACAAAATACAATTATTCTCTAAGTTGTTCTTTCTTTCACATAGTGAGCTTTACAATATAAATGAGTCTGTTGGTGAATGGACAATATAAATAGGCTCTGCCTTGCCTTGTTGGAAAAGCATGGCTATGACCTGTTCTCAGCTCAGGAACTAGGACCCGTCACAGGTTATTTGCATTACAATAGGGACAGTTAGCAAGGTAGAGTGAATACACAAACCTGAAGAGGGGAGGGGGGCTTGCAAGAAAACAGAAATCCTCTGGGACTTCTAGTGTTAACTGCTTTCTGTAGCTTCAGCCTCTGTGATCATATAAACCTTAATAGTGACAAACCACAGCTGATGACAGAAGAGGGTCAGTAAGAGTGAACTTTGAGCTATTCTTGTCAGGATTCTGTAGGCAGCGCTGTCTGCGCTAACTGTTCTCTTCTCTTTTTCCCTCACAGGTGACTGTAGTTGACAGGTGGGCATGGTGCACACCTACAGCTCATCTCGGCAGCTCCGGCTTGGAGCTTAAAAGCAGGTTGCAGTCAGCTGAAGGACACCGGAGATTTAAACCGTTGTGGTACGCTTAGTGGCCACTGTCTCTTGACAGTTTCTGTAATGATTCTGGCACTGGAGCTGATTCTGCTCACAATTCACACCCCTGTCCAGTCTCCACCCCTCTGCAATCAACTTCTACTGGCTTCACCTGTCTCCACCTGCATAAAAGTTCCGTCCAAGCCAGCCTCCAGTGCCAGATCGTTTTCGAACTTCGTGTGAGTAACTTTCCAGCGTTTTCTACCTGCCTGTCCCAGTAATTGACCCTGACCTGTTACCAGTGTTTTTGAGCCTGCCTTGTCCTAGCCTGTGTCTTCCTGCCTGGTCCCCTGCCTCCTGGAACCCCTTCCCCTGGACTGCCTCCTAGTGAACCGGATTTCGGATTTGGACCTGGACCCCCCTCTTGGATTTTCCCTGTGTACTCTGCTCGGTTGGCTGGATTCCCCGATACTGGACCTGGATTGCTTTGTGACAAACGCCTCTGGAAAACCCCAAGTCAAACCGACTTCCTCATCAACCGCTCAACAGCTTTGGTCTCCTCAACAGACGGATTCAAGCCCCGCGGCAGCTCGCCTGTTTCTGCCTAGCTCTCCCAGCGACAAGGTCAGTGTGTCGCAAGAGTCTTGTCATTTATTCTATGACCAAGTCTAACTCTGCGCCTTCACCCTCAGGAGTTTTCCGGCCAGTGAGCACGAGCCACAAGAACCGGAGCGGACTGTTCGGGTCTTTGAATAAATCTTTTAAATTTTGACTGACCTGTTGTGGTGAATCTTGGATCCAGTTCTCGTTGCATGACAGTTTCTCGTCCCAGCACTTCTTATGTTCCTGGTTCCCTTGTGCTAACGTTTGTCTCCTGTTTTTTCGTAGTTCGCTTTGTGCCTTGGATTACTCACCGGTCGCTTCTCCGAGCGCTGAAGACAGATTCCTGAATCCCCGCCGCTCAGATTTTGCTCTGGCATTCCCCTCGAGCCCCCCTGGTATTACCAAGCCGGACAAGAGTTCCCTTCCCTGGATTTACCCTGGTTCCTTCGGCTGCTCTCTGTTCCCTGCTACCTGCAGTGGTGCCGCTCGGGCTCCCCGCCTCTGTTCCACCTGCCAGCTCAGCTGTCACTCGGTCACCTAGTTCCTCCAAGAGTAAGAGTTCTACTGAATCCGTTCTTCCACTCCACTCCCCCCGGATAGGTTACCCATACCTGGCGGTAAGCAGAGCTACACACAGCTTATTTCCCGCACTTGCCCTCATTAATATGTACCTTTCTTCTCCCGCAGGGTTTCAATCCCGCCGTCTCGATCACTGTCAGCTGCTCTCTCAGAGAGCACAATATTTGTGTACCTTTGAGCCTAAAATAAACATCTTTAACTGCTCGTTGTCTCCCGACTGTGTTCTGCATGTGGGCCAAACACCTAAAAACCATGACAATTCTAAGTTCAGAATAAGAGGTCCTGTTGTGAAACCTGTCAAGGGGAAGTGTCCATACCATGAATTTCATAAGAATAAGAACAATAAGAATCCCTTTATTGTCCCGCAATGGGGAAATTTGGGTGTGACAATGACAAACACACGGACAGTTTCACACAATTATTAGCAATGAAAAAAAAGAGAAGAAACCAGTCTAATCCAAACTTAGCTCTAAAGAAACACCAAGGGTAGAAGATAAGAGTAAACACCAGAGTTAATATTGAACAAAGAAAAAAAAAATTGACTGTGGAAAAAACTCCAGCCTATTTACATAACACACAATAATATAATATGACAGAGATTTTACAGAGATTAACTAAATATGTTAAACCTACTCATGCTTGGGATCCTCATTCTCTATAGGATCATTCCTTTTCCAAAAGTCACAGAATTCAAAACCCCACTGTGGTTGGTAATATACATTAGGTTGACATCTATGCAGTAAAAACATTCTTCACTATTTCCATAGGTTGACACTCTCCATAATCACCCCAGTAAAATATATTCAGATGATGAATAGAAACGGACATAAGCCTAAAACGCTAATTCAGCTTGTCCTTTTCTCTCTTTTCTCTGATTCTTGATGTATTTCTATTCCCAGGTGTAGAAGTATAGACAGTGAACCCAGTGCAGTACTACTGGAAGATTTATTTAAATGTCATGCCACTGGTCTAGGTGTGGGTCTGGTCTCTCTCTCTCTCTCTGCTGCAGGGTGTGACGGGCAGGTGCTTCGCGTCTCGGCTAATTAAGGCACCTACTTAAGGAGCTGAGACCAGGAGGAGGGCGTCAGTTCTTTCTCGCTACCAGCGTGGTACATGACCGACTTTAAACTCCGTCCCGAGTTTTTCCAAGCAAACCCTAACTCTGTGCCTTTGATCTCTTCCAGAAAATCAACCAAGAATCCTAGAAGCTTCCAAGCCTGGACTCTCTTCAAGGCCTGGAGCCCTCTGATCATCAGTCCGCTTGGATCCTCCTCCTTGTGCTCGCCTGCCTGTCCACCCTCCAACTCTAACAACACTGGAGAGACAGTCACTGGATAACACCTGGACCAAAGACACCATTCTCCCCGGACTCCTGCCAAGCACCAGCCTCCGTGAGTTCAGCCCTCTCCACCTTTCCATCAATCTCAGCCCTGTCATTTACCCCTGCCCTCATCTTTCCCAGCAGAACCAAGAACGATCCGGCCAGACGCATTGCCCACTTGGGTCAATAAAGAATCAATTCTTATTGGAACTGACTGACTCCGTGGTTGCCCTGATTCAGAGTCGTTTCTCTCAAATATGACATTAAATTGATCCATAGAATCTTGTACACCTTGGTTAGGGTAAAACTACAAATGGGATGGTAAGTTATTGCGACCAAAACTTCATAAAACAGTACAAATACATTGAGAAGGTTACAAACTGCACCATTTATTTGTTTATTTAGTTGATTGTGATTTCTTTTTCAGGTATTATCAGTATGCTACAGATACCTGTGCAAATTCTTAGTTATCCGGGTCATCGCCACAACAAACAAGCTTAAATCAGAGGCAACCAGACTTTCGTTCAGTTCTGTATGAAAACGTTTCAACATCCAGGAGTCTTTTGGTGGCTCGCACTTGAGCAACCTGCAGTTGTTGCACTGCTGTTTTTAAAGGACATGAAGGCCCATCCTCCTAAGCGCATTCTAAGTCAGATGCAAATCATTGCTGACCCGCCACTGTCCTGGGTTGTTAAAAAAAGCCTTTGCTTGGTCTGAGTGGAGTACTTGGTCACATGAATCATGACAAGACTGCTGATGTAATCTCTTTGGAATGTGTTGGAGGAACGAGCTGTAAACATTGGGAAGTTGGAAACATAATCCTCCCCCTCTGTTTAGTGATGGCTTTTCTCTTTTGACCAAGATGGCCTCTTTCACCCCTCTTTCAAATCCTCTGTTCTCCCTGTCCAAAATCTGGACATCATTATTGTCAGAAGAGTGCCCTTTGTTCTTGTGGTGCAAGTGGACTGTTGAATCTTGTCCCAAGCTACTGGTCCTCCTGTGCTATGCCATGCATTTATGTAGCTGTTGTTTAGTTTCTCCAATGTAGGAGTCTGAGCAGTCCTTGCTGCATGTTCTAAGTCATTCAGGACTCTTTGGCCTGAACAAGAAATTACTACTTCAAAATTTACTATTCTTTTACAAGCACCATTTGCCCATCCATTGTAGTACTGAAGAAATCTGTAAACACGAAATGTGTCAGAAACAGGAAGGTAAACAATGATAAATGTTCCAAAAAAGCCAAAAATCAAGCAGTAGGTCTTTTGGAATGTATGGGCCTCGGATTAAAATTTTATGTCAATTAGATTACTTATTCTATTTTATTTGTTGGTGAAGATTCTCAATCATCCAGGTCATGATCAATCCAAAAAAGGTTAAAAAATAAAACAACAGGACTTCTATTCTGAAGCGGAAGACGTTTACTTCCCATCCAGGAAGCTTTGTCAATTAAAAATGTCTGGAGTAGTGTTGAGTTCCAAGCTTTATAGACCTGCTGGGAGGCCTTTTTAGATCTTAGATTCACATGTAAATTAATCTGGAAATGATCGCCCCTCACAATTGAGAGTTGTTAGGCTCATTGTTTGCCTGGCTCACAGGAGAAATGTTGTAGTCACATGCATGAAGGTGTCAATTTGGGTGAAACATAGCAGGAATCAAACCTATAGCTGTGTTGTAAGTTTTCGAAAGTTGAAACCTGAGCCCTCCTCCTCTGTTTAAAGTTGTTTTTTCTCGCTGTACGTAAATGGCTTCCTTCACTCCTCTCTCAAACCATCTGACTTCTCTGTCCAAAATGTAAACATTTTGGTTCTAAAAAGAGCGTCCTTTGTCTTTGAGGCGTAGGTGGACTGCTGAGTCTTGTCCAGAGGAGGTAGCTCTCCTGTGTTGAGCCATATGTCTGTGGAGAGGTTGTTTGGTTTCTCCAATATAAAGATCAGAAAATTCCTCACTGCACTGAACCTCATCCACCACTCTGCTCATCTTAGGCTTGGGGGTTTTGTCCTTAGGATGGACAAGCCTCTGTCTGAGGGCCCTGTTGGGTTTGAAATGTACTGGGATCTTATGTATAGATAAAATCCTCCTGAGTTTTTCAGAGACTCCAGCAACATATGGGATGATAATGTTTCTGTGCTTGTTCTTCTCTACGTTCTGTTCTGCAACGTATCTTTTGGATTTCCTTGCTGTTTTCGCTCCAAATCTGTGGGTACCCTAACTGGGCCTTTGTCAAATCAACAAGGAAATCCAGATATTCATAACGTTGTTTGAAAACAACTCAAACATATCCAAGGTACTCCTGACAGTTTTGATTGCCAAAGAAAACTGAACAAATGTGTGTGCTGAGTAATAACAGCTTTGGAGGGTTATGCTTGTCTTTACGGTAAAATGGTTCTCAAAAGTCCTTGCTAATGTCTTCTGAACTTGGTGTATCTTTTTTCACATATATGTTCCAGAGCAACCAAAACCTCCTCTTTCCTCTAATTGTTTACACTTGCTGGTGATTAGCTAATGAACGAATTTGAGCTGCACATTTTTGCTGATTGTTACCTTCTTACTTCTCTTTAAAGCAAGTGCAAAGTTAGTATTTCACTCACATCTTCAGCATTATGGTTTAGTGTTTTTGCTTAACAATTGTGCAGTGGGATGTGTTACTCTAGATTGAATAAAAAGGTAATTACTTAAGCCTATGTTCTTAAATGTACAAACTGTAAAATAAAAAAGGACACAACTAATTTTCCATGATTTATACTCAGCACATGCTAAAGCTAATGCATGGAATTGCATTTTTAAGTGCATGTTTTTTCAGGTGGAGTGCTACAAGACTGTTACAATGTTTTAAGGTTGAAATTAATGCATTTGCCAGGAAGTTCTCCATATTCATGATCCCATTTTCTCCTGTGGGTTGTAGTTTCCTACTTTCCAAATGCTAAGATTACCCCACACTGCATCTAGCCTCTATCAGTGTAGTTCCATCTGCCTGCTTGTGAATACATTTTGTGTATACCATCCAAAAAGCGGATGAACCTGTTTCCTAGCAACCACTTTAATAGCTGTGAAGCTGCCCCTGCCTGTTTAGCGTGCAATTCTTTTAAAGAGGTCGTTTTAAAGTGCTTGAAGAAACATGAAAACAGATCTGTGTGGCGTCAGTCTAACACGCATCCCTCGGAGGTGTGAAAAAGATGCTGCTCAGTAAACATTTACTTTGTTGTGGGATTTTTGTGAGCTATGCTCAAATCCAGTAGAGTGGATGAATGGAGGCGAGGTGAAATGGGAGGAAAATGGGCCAAATCTAAGAAGCTAATGCTTAAGCACCACACTTTCTGTAAAAAGAAATTCTGAAAGACGCAATCAGAGAACAAAGTGAAAGAGGCTCTTGAAGGTCTTTAACTTTCTACAAAGTGACAGTTTTCTTTTTTATCTTGTCCATTATTTTTTCTTTCAATGTACTTCTCCACATTTGCAATGTGGGGAAGTACATTGCAAGTGACAATATAAGGTCATTCCAAAGTCATTCTCACATTAATGTCAAGATGTACAAAACAACATTTTATTCTGTCATTTAAAATAATTTTTGTCTACAAAATAGCAGTAAACTGAACGTACAGCAGCTTTCCTCCCACTCACAACAGAATATATCTATGCAGATTTGGACCCTTTATGAAAACATGAACATTAGAAAAATACAACATTTGAGAATTTTTGGGATCTTCTAATGTAATTTTCAGCTTTATTCAAAAACAAAAGGATAAAGGAGTGAGAAACGTGTATTTGTTACAGGGTTGTTATTGGGTTTTTGATGAATCTTCTCAAAATTCTCAATTTATTTTATCTATTTTGTCTATTGTTTTATATATATTTTTCCCCCATGTTGTTGCTCTTCCTTCGAGAGTTCAAGGGCAGCGCCTCGTGAACTCCGTGCAGGCGGGGTTCGGGGCTGTTTGGAGGAATGCGGCCTTTACGGCTGCGCTATTTAGCAGCGGCTGACTGGCTGCGTTCCTTGGCAATGCAAGGCCTCAGTCAATCGTTCCCCCCAAAATGTTTTGTTTGTTTATGTGATGGACGGTTGTACTGGAACAGATTTTTCGATTGCAATGCAAATTGTAATTGACAATAAAATCTCATTGATTGATTGATTGATATATATATATATATATATATATATATATATATATATATATATATATATATATATATATATATACAAAACGAGACGGGGGCCACAAGGAGACTTGGGGGACAAAATTCTACAACGGCCCACCGCCTTCCCCACTACAGGCGACGGACCCGGTCTTTTGGTCGAACCGGACAGGAGTGAACAAAGTGTCCTGTGGTCCCGCAGTAAAGACACTGATACTCTGAAAAACACTGTTGACATTCCTCTCGGGTGAGGTGTACATGACCAATCTGCATAGGCTCGGGGGGTGACGGCGGTGTTACAACTGGAAAAGACGGCCACGAAGGTCTCTCAGATCGCCCTCGGCCTCGGCTGCTTAGTCGAGCGTCCAGCCGAACTGCTAGAGCAACTAAACCCTCAATGGTTTCGGGCTCCTCAATGCGTGCTAACTCATCCTTTAATGTTTCGTCGAGAGCTTGGAAAAAGACAGCCTTTAACGGCCGGGCCTCCCAGCCGGCGGCAGCAGCATATGTGCGAAATTCCACAGCGAAATCAGAGACGCGGCGTCCGCGTTGCTTTGACACAAGTAATGTGCGTGATTGCTGCTCAGGATCCAATTCGGCCGAAAAGACTGTTTTAAATTCACTAATGAATTCAATAAAGGTGCTGTCGAAGGATCTGCAGTCGGGAAAGCGAGCTTCTGCCCATCTAAGGGCTCTGCCCGTTAATAACCCCAAGACAAAAGAAATCTTGGCCTGATCGGTGGAGAAGGTGCGAGGAGAACGATTGAAAACCAGAGTACATCGAAAAAGGAAACCTCCGCAATCTCCACTGTCTCCTGAAAATTTCTCAGGGCTCGGAGACGAGCTCTCAGAGACCGGGGAGGACTGATCGGTGGTTTCAGCTGTCAAATTACTAGGAGGCGAAGCGCTAGGAGCTGTAGTGACAGGCTGACTCGACGCGGAAGTAAGAGTGGCCGTCAGCTGGCTGAGCTGAGCGGTTACAAACTGCAATTGTTCCTGCGTCGAATTAACTGCTAAGCCGAGAGCCTGTAACTGTTCCTGTTGGGCGGCTAACTGCCAACTGAAAGTGTCTGCTGGGTCAAGTTGGCCAGAGTGTTCTTCTGTCATGGTTTTTAAGTGTTTGGCCCACATGCAGACACAGACGGAAGCAGGAACAGTTTTAAGATGTTTATTTTTAGGCTCAACAAAGGGAAAGCACACGATGTGTGCAACAAACGAGGTCGGAACGTCAGAGCCAGAATGACTGCGGGAAGAAAGAGGATATATTACTGAGGATCAAACCGGGGGGGAATCTTCCAGAAGTTGCGCCGCTTACCGTTTGGACGGGGAGACCTGTCTGGGGGGATGAGTGAAAAAGGAACTCTGCGTACTGATACTACTGATCGTAACTTTCTGATGGGAGGTGGTGGCTGAGTGACAGGAGGGCTGGCAGATGTAATACAGGCGGAGGGCCCGAACAGCACCACTGCGGCGGCAGGCAGGAAGAGCAGCTGGAAGAACTGGAGTGTGACTGACGAACCAGGTGAAGGGGGTTCTCACGCCCGGCTTGGTACCACCAAGGGGGTATGAGTGGAGTTGCCAGAGCAAAATCTGAGCGGCGGGGTTTCGGAACACTGGTCCTCAGAGCACGGAGCCAACACAGGTGAGTAAATCCAAACACGACAAACTGGAGAAGACAGGAGACAGGATTAGTTCAAAAACAGGGTTTCCAAAAACTCACAGGTACGAAGCTCGGGGGACAGATCTGTGGCCTAGGCATACCATGATGGGGTAACACTCTGGCGTCTTCCAGCTGTCTGTGCACTCCTTTTAAGCCAGAGACAAGGGTTTCCAAATGAGCCGCAGGTGCGGGCCATGCCCACCCGTCAACTGCAGCCACCTGTGAAGCAGAGTTAGAGAGCACGGAAAACAGAGAACCTTGACAATATATATATATTATTTTATTACTATTATTTTTATTTGGCAAACAATACTTGATCCTGATTTTTAGTGGTCCTGTTTGGATAAACTGAAACAATCCTATGTCCTGAATATCACCTCAACAGACATATTATGGCAACAACAAAACACCACTGCATTGGTATCTGCCAGAGTGATTCGTGATATGATGATCATGACCATGAAGGGAGCTTTTTCCATTGATTTTCCAAAACCCTGACATATTGCCGAGAAATGTCAATGTTGGATACGAGCTTGGAACCAAGAGGACTTTACAATGTAATCCAGACCTAATACCAGTGACTGTGGCATCTGTGCAGGTAGGTTACATTTATTTGGCTTTTTCTTAGCGGAATGAAAACATCATATGATTCATGAGGGGTGTTTATGTGTATTTGTAAGCTTCACATAGTTTCTCTAAAGTCACTGGCAACTTTCGTGAGTTGGTGGTTGCGGTTTCTTGGGCTTGTTATTGAAAGTAAAGTCGCTTTTTTGGGCTTGGCTTTATTCTGACAGAAAGCAGGTATTGCGGCGTGTAGCAAAAGCTACTAGCGGGGGAGGGGGGAATATTTTGAGAGCAGGAAAAGTCCTGGTGTGTATAAATACCACCGAAATACATTCATTTGTGATGATTAAAAGCGGCCTCTATATTAAAGTGTGGTGGTTTGCTTGCTTGGCTTTTTTTAATTAAGCAGGGCAAGACAAGTTTATTTGTATAGCACATTTCAGTACAAAGACAATGCAAAGTGCTTTACGTGATTTATACATAGGAAAATTAAAACAGAATAAAAGCAAGTAAAAAACAGTTGGATTAAAATGTAGGAAAATTTAAACAAAGTAAAAAATAGGAAAATGGAAGACTACAAACTTAAACTAATCATGTTTCAGTTAACAGTTTAACCAGAACAGTCAAAGACAGTCCTAAACAAAAATCTTGATTTAAATGAACTTTTATAATCTTTTGAAAAGTTTGGAGCATAAGAATTCAATGCTGCTTCTCCATGTTTGGTTCTGGTTCTGGGTATGCAGAACCGGCTTGAGCAAGAAGACATGAGTGGTCTGGAAGGTTGATACACTGATAGCAAATATGCAATGTATTTAGGTGGTAATCCATTCAGTGCTTTATAGACTAACAGAAATATTTTAAAGTTTATTCTATGAGATAAAGGGAGCCAGTGTAATGTGTCATGGCTTTAGGTAAGTGTTTGGCCTACATGCAGAACACACTCAGGAGATCAGGAGATCATGGCGATGGTTCACTTGGTACCTGGATAAGCGAAGATCCTCGCTGAGTGAAACCAATGGATGACTCGGGCTGGACTGAGGACGGGACGTAAGTTTTATTGGGTGGTCCGTTTTCAGGGTCAGATTCTACTAGTAGAGCTTGGGAAATGAGGTCTTCAGTCTCCCAGTGAAGGGAGCTGATGGTACAGGTGGGTGGAAGGATGGGCGCTGGTCCCTTTTTAGAGTCTTCAGGGGAATACTGTCGTAAAAGAGCATCGGGTTTAATATTTTTGGAGCCGGATGGTAGGAAATGAATAAGTTGAATCGGGAGAAGAAAAGAGACCAGTGGGACTGTCAGGAGTTTAGACATTTGGCGAATTGGAGGTACGAAAGATTTTTGTTATCTGTCCAGACCAGTACGGGTTTGTTTTATGAAATTTTATTCAGGATCGGGAGAGATCGGCAAACACAAATAAGGACTCAAACACTGTTTCTGTTAGAATATAAGGCACACATTTATTATTATTCCCCACAGAATACAGCACATCAAAACAACTAGCTCTTCACACAGGCAAAGTAGCAAGCATTAAAGCAACAAGCTTTCAAACAAACGTGACGCTCAACAGATTCTCAGAATCAGCCCTTACCATTGACACGAACTGGGAGCCCTCAGTCCTAGGTTAAGATCAGCATTTACGATGCCGGTATCCACACACGAACTCACGGCAGACTCACTGGGCTAAGGGCAGTCTCCTCTTTATATACTTGTAAACAAAGAGTCAGGTGTGGAGCGAGAGTGGCCATCTCTCCCTCCACAGCCGCCCTCCTTCCCAAAACATGTTCCCAAACAGAACCCATTCCCAGCATCTCAGCAGTGTGCGAAGCAAAATAATGAGTGCACTCAGAATACAGCAAATATAAACAAAATAAGGAATACAGAATCAGTCTTTCCCACAACACATTGTCATAAGTTCCCACCACAAGTTAAAACAAATTATAACACAATAACACATGTGGTTCTTAGTTTCATGTGAACTCAGGTGCGAACACCACAACAGCAATAATCAATGTGTGAACTGGCCAGTCCTCTCTCTTACTTAACTGACCAGTCTTCTCATTTATATATCAAAAGTTAAAACAAGTTATAAAACTGAGCAGGTTTTCCCATAATACATTGTTAAAGAGCAAAAATAATTCTTTAATATATCACTCCACCCCTTGGTCTTTGACAATCCTAATTTTGGGAAAACCTAATTTTAGAAAAACTGTCCCCAAGGTCTATTTTAAAGTTATTCTTTCCGTCCCAAAACCACTTTTGATTATACAGGTGCAAACATTACATAAAGTTAACACTATAATAACAATAATGAGCAAAAGCAAGGGAGGTACTACATAGTTTCGAGCAGTAAAAGACATTCCATTAAAAATGTCCCACCAATGATGTGCAGATGATTGCACCATTAACTTAGCCGCATGCAAAACCTGTCCTTGGGCCATAAATGTAGACACCTTTAAGCTGGAAATGTTGGACCTGTGTGATTCAATTAAGCGATTTAGTTCCGTAGACTGATTCAATGCGCATTTGAACCAATCCAGGGAGATAGTGAAATTGGTTAATTGATAGGTCACGTTATTCCAACTTCAGATGTATACATCAAAACACCCAACGAAAGGCACCTGAGGTAATTGAGGATGACTCTTTATTGTTTCTCTAGCTGGTTCATGAGTCCAATCACATAACACCTCGTCTCCAGTTAAACATGGGTTAAGATGTCCTTGTTGTAACATACATACCATCCCTTTATCAGCAGTCTCTCATAGATCCAGGTCATAGGTGTAGTTTGTCTGTGGGCCAAACCAATCACCATCCAGTTTCAAAAACCAATACCCCTGTACAGTCACTACGGGCAATATATAATAATGACAAACAGTAGTACTATCGGTAACATCATATTGTGTCCAGTGTCCTTCACACATAGTAGCATTACTATAGGTCTTCTGTGGTTCTAGTTGTAACCAACTTTTACTACTAATGTTCCATAGTTGTCTCCATTCCTGGGAATTTCCGATAATAACCACACGCTTGAATCGTTCTTGTTGCATGTGAGCGTGCATCATTTGTACGTTACATACCGTCCAGTTCAAAGCTACAGAAATGTTCGTTAACACTTCTGCTGTCGTGTTCCACATTTTTAATTGCCAGTTCAGTTCTTTAAGGAAGATCTTTGCAGTTTCCTCCTGTGACAACAGTAGGCATCCATATTCCAATCTGATGAACAGCTCTTGATGCATGCTGTCCAGTGTTTATTAACATAGTTCTTGTTATGTTATTGTCAAAAGCGTTGGAAACACTTAACACAGTACCTGTTCCACCAAGCAAAGTGTCCCACCATGCACGTTTCGCCCTAGTGCATGTTGGCAGAGGAGAAAAAAAAAAAAAAAAAAAAAAAAAAAACTTTCCAGTGAACTTTAATTGTTATCGTCGATTGTGCCATTTGTTGACAAGTGTGTGCAGCAGGTGCAATTTGAGTGTGTGTCTTCTTACACGCTCGTTCTGTAGATGATTCATATTGGCACAAACCTCTCCTTGAAACCACTTTAACGTTACATCCCTTGAAGACTACTGGCATGCTTCTTACATGCCACCGAGAGCATGTGCAGTCATCCTGGATTCCGTTGCGCGTGCTGTCTCCTCATCACAGTTGATACGGCTGAACCACTTCTTTCAGGATCCGGCCTGGTGCTTCTGCCCAACAGAGGTGTGCCAGCAGGACCATGGCAGCGAGGACACGGAGGATGATGGTCCCAAGTCCTGCACCAGCCCTGTGGTGCCTCCCACGGTTTGGGACATCCGCCATCGCGCTGCCCCTAGGGTCGTCCAATCAGCAGATCCCACCGAAACATGGATCTGAAATCAAAATTAGTACTGCTATAAGACAAAAGAATTTGATTAGTTTTCTCTTACATAACATTTATCCATTTTTTTTTTCCTGAGTATAATACTGACACTGTTGCATCACTGCCTTGTGAAATGATTTCAGCTGGTCTAGGTGGACCATTTTCTTGTCTCACCCAAACTTTGGCTCCTGGTTTATCTGTTGAGCCAAACCCCCCTGTACCTCTTACAGTGATGTTAGTGGGGGCAGCCACCCCTTGAACCTCTGTCATTTCACAGGGTTCCACTAGCAGTTGTGCTAGTTTTTCTTCTTTCTCAATTACCAGGGATTTTCTCCTTGATAATCCCCATCAATCACTTCAGCTTGTATTGTCATTAACAGCTGAGGCCTGCAACTCAACAGGCCCAGACATCATCTTTCCCTTTGACACAGCTTGTTGTATGGCTTTCTTAGCCAAATCTAATGCTCTTTGCTGTGCTTCTTCTCAGATAAAATTTTTCTTTTTCAGGCACTTTTCAGAATTGGAATGACCACATATTTGAGCCATAAAATGATAAATTCTAGCCAATAATGCTAAAATATTTTTAACTCCTGTATTAAGCATTCACATATACATTAATACATTTTCCATTCAGATAAAATCACAAGTTTTATTGTTCATTTATTTTTACTCTCTCATACACACATATAATCCTGAGCGGTTTCTCAGTTTGTCAAATGCAGAGACAGTAAGACTGCCCCTGGAGCAATTGGCCTATTATTCAATTGGGCCACTGCTTGCATCAATTTTAGGCTTCCAATCTGTCGAGTCATGATTATCAGACACATTTTTTTAAAGGATTCTTTCAACAGTCCATTCATTCACAATCAGCCCAGCAGCCTGCAGATAATATGGAATGTGATAAATCCATTCCACCTGTCGTTCTTGCGCCCAGTCTTTTACTAGTTTACCAGTAAAATGTGTGCCATTATCTGTTTGCAAATCAATGCCCCTGTGTCTACTAGGGCCACTACCTTTTGAACATTTGTGTTTTTCCAATAAATTTCCAATTCAACATGTGGTTTTATATCATTAATTGACCAATTTGTGATCCGAATTGGCGGGGCTCGGCCTTCATCCTAGTTAAACTCCATCAGATCCGTCAGATCAGGGTACATGTTGCTCCTCCTTCTATCTTTGTTCTTTCTTTTCCTTTTTTTCACTCTCCTTACTTTCACCTCTTTGCCCGAGGATTCCTCAGACTGTGACACCTCAGTCTCAACCACCTTAGCAGCTTCTCTGCCCACAACAGACTCAGATTCTTCAACAGGTGGAGCCGATGGTGTGGGATGAATTGCTTCTCGCAACAGCTGAATCAAAGTATTTAATGGGTCCAGCTCAGCACCAAATCCTGCACAGTTAACTTTTAAGCCTCTCCTTTGACACATCTGTCTCAACTCATCAGTAGGCAATGCGTGTATCTCTGAAGCAGGTACCCCAGCATTAATCAGTGCTCTCCACAACATGTTACGTGGTGAAACCTGTCCATTTATCCCCCGCTCCCTTTGCGGCCTGTGGACCGGAGTTGGTTGAACTCGTGGTCTGCATTCCTCCTGCTTGCCCCATTCCCCCAGATTCCCCAGCTCCATAATTCAAGCCTTAATGGTTTCCATCGGGACATCTGGAGCTCCCAGCATCACAGTAAGCATAGCTGCCCGATAATGCTGTGGGGCAGTTTTAATCAACTGATCTCTCACCACCTTCGGAACAGCCACTTGCTGATATCCAGCCACCATCCCCACTGTTAACAGATCACGCACACACAGCCTCGTCAGCCTCTGCACACACTCCTTTAATGTTAACCATGGTCCAGAGATTTCGGGCCAATCAGATACATTGGGACATGTTGCTCGTACTGCCTCAGACCACACGTCAAACAATGATCTCGCCTGATCCCCCAAATTTCTCACTTCCTGCCTATAATTAGCATTTACGTTCCCATCAGTGCTCAGACCACAAAATGCCATGCCATCTCCGTGATCTATTTCAATCTGTTCTGCACCTTCATCCAGCAATCGAGCCACCCATAGATCAGTGGGTTCGCCCGGATGCTGCCTTAATTTTTTAGTGATATGAGCAACTTCATCCTGCGAGTAATCTTCTGTTATGGTCCGTGACACCGCCGGCGGCTGCGGCTGTTCCACCCATTCCATAACAGGTTGTCCCGCAGCATCAAGTACATCATTACCTTGAGCATCTATCCGCTGCCGGAAGGCTGCAGGTATATGCTGCTGCTCTCTTCTCCTTCGGACGACGGGTTTAACCCCCAATGGAGGGAAAGGACGTGGATCTGGAGGACCTCCAGAATCACTGTCCTCCTCATCGTCCCACATATTACCGTCCCAGCTCTCGGGATCCCACCCAGACCCCAATCCAGCTACAAACGAACGGACTTTTTTCAGAGGAAAACAGCGGGGTTTTTTCCCCTGTTTTTTCCTTGTTAACACAGACACCTGGGCCACAGCCTTTTCTGCAACACTAGTCATCTGTTCCAGCTGATTAGTCAGCATTTGCACATGCTGCCGATACAGTGACTCAGCAGACTGCAGCTCAGTCATTGCCTGTCTGTCTTTTAACTGCTGAGTTTTTAATTGTTGGCCAGCTTCATACTGCATTTTCCACGCCGTGGCACAGATCCACAAGCGCCTCTGTAATCCGTCCACCGGAGCCTTTTTTTGCACCTCAATTTTCTGCAACACTTTCAATAATTCTTCGGGTCCCGCTGCCTCCAGCGGGCCGCTCCACGGCTCCGGTCTGCCCCCACCATCGTGCAAACACAGCGCTATCTGCTTAGAATGAGGAAACTCCCATCCGGGAACTACCTCTTCCCTCTGAATTTTCTCATCAGAGTTCTTATTTCTCCTTTTAAACATATTTCTGAACATATTTGTGTATTGTAGTCTCTCCTCCAATCCTGCCGACAACGCCAAAATGTTTTATGAAATTTTATTCAGGATCGGGAGAGATCGGCAAACACAAATAAGGACTCAAACACTGTTTCTGTTAGAATATAAGGCACACATTTATTATTATTCCCCACAGAATACAGCACATCAAAACAACTAGCTCTTCACACAGGCAAAGTAGCAAGCATTAAAGCAACAAGCTTTCAAACAAACGTGACGCTCAACAGATTCTCAGAATCAGCCCTTACCATTGACACGAACTGGGAGCCCTCAGTCCTAGGTTAAGATCAGCGTTCACGATGCCGGTATCCACACACGAACTCACGGCAGACTCACTGGGCTAAGGGCAGTCTCCTCTTTATATACTTGTAAACAAAGAGTCAGGTGTGGAGCGAGAGTGGCCA
Source organism: Fundulus diaphanus (assembly GCA_037039145.1). Taxonomy (NCBI): domain Eukaryota; kingdom Metazoa; phylum Chordata; class Actinopteri; order Cyprinodontiformes; family Fundulidae; genus Fundulus; species Fundulus diaphanus. The sequence continues at coordinate 40,313,937 of CM073141.1, read as the reverse complement.
TCTCTCCCTCCACAGCCGCCCTCCTTCCCAAAACATGTTCCCAAACAGAACCCATTCCCAGCATCTCAGCAGTGTGCGAAGCAAAATAATGAGTGCACTCAGAATACAGCAAATATAAACAAAATAAGGAATACAGAATCAGTCTTTCCCACAACACATTGTCATAAGTTCCCACCACAAGTTAAAACAAATTATAACACAATAACACATGTGGTTCTTAGTTTCATGTGAACTCAGGTGCGAACACCACAACAGCAATAATCAATGTGTTATGATCGTGAATCAGGCAAACCCAGTATTCAAACCCAACAAGTGAGGTTAAGGCAAAAAACAGGATTTTAATAATGAAAACAGGAACAGGCGGGCTCAATAGTCAAAAGGGCAGTCCAAAATCCGGTACACAAAAAGCAGTCCAAAATAGGCAGAGGTACAGACAGGGCAAAGCAAGCTCGGATAACCATAGGACAGAAACTAGTCGGTAAACCGGTAAATCAGTCAGACAGGGCAGGAAAAACAGATCAGGGAACAGGCTGGCTCAGAATCAAAAAAGGCTCTCGGGTTATCGTCAACAGGTCAATCAGAATAAAGAATGCTGGAACTAAACTCACCGTGGCTCGTTAAATGATCTGGCAGATAGCAGAGGTTTGTGGCAGGACTATATAGGGGAGTGAGCAGGTGAACAGGAGTGAAGGCTAATTATAAGTGAGCAGGTGGATCTAATCAAGGCAAGAAAGCTGACAGATTGCTGAGGGGAGACCGAACAGAGCTGATAAAGTGACAGGTGGAAAACAGGTAACCTAAACAGAAAAACATGTCTAAATCAAAACCAAACAAGACCCCAAAATCAGAAACTTAACTAATAAATCTGATAACATAAACCAAGACAAAACCCAAATCGTGACAGAACCCCCTCCTCAAGGCCGGATTCCAGACGGCCTCAGAAACAAAACAGACTAGCTCGGGTGGGTGGAGGGAGGTACAGGATGGAGGGCTAGAATCAAATAAATGTCCAAATAAAAACTCAAACAAAACAAGACGAGTCAAGTTCTCAGGCGGGCGTCCAGGAGGACGGCCCCGACGAGTCAGGTTCTCAGGCGGTCGTCCAGGAGGACGGCCCCGACGAGTCAGGTTCTCAGGCGGTCGTCCAGGAGGACGGCCCCGACGAGTCAGGTTCTCAGGCGGTCGTCCAGGAGGACGGCCCCGACGAGTCAGGTTGTCCGGCGGACGTCCCGAAGGACGGCCTCGGTGTGTCAGGTTGTTCGGCGGACGTCCCGAAGGACGGCCTCGGCGTGTCAGGTTGTCCGGCGGATGTCCCGAAGGACGGTCTCGGCGTGTCAGGTTCTCCGGCGGACGTCCCGAAGGACGGTCTCGGCGTGTCAGGTTCTCCGGCGGACGTCCTCGGCGTGTCAGGTTCTCCGGCGGACGTCCTCGGCGTGTCAGGTTCTCCGGCGGACGTCCTCGGCGTGTCAGGTTCTCCGGCGGACGTCCTAGGCGTGTCAGGTTCTCCGGCGGACGTCCTAGGCGTGTCAGGTTCTCCGGCGGACGTCCTAGGCGTGTCAGGTTCTCCGGCGGACGACCCCTGTGAGACAGGTAATCCGGCGGGTGTCCTGAAGGACGGCCCCGGTTAGCAAAGATGTCCGGCGGCCGGTGGCGGAGCAGGTCTCTCATAGGCCGGCGGCGGAGCAGGTCTCTCATAGGCCGGCGGCCGAGCAGCAACCTCGGGGACCGTCGGTAGAACCGGACCCTCAGGAACCGACGTCTGGAGAGAGAAAGAACAGAACCTGCCGCCGGACTAAAGGCTGGAGACAACGCCGGACTAAAAGCTAGAAGAGAGGCCTGGCTAAAGAGTTCAGGAGGCGTCTGGCTACAGAGTTCAGGAGGAGCCTGGCTACAGAGTTCAGGTTCAGTCGGCCCCTGGCTACTGGCTTCAGGTTCAGTCGGCCCCTGGCTACTGGCTTCAGGTTCAGTCGGCCCCTGGCTACTGGCTTCAGGTTCAGACGGCCCCTGGCTACAGGCTACAGGTTCAGACGGGGCCTGGCTACAGGCTACAGGTTCAGACGGGGCCTGGCTACAGGCTACAGGTTCAGACGGGACCTGGCTACAGGCTACAGGTTCAGACGGGGCCTGGCTACAGGCTACAGGTTCAGACGGGGCCTGGCTACAGGCTTCAGGTTCAGACGGGGCCTGGCTACAGGCTTCAGGTTCAGACGGGGCCTGGTTACAGGCTTCCGGTTCAGGAGACCCCGGGCTACAGGCTTCAGGTTCAGGAGGCCCCGGACTACAGACTTCAGGTTCAGGAGGCCCCGGGCTACAGACTTCAGATGCTCCCAGACCCTTTAACACCCAGAACCTCATCAATAACCCTTCCAGAACCTCCGACAAAGACAGTTTGGTCAGCCACTTGGGAAATTGGCTGTCAAGCCAAAGATGAGGGGGTAAGAGCTTCCGAAGAGGTCCAGGGGCCTCTAAGTCTCCATGGGGCTCTGGGTGCTTGTCTTCTCGGCGAGGCCCCCGACGGAGCTTGTCGTTCGGGCGAGGGCCACGACGCCGCTTGTCGTCTGGGCGAGGGCCACGGCGCCGCTTGTCGTCTGGGCGAGGGCCACGGCGCCGCTTGTCGTCTGGGCGAGGGCCACGGCGCCCAGTGTCCCGATGAGCCCCCGAGTTGCGGCCTGAAAGAGGGCTCGTCTGAACCCCCTCATCGTGGGCCTGTGGTAGACCCTCCTGGGTTCCCACGTCGCATACTGGCGGCGGACCCTCCTGGGTTCCCACGTCGCATACTGGCGGCGGACCCTCCTGGGTTCCCACGTCGCAGACTGGCGGCGGACCCTCCTGGGTTCCCACGTCGCAGACTGGCGGCGGACCCTCCTGGGTTCCCACGTCGCAGACTGGCGGCGGACCCTCCTGGGTTCCCACGTCGCAGACTGGCGGCGGACCCTCCTGGGTTCCCACGTCGCAGACCGGCGGCGGACCCTCCTGGGTTCCCACGTCGCGGGCCGGCGGCGGACCCCCCTGGGTTGCAGCGTCTCGGGCCGGCTGCGGACCCTCCTGGGTTGCAGCGTCTCGGGCCGGCTGCGGACCCTCCTGGGTTGCAGCGTCTCGGGCCGGCTGCGGACCCTCCGGGGTTGCAGCGTCTCGTGCCGGCTGCGGAGCCTCCGGGGTTGCAGCGTCTCGGGCCGGCTGCGGAGCCTCCGGGGTTGCAGCGTCTTGGGCCGGCTGCGGAGCCTCCGGGGTTGCAGCGTCTTGGGCCGGCTGCGGACCCTCCGGGGTTGCAGCGTCTTGGACCGGCTGCGCAGACAGTGCTGCCTTATAGCTGCCGGAGGCCGGCACTGGAGTTGAGGTAGGAGGCGGGTCCTCTGGGACAGGTGCAGGTGCCGGGGCGTCGGCTGGACCCTTGGGGACAGGATTGAGTCCACTATAGAAACCTTGGAGAGCCGCTCTATAGTGCCCCTCGACCTCCTTTAATTTTGCCTCCAGCTCCTCTGAATACTGGCAGAAAAGAGCCTCCCTAAGGTCTTTAATAATAGGGGCAAAAGCTCTTAACTGGTCCTCCAGAGCCAGATCCTCAGCATCACGGGCGCCAACAGGAGGCGCTGTGGGCTGCTCAGCTCTGGGAAGCACCGGACTCCGATCCACTGGGCAGGAAGTGGCAACGGACGGCCGCGGTACTGACTCGCCTGTCGGCCGAACAGAACGGGTGAAGGAGCGACCCACAGGTTTCCGTCCCCTCCTCCGACGGCGGGACGGCAGGACTTGCTGGAGGTTTGATCCTGTCGGTAGAGCCGGGATCGGTGGAGCCCACAGCGTTCCCTGCATCTCCTCCTCTGGAGGGAGAGAGAAAAAAAGATCCGGGCGAAGATCCCGCACCACCTCCGCTTCGACCTCCATAAACAAAGTTGGTTCTGGATAAAACCCATGGGCAGAGCCGACAGCGGTGTCGCTGGGTGAGTGATCCCTTCTATTCTGAGTTGAATCTGAATTTGTGACAAAGAGCCCTCCCAATCGTAAACTCGGAGCAGGCAGCGGGTTACTGCTGCTGCGGCTGCTGGAGAGATGGCGTCTGGGACCGATACCAGGGGGACAGAACGCCAATCTGGAACCCTCCCAAGCCATAGCGTGTGGAGGGGAAAAAAAAAAACCTCTAAAAACTTGTTGGGCGATAGGTTTTAGTTGGGCCAGATCATTCTGTTATGATCGTGAATCAGGCAAACCCAGTATTCAAACCCAACAAGTGAGGTTAAGGCAAAAAACAGGATTTTAATAATGAAAACAGGAACAGGCGGGCTCAATAGTCAAAAGGGCAGTCCAAAATCCGGTACACAAAAAGCAGTCCAAAATAGGCAGAGGTACAGACAGGGCAAAGCAAGCTCGGATAACCATAGGACAGAAACTAGTCGGTAAACCGGTAAATCAGTCAGACAGGGCAGGAAAAACAGATCAGGGAACAGGCTGGCTCAGAATCAAAAAAGGCTCTCGGGTTATCGTCAACAGGTCAATCAGAATAAAGAATGCTGGAACTAAACTCACCGTGGCTCGTTAAATGATCTGGCAGATAGCAGAGGTTTGTGGCAGGACTATATAGGGGAGTGAGCAGGTGAACAGGAGTGAAGGCTAATTATAAGTGAGCAGGTGGATCTAATCAAGGCAAGAAAGCTGACAGATTGCTGAGGGGAGACCGAACAGAGCTGATAAAGTGACAGGTGGAAAACAGGTAACCTAAACAGAAAAACATGTCTAAATCAAAACCAAACAAGACCCCAAAATCAGAAACTTAACTAATAAATCTGATAACATAAACCAAGACAAAACCCAAATCGTGACACAATGTGTGAACTGGCCAGTCCTCTCTCTTACTTAACTGACCAGTCTTCTCATTTATATATCAAAAGTTAAAACAAGTTATAAAACTGAGCAGGTTTTCCCATAATACATTGTTAAAGAGCAAAAATAATTCTTTAATATATCAGGGTTGTTCGGTGCCTTCCAACCAGTGGCGTCACTCTTCGAGCACCAGTTTAATGCCCGATAGTTCTCTTTCTCCCACATCATAATTCCTTTCAGCGGGGGACATGCGTCGGGAGAAGTATGCGCAAGGGTGAAGTATATGGTCAGCATCTGAGTGTTGGGAGAGGACGGCTTCAACTCCGGTGTCCGAGGCGTCTAGGGTGAATTGTTTTGGCGGGTCTGGGTGTATGAGGATGGGTGCTTGGGAGAACTTTTTCTTTAGTTCTAGGAAGGCGGTGTTGGCCCTTGGATCCCAGGTGAACGTTGTCTTGGTGGAGGTTAAGGTATGCAGCGGGGCGGCAATCTGGCTATAGTTGTGAAGCCTAAAAAACGTTGAAGCTGTTTCCTAGACTTGAGTACCGGCCAGTTGAGAACAGCTTTGATTTTGTCTGGATCTGATCGAACCTGCCCACCCTCGAGGATTAGTCCAGAGAAGGCGATGGATGGTTGGTGGAACTCACATTTTTCAGCCTTGACGAATAACTCATTTTCAAGCAACTGCTGGAGGGCTAAACAGACGTGGTGTCGATGCTCGGTGTCGTGGCCTTCTATGTTCCAAAAAAACAAAATTCCAACATAGGCCGTGGGTGGTAACAGTTGGTTTGATTTGCACGCACTTCCGACTTCATTGATTTGTAAAAATATGTCATTTATTTCTTGAAAAAATATAGACAAAATAATGACTAAAAAGTGTCTTGCAACTTAGTTGAAAATGAAAAATAATCTCAATTTGCTGTTTGAAGCTCTAAAAGTGGTCAAAAAATCATTTACAAAACCTCCCGTCAACACACCAGACATTTACCAAACAATAGCCCTGCACCAAGCACCCGGTGTGTTCTTAATTACTCAAATTAATGGGAGGGTCTAACAATTAACAACGTAATCTAAACATTTTCAAATATAAAAATTAATTACAAATTTTGGTTCTAAACTAGCTTAAATATATTCTAACTACCCAAAGAAGAAAACTATATTGGTAGAAATTACAATCCACAAAATTTATCATAAATGGCCACAACATCCCGGCCCCTAATTCATGTACAAGAATTATGTCTAATATCTGCATAAGTGTCCATTAACAAATGCAAAATTAATATCAACATTAGCAGACTTAGCTCTTCAATATTTTTCTATGAACAAAAAATTGTTTAAACATCAACTTATGCAGTAGTCCATGTTATAATTTTTTTTTTTGCAGTCCATATGTCTTCTTAGTGAAAAAATAAAGCAAAAACAGTCAATGTTCCATGACTTCCATGTTCTTCTCTTGTCCATGTGTATGGTCTGTGTGTGTATAAAAAAAGTGTATGTAGCAGAATGAGATGTTCAGCATGTCAGTAAATGAGTATCAGTGTAAATGTAGAGCCAGAGGTTCTAGAACTTAGCTCAGTTGGAGACAAACATTTGCTGTTGTCTCTACACAGCCTCCAGCATCTTGTTGATCGGCTTTTCCAGCTCATTTGTTCTCGTCTTGACTCGAACACTGTTATGGTTAGTTTTGTACAGACTCAAATGCAGACTCAGACTCAGGATGTAAAAATAAATAATAATTCATTTTAACATAAGGCGCTTCCAAAAAGGGAAGGGAAACAAAGGAATGCAAGACTCTCCAGTTAACTTGCGCAAGGAAACTCACAGGACTAGACTCTCCAAGAACTTGCAAACTTGGACTTGGAAAAAAGGCAAAACTCTCCAGTTTACTTGCATGTATCTTCGGCTGTGGGTTTGGCGGTTTGGCTGGTTGTTTGGCTTGCAGGCAGGCAGGCAGAGTGATCTGAACAGAATCCAACTTCTCCAAACAAAATCAAGAAGAACAAACTGGCACCTGCTGTCTGGTTTCAGGGGGTTAAATACTGCCAGGTTGATTTCAGGATTGCCAGCAGCTGCACCACAAAACCAGGAAGGAACCACCACTATGCCACGCCCACTTGCAATGCATAAGATCACAACAGAACCCCCCCCCCCCTCAACGGGCGCCTCCTAGCGTCCAGCCAGGGCGATCAGGATGAAGCCGGTAGAAGTCCTCCAGGATGGACTGGTCTAGAATGAAGGAACGGGGTATCCACGACCGCTCCCCAGGACCATAACCCTCCCAGTCAACGAGATACTGGAACCCACGTCCATGCCGGCGTACCTCCATAATCCTCTTCACGGTGAAAACCGCGCCGCCATCGATGATACGGGGGGTGGAGGGGGGCTTAAGGGAGAATTTGAGACAGGCTTTAGCAGAGACACGTGAAACACAGGATGCACTTTCAAAGCTGCAGGCAACTTTAGACGAACAGCTGATGAATTGATGACCTTCTCCACTACGTATGGTCCAACGTAACAAGACGACAGTTTACGGGACTCGACTTGAAGGGGTAAGTCCCGTGACGATAACCAAACCTTCATACCAGGTGTGTAAAGAGGAGCAGGAATCCTTCGCCTGTTTACACCCACTCTCATGCGATCACCTGCCTTCATTAGCGATGAACGAGTCTCCTTCCAGATCTCCCGACATCGGGAGATGTTGGCCTGGACCGAGGGAACCGCCAATTCCATCTCCTGTTCCGGAAATAGTGGCGGCTGATAGCCAAACATCACGAGAAACGGGGACCTTCCCGTCGCAGAGCTGGGGAGAGAGTTGCAGGCATATTCGACCCATGGCAGGTAAGATGACTAATCCAGAGGGTTCTTTGCTGACACACAGCGTAACGCCGCTTCCAAGCTTTGGTTAGCTCTTTTCGTCTGGCCGTTACTCTGGGGATGGTAACCAGACGTCAGACTAACAGTAGCCCCCATTGAATGACAAAAAGCTTTCCAAACCATGGATGAAAACTGGGGTCCGCGATCTGACACGATGTCCACCGGTAATCCATGAATACGGAAGACATGCTGCACCATTAGATTAGCGGTCTCCGTAGCCGAAGGCAGCTTCTCGAGGGCGACAAAGTGAACTGCTTTAGAAAAACGATGGACAATTGTTAAAACGACAGTTTTACCTGCTGAGCATGTAAGTCCAGTCACAAAATCCAACGCAATGTGGGACCAAGGCCTGCTGGGGACCAGGAGGGGGCGCAGAAGACCTGTGGTCGGGCGATGTGATGCCTTGCCCCTGGCGCACACAGAACAGGCCGAAACGTAGGTCTTGGTGTCAGATGATATGGAAGGCCACAAGAAGCGTTGACGGATGAATGACAGAGTTCTCGAAAATCCAGGATGGCAGGTAAGTTTAGAGTCATGACCCCACTGCAGGACTCTGGAACGTAAATCCACAGGAACGAACAGACAGCCCTCTGGAACTCCATCAGGAACAGTCTGGTCGGCAAGAGCGGCCTTTACTGCAGTTTCCACATCCCATGTGGCAACACCAATAATACATGATGTAGGAATAACTGTGCCAACTTCATTAGCAACCTCCTCCGACTGGAACTGGCGGGACAGCGAGTCAGGTTTAGTATTCTTTGATCCAGGTCTGTAAGTAAGCGTAAAGTTAAATCTTCCCAAAAACAGAGACCACCTAGCCTGACGAGAGTTAAGTCTCTTAGTGGTTCTCAGGTAAGACAGATTCTTATGGTCGGTGAACACAACAAAAGGCTCCACAGTACCTTCCAGCCAGTGTCTCCATTCTTGAAGTGCCATTACCACAGCCAAAAGTTCTCGGTCACCTACATCATAATTTCTTTCCGCGGTAGTGAGCCGCCTGGAAAAAAAAGCACATGGACTTAATTTACCTTCTTCAGATGTCTGTTGGGAGAGTACAGCACCCACACCAGAATCTGACGCATCAACCTCCACCACAAATGGAGTCTCGGGATCTGGATGCGCCAAAATGGGTGCAGAGGAGAACAGAGTCTTCAGTCTAGCGAATGCCTCATCCGCCTGTGGACTCCAAGTGAAAGACTTGACAGGTGAAGTGAGAGTAGTCAGAGGTGCAGCCACCTTACTGTAGTCTCGAATGAATCGACGATAGAAATTTGCAAACCCCAGAAACGTTGAAGCTGTTTTCTGGAGTTAGGAACAGGCCACTCAGTCACCGCTTGGATCTTGCTTTCATCAGGTTTTAGCTCTCCCTTCTGGATAACATAACCCAGGAATTTAATGGATGACGTGTGAAACTCACATTTCTCAGCTTTCCATATAGTTTGTTCTCCAAAAGTCTCTGAAGAACCATCCGAACGTGTCTCACATGTTCCTCCATGTTGCGTGAGAAAATCAGGATGTCGTCCAAGTAGACAAAGATAAACTGGTTAAGCATATCTCTCAAAACGTTGTTAACTAGTGCCTGAAAAACAGCAGGAGCATTAGTCAATCCAAACGTCATCACTAAATATTCAAAGTGCCCTAGGGGAGTGTTAAATGCAGTTTTCCATTCATCACCAGCCTTGATACGCACAAGATGATATGCATTACGCAAGTCGAGCTTACTGAAGACTGTGGCCTTGCATATAGGTTCCACAACTGAATCCATCAGGGGCAGAGAATATTTGTTCTTCACAGTGATATTGTTGAGACCTCGGTAATCAATACAGGGTCTTAGACTAGAGTCTTTCTTCTTAACAAAAAAGAACCCTGCTCCAACAGGGGCTGATGAACGGCGTATAAGACCAGCCGCTAGGGACTCGGATAAATATTTCTCCATAGCCTCACGTTCAGGACGGGAAAGGTCAAACAACCTACTTGATGGTAAGGGGGCTCCAGAAAGTAATTCAATGGAGCAATCATAAGGCCGATGAGGTGGAAGAGAGAGAGCCTTGGCCTTACTGAATGCCTCACTCAGGTCATGGTACTCTGAAGGAATTGTGGAGAGATCAGGTGGTTTATGTGGTGTTTTTGGGACAGAATTGGTGGGTGAAATAGCTGAGCGTAGACAATGGAAGAAACAGAAGGGGCTCCAGCTAGCGACAGTACACAAAGACCAGTCAATGTGTGGATTATGAACCTTCAACCAGGTGTGACCGAGAACTATGGGAACATTGGGTGAGGAAATAACCAGGAATTGAATTTCCTCTCTATGGTTGCCAGACAGTAGCAGAGTAAGAGGTGTAGTAATCCGTGTGATTCGAGCCAAGTGCCGTCCATCCAGGGCATTGACCTCACGAGGATCCTTTATTTCCTCCGTCTGTAGATTGGCAGTCTCAACCAGTCTCTCATCAATAAAATTATCATCTGCTCCAGAGTCCACTAAGGCTCGCAGATTGATGGGACCTTTAGACCTGATGAGTGTGGCATCCAATTCCATCCGATCATAATTGGAGGATTTATTGATAGCATGACTCACCCATAATCCTCCCTTTATTGATGAGTCTGCTCGTTTAACGCTGGGCAATTGTTGCGTAGATGTCCCGCTTCGCCACAGTAGAGACATAATTTATCTCGAAAGCGTCGGCTTCTTTCCGCCATGGTCAACTTGGTTCTTCCCAGCTGCATGGGTTCACTGGTATCCTGGGGAGACCAATGGTTAGGAGATGCCACCTGGTGGTTATATGTATCTGATGACTCAATGGATGTCCTGTAATGTGGATTCTCAGGTTTACTGGTCCTTCTCTGGCTGGGATTCTCTCTTAACTGTTCCCGCTGAGTGTTGTCAATGTGGATGGCTAATGCGATAATCTCATCCAGGGTCTTTAAATCAGAGCGTAGCACAATTTGGTTTCTGATCTTTGAAACAAGACCTCGAATAAAGGCGGCCTGCAGAGCTAATTCTCCCCATCTGCTCTCAGTTGCTAATATTCGAAAGTCTATGGAATATTCAGCTGCAGATTGATTGCCTTGAGTAAAGGTGAATAGTCTATTTCCTGCCTCGAGGCCACGAACAGGATGGTCGAAGGTCTTGCGCATGTTTAAGGTTAATTCTGTGTAGCTGGAACAAACACTTGAATTACGTTCCTTTAATGCCATGGCCCATCTAGCTGCTCTACCGGACAACAAGCTCAATATCAGATTAACCTTAGCTTTATCTGAAGCATAGGTGGAAGGCTCTTGTTGGAACACTAGGTCACACTGGAATAGGAAACGGTCACAATTTCCTACATCACCTGAGTATCGTTCCGGCAGCGGAAAAGATGGCTCTCGGGATGGTCCCTAATCCACAGGAGCAGCAGCGGAAGTGGTGGTGGATGGTGACGCTCCAGTGGCAGGAGAAGTGGTTGGAGCGGCGTTGCTGGTGTTGAGGTGATTAACCACCTGATCCAATTTTTGGGTTAACTCCTCCATTTGTTGGTTGAGTAACTACAACGAACGTCTAGATTCCTTAATCTCTTGTTCATGGCTACCAATTAACACTCCCTGGGAGTTTAGTGCCTGACGAAAAAAAGATGAGTCTGCTGAGTCCATGATGGCCAGTTTGTTCTGTTATGGTTAGTTTTGTACAGACTCAAATGCGGACTCAGGATGTAAAAATAAATAATAATTTATTTTAACATAAGGCGCTTCCAAAAAGGGAAGGAAAACAAAGGAATGCAAGACTCTCCAGTTAACTTGCGCAGGGAAACTCACAGAACTAGACTCTCCAAGAACTTGCTAACTTGGACTTGGAAAAAAGGCAAAACTCTCCAGTTTACTTGCATGTATCTTCGGCTGTGGGATTGGCGGTTTGGCTTGCGGTTTGACTGGTTGTTTGGCTGGTTGTTTGGCTTGCAGGCAGGCAGGCAGAGGGATCTGAACAGAATCCAACTTCTCCAAACAAAATCAAGAAGAACAAACTGGCACCTGCTGTCTGGTTTCAGGGGGTTAAATACTGCCAGGTTGATTTCAGGATTGCCAGCAGCTGCACCACAAACCAGGAAGGAACCACCACTATGCCACGCCCACTTGCAATGCATAAGATCACAACAAACACGTCGTACCAATCCAGATGCATCTGCCATGGTTTCTGTGATGCGTCCAATAGGCCAAGAATTTGTTGGTGCAGCCTCGTCAACAACTAGCACCACATCATCAATGGCAAAGTTCCTGCGAGTCTTGTTCCATTTCTGTCATTCTTGCAACATGGGGAGATATTCTTTCACCCACCATTTCCAGAACAGGTCCACAATGTATTGGGCTTGCTTCCAACGTCTCCGTATGTACAGGTCCTCCTTTTTTAACAAACCTGGCGGCAGCACAGGCTTACCTTTTAACTGGAGCAAATGATTTGGAGTAAGAGCCTCTAAATCATTGGGATCTTCAGAAGAAGGTGTAATCGGGCAATCATTTAATATAGCCTCCACTTCACATAAAACTGTGTGCAAGCCTTCATCGTCTAGTATTTGCTGGTTTGTGATGGATCACAGTACTCTCTTTATTTCCTGCACCAGGCGCTCCCATACACCACCATGATGGGCTCCATAAGAGGGTTGAAAGTCCACTTTATGCCATCTTGTGCTAAGCATTTTTTAATTTTGCTTTGCTTTGCTCTGTCAATAGGAAGATCTGACATTTTTTGCTCACCTGGCTTTTGTCGTTGTCTTTGACACACCATACAGTCTCTGATGATCTTTCTGGCTGCTGAATTAGCATGAGGGATCCAGTACTGTCGTCGAAGGGTAGAAAGCATGTGATTTCTTCTTCTGTGTCCAACTTTTTCATGGATATGTTGAAGAATGAGCTTCGAAACATGACTTTCTTTGGGCAATATTGCAGGATGTTTTGTTTTTTCAGGTAATGCTGCTTTGCTCAGTCTGCCGCCCACTCTTAACACACCATCAGTAACAACAGGATCAAGCTTGTACAGATGACTTGACTTCTTCACTGCACCAAAGCTCAGGGCAGCCATTTCATTGCCAAAATGTTTTCTTTGCACAAAGCTCACTATGGCTTCCTCGGCCTTGGACAGATCATCAGTTGTGAGCTGAGCATCTGTTTTATTGTCATGTTTATCACACATTTGATTTCCACTGTGTGCAGTTAACAACTTCTTTGTTCGTAGCATTTCTCTTAGTTTTAGGATCCATGCTACACATCTTTTTAGCTTTGTCCAGCTGGAAAAGTACATTAGAAGCTTGGTGGTGGGACACACTTCTTCCAGCACAGTTGCACATGTCAGGACCTGATCTTTAACCTCTGGATCAGCTTCCAAATGGACAGGTATTTGTTTAATCACTGCTGGCCATTGGATCTCAGGTTTTGCGAGAAATTCCGGCCCACTGATCCAGGTGGAAGACTGTAAAAAAGAACCAATCTTCATGCCTCGAGAGGCTGGGTCGGCTGGATTCAACTTTGAGCTGATGTATCTCCACTGAGTGACCTTTATAAGATCACGAATAATGGACACTATTAGCTACATATGTTTTGAACCGTGTCGTTGTGTTTGCAATGTACTGTAGGACGGTTGTACTGTCAGACCAAAAGACTGATTCACTCATATTGAGTCCAAGTTGAACTGACAGCATTTTGTCCAGACGCACAGATAAAACTGCAGCAGCAAGTTCAAGTCGTGGTATAGTGATTTGTTTTACTGGTGCTACCCTTGCTTTACCAATAACAAAGGAAACACACACTTCCTGTTTGCTATTAGATAGCCTAAGATAAGACACAGCACCAAACCCAGTTTCACTGGCATTACTAAAGTGATGCAGTTGTGCACTTCTTATTTCCCCAAATCCTTTTGGTGTGATGCATCTTCTGATACTAAAGTTGTCAAGAAGAACTAAATCTTTGACCCATTTCTCCCAAACTTGTGCCATTTCTGATGGAATTGTCTCATCCCAGCCAGACTTCAGTTTACATAAATGTTGAAGAATCTGTTTAGCAGTGAGAATAACTGGAGTTAAGAAACCCAAAGGGTCGTAAATAGAGCTGACAATGGACAAAATACCACGTCTTGTAAGTGGTTTGTGCTTGTTTATAATGCCAAAGGTGAAAACATCCTGTTCAACATCTCATTGCACCCCCAGGGCTCTTTCAGTGGGAAGCTGGTCCCGGCTAAGATCTAGCATCCTTACACCTGTTGCTCTGTTTTCCTCAGGGATCTGAGAGAGGACAGAGCGCTCACTACACACCCATTTATTGAGCCTAAATCCCCCCTTGGCACACACCTCAGTGAGTTGTTGATAAAGAGAAATGGCTTGCTCAACAGTCTGGACAGACCTGAGACAGTCATCTACATAAAAGCTGTGTCTGATTGTATTAATAACCTCTTCTGGGTACAGATGTTGGTTGTCATCAGCAGTCTTTAAAAGTGCATATGTGGCACAACTAGGGGAAGAGACTGCACCAAAAATATGGACCAATATTCTATGCTCTTCTAACAAGCTCTTTTGTGATGTCACCGTGGGGCCACCAGAGAAAACGTAGGTAATTTACATGTTCCTGAGCAACTCTGACTTGGTGGAACATACCTTTAATGTCTGTCATAAGGGCTATTGGACCTTGCCGAAAACGAATGAGTACTCGTAATAAGGTGCTAGTCAAGTCTGGTCCCTGTAACAGCTCTTTGTTCAGTGATGTTCCAGCAAACATTGCAGCACAATCATAGACAACCCACAGTGTTTTCTTACGGGGGTGGTAGACCCCATGATGAGGTACGTACCACACCTTTCCTTCCTCGTGCCCCATTTGATCTTGTGGTATGATTTCTGAATGCCCTTCCACAACAACATTATGCATAAATTCTTTGTACTCTTCAAACAATAGCTTATCCTTCTGGAATCGTTTTAACAGACATTGCGCCCTCTGCTGGGCCACCTGTTTGTTGTTGGCCATTTTTACTTCAGGATTACGAAAGGGTAACTTCAGGTAATAATGACCATCTTTAAGCACCGCTGATTTTGACATGATGTCCATAAACTGTTTGTCTTCTACAGACATTTCAGTATGCTCATTGCACTTGTGCTCTACAAAATCCTGGTTATACTGACTGACCAGCATTTCTTCCAAACTGCTTATAGAGATACGGTTCACCTGAATAGAACCAACAACATGTCCATTTTCTTCACTACCCTGACTGAGTGGACCATTAACAACCCAACCAAGGCATGTTGGCATAGCATAAGGCCCACTACCTTCACTGTTAACTATTGTCCAAGGTTCCAATGCTTTGGGAGAATTTACACCAATGAGCAGCCCAATGCCAGCATCTATTGGTGTCAACTCAACAACTTTTAGATAAGACCATTTTCTTAAGTCTTCCTCTTTAGGGATGTTTTCTTTAGTGACAGGAATGGACTGTTGAGTATAAACATCAGGCAACTTCAAGTATTCATTTTCTTTTAAAGCAGCTACTTCCAAACCAGATATTCTATAGCTACTTACAGGCTTTTCCTGACCCATGGTTTTTAGCATGATTTCCACTTTCTTTCCAGGAGCATTTAACTGCATCATCAAAGCCTCTGTACAAAATGTTGCAGAGCTGCCTGGATCTAGAAAGGCATAAGTCTCCACAATCTTTGTCCCCTTTTCCAACTTTACTTTTACTGGGACGACTGACAGAACACACTCATTAGACCCGGCCCCAGTGTAACTACCAACATTCAAACATACAAGAGCATTTGAGACTGGTGACTCTTTATCCACAGCCTTAACTGCTTGGTACTGCTGCTTTGTTATTTCAATATGCAGAACAGTAGGGTGACTTTTATTACAGGTGAGGCATGTTAGACGTTGTGGACAGTTCTTACTCATATGCCCCTTCTGTAAGCAACCAAAGCATAAACCTTTACTTTTAAGGAACGTCACCTTTTCTTTGTTGGCTTTCTGCTTGAATGAGTCACATTTTTCTATGCAATGACTTCTACCACAAAATAAACACCAAGCTTGAACTACCTTTGTAACCTCAGGGCTAAACTGGACCTGTTTGTCATTGTTCTGTCTAGAAACTATAGCAACAGAAGTGGCAAAACTGCTGCTTTTAGTTGTAAAAGGAACCTTTGATGGTTTTAAAGCCATCTTTTCTTTTGCAGTTTGACCTTCTCCAAAAACAGGATCTAATGCAGCTTTTGTTTGTTTTTCCAGAAAATCAAGAAGATCTTTAAACTTTGCTCTACGATTATACTTTTCTGCTATGTCAACCACAATCAGTCGCCAATTGTCACAAGTCTAAAAGGCAACTTTGAAACAAGAATTCTCATATTGGTTGAGTTTGCAAACTCATCGATAAACCCAGCGTCATCCATGGTGTTGAAACAACTTCTTAAAAAGAAATATAAGCTCTTAAAGCAGCAGCATCATCAGACTTTAAAACTGACCAATTTAGAGCTTTGTCTATAAATGCTGATGTTATTTTTGCTCTGTCACCAAAGTTCCACTCAAGTTGTCTTTTTGCTTCCAAATAAGCAGTTTGTGGACTCATATGCATATAACTTCTCACTAAAGCTTTAGGCTGACCTGTGGTAAACTGTTCTAAGTAATAAAACCTGTCCTGCACGTTATCTGTCTTAGCTTCTATTCCTTGCTCAAATGCCTTAAGAAAGGACCTAAAATGCAAAGGATCTCCACTAAAAACAGGGATTTCCACAGATGGCAGGAGTGACAGTCTTTGCTGTTTTACAAGCATCTCAGTGATTTCATTCTGCTTCTTCATGATCTCATTTAAAGCACTACTATGAACATCAACCTGAGAAGATGTTTGTCTTAGGCTTCCCCTTTCTGATTTCACTTTTAATGTTTTATTATTGTGTGTTTCTTAGGGATTTGGCAAAGGTGCAAGAGTAGAAAATCGTTTCTGTGTTCTTGGAGCCTTTTGAGCTGTAGCAGCGGGTATGAACTCAGTAGATGTCACAGAAACTGATGCATCCTGGTTTGCGACACCAGCGCTGGAAATATGACTTTTCTGATCTTGTGTAGAGATGTAGATTTTCATCTTTGCCTCCGCCTTCACCAGCTTGGTTCTCAAAGCCAATGCTTCTTTTCTTGCTTTTAACTGAAGATCTTCCAGCTCGAGCGCATGTTTTTCTTGCAGCGCATCCACCTCCGCTTTCAGAGCGGCTCTTTCCACCTCGGCTTCCATCAGCGGCAGTGAAGCTGCATGGGAACTCTCACTGCGCGCACTAGAAGCTTTACTCACTATACTGGGCGCCTTGCTGACTGGTTTAGCTGCGAACCCAGATAGTCTTTCAGGGTCTTTACCGATCGTTTGTTGCGCAATCTGTGAGACGCTGTCATTCGGATCAATGTTACGATCATGAGAAGCCGCCTTGGTTTCAACATCAAATGCTGAACATACTTCGCTCTTCTGTGCATCAGGATCTCCATTCATCCAAGTTTCAATATCATCCAAGAACTCTTTAAAACTGATCAGCTTTGGTTCATACCAATCACCGTGATCGGTTTCTTTTTCCTCATCGCTCAGCAGTCTTTGAACTGAAGATTGGAAGTCCATAAACTCCGCTAAATAATTATTAAAAGTTTTCATATGCTCGTCTATGGAGGATTTTGATTCTAAAGCATGAATGTCATTTATTTTTCTTGTCAGCACGCCGAGTTTGGCTCTGCGCTTTTTAATTAAATTAAAGAGTTCTCTTTCCTTTTGAAATCCTTCATCTTGTTCATCCATTTTCAACACAAATTTCGTTTCTCCAAATCCAAAAGAAAATTGTCCAAAACAAACTTTTCACTTTACAGTTTAGCGTCTCTGCTCTTTCCATCAAAGTATCGCATTTACTCACGAACTTTGTGTGTCTTCTCCAAGTCCATTCTGTGAAGTTTCAGTCTTTCAAGTGTGATCATCCAATCTTCCAAGCTTTTCCGATCTCCAAACTATATCATTTACAAAACCTCCCGTCAGCACACCAGACATTTACCAAACAATAGCCCTGCACCAAGCACCCGGTGTGTTCTTAATTACTCAAATTAATGGGAGGGTCTAACAATTAACAACGTAATCTAAACATTTTCTAATATAAAAATTAATTACAAATTTTGGTTCTAAACTAACTTAAATATATTCTAACTACCCAAAGAAGAAAACAAAATTGGTAGAAATTGCAATCCACAAAATTTATCATAAATGGCCACAACACTCGGTGTGGTTCTTGGAGTAAATGAGAATGACGTTGAGGTAAACAAAAACAAAGATGTTGAGGAAGTCTTGGAGAACATCATTGACAAGGGCTTCAAAAACAGCTGGAGCATTGCAAAGTCCAAACGGCATGACCAGGTATTTAAAGTGGCCCTTGGACGTCTTGAAAGCTGTTTTCCACTCATCCCCCTGACGGATTCTCACTAAATGGTAGGCGTTTTGGAGATCTAATTTTGTGAAGACCATGTCTTGTACGGGTTCGAATGCCGAAGAGATAAGGGGGAGCGGGTACTTGTTTTTGACTGTTATTTGGTTCAGCCCGAGATAGTCTATACAGGGGTGGAGAGATCTGTCCTTCTTACCCACAAAGAACAAACCTGCACCCAGAGGGGAGGAAGAAGGACAGATTAGACCGGCAGCTAGGGACTCGCTGATGTAGGTCTCCAGGGCTTGCAGTTCGGCCCGAGAGATATTATAGAGTCGACTGGATTGTAATGGTGCCCCGGGTAGTAGATCTATGGCGCAATCATAGGGTCAATGGGGAGGTAATGATTTGGCTTTGCTCTAACAGAATACTAACCTGAAGTTATGGTACTCTTTGGGTACCTGACAGAGATCGATGGGGTCATCCTCCTCGGAAACCACCGGAGACGAACTAGGAGGGACAGCAGACTGCAGACAAAGGGAATGACAATTAGGGGACCAGGATTCGATTCTGAGCTCGGACCAGTTGATGTGCGGATTAGGTTGTTGTAACCAGGAGAAACCTAGAACAATCGAAGACTGCTTCATGGGAAAAATATAAAACAAAGCTAGTTCTCTACAGGCCCGTTTACACTGAACTTTTTTAACCGAGCCGAGACCAGTCCGAGCTCGGTAACCGAGATAACTCTTGTGTGTAAACGGTCAGCAGACTGAACTGGACCGCACTAAACATAACCGGACCGCGCTAACTGCAGACCAGTTCCTGAGCAGGTCTCGGACTGTTTTTTTTTATCCCGGTTATCTGATAACGAAGAGCGTATGAGCAGACCACGTCATCCCCTTACAGTCAGCTGACTCTCCGCGGTTTTTCCGCCGTGTCTGGCTGCACGTCCCGATTCACACTCCATTCAGACAAATTTCAGACATTCATAAAAATACTAGCTTCCTTACCGTGCCACACAATTTCCAGAGATGATTCTGCTTAGCAGTATGATGAACCTCAGCGTCTGTCGTTTCCTGTGTCTGTAAATCCTTATTAGACGTTCGTTTGCCTTATCCACGTCCCAAAAGCCGACTCTGTCCAACCATAACATCCTGAATGTTACGGGTGCCGCCATTTTGATTTGCTCGGTCCCGCCTTCAATCCCAGAGAGCAGCAGTACCGCAGATCGTCACTAGGAGGCGAGGAGCAACCAAGGAACCGGGATAGTGTGGTGAGTAAACGGTCGTCTTGGCTTGGTTAACTGATTGTTATAGGAATTCTAAGCAAAGATAACTGAATTCCCATCTTTACTAAATGAAGAGACGGCGGTGATGACGTTCCAGCACTTTTATTGAGAAACAGAGCAGAGATCACATAGATGGAAAGTAAATCGCAGCCCACGGTCCCGCTGCAGTCTGCGTCTGCCCTGTCTCTGCCTGTCTCGCTTTTTTGGCTTCCCCTAATACTGCACCGCGGTCTTGGCTTGAGACAAAACAAAGGCAGTCTATCCTAGACAATCACCCTGCTGCACAGTATCTACGCAGCATTCAGCCTTGCACTCAGCAACTGTGGATTACATACACAGACATCTTGTCTCCAGACCTCCTCTGTCCGAGTGGTGTGAGGCCATAGTGACTTCAGAATAATAATTTTTATAACATTCCTCTCTTTTTTTTTTTTTTTTTTTGATGATGGCGTCGTCGGCATCAAAACAAAGCAAGATGACCCATCATATGAAAATGTGAACAAAACATAGAGGACCCATTTCTGTAAACTCTTAAAGTGGGACCCAAAAGGTTCCCGTGTTGGAACCGGGCAGTGCTGGAAATTTTAGTACAGATCAACATGAGTTTTATCACACAAGATCAAAGGTTTAGCTTTTATCTACAATTTAGGGTTCATCTAATTAAGTAAGGCCTGTTTTAGGTCCCTATACGCACATTATTTTAAATTTACATTACACTAGGTAAGCTAAACCTGTTCAGTAACTAAGGTCGAATCCCTCTACTCTACCCCCACCCTGTAAAACCCCATTTTGTTCTCCATTCTCCATTCCCATGGACAATCATCCATCACTTTCATACCTGACAAATCCAGGAGTACCATTGAGGGGTATCAGAGGGCAGGTCGGGCCTTCAGTCACCAGAAAACGTCATCCTCTCTAAAGGATGATAAAAATTGATGTGACCCCAGGTGAAATCCCGCTCTCGGCCAATCTGAGCGAGAAGTACCTGTATTGAAACTAGGAGTTACCATTACCAGCTAATATTAAAGGATCTTTAGAACCAATCAGATCCTGGTTCTTCCTATATCAAAGCATAAAAAATTGCATAAACCGTAGGTCTTTGTGTGTCTGAAGCAAACAGTTTCCATTCTTTATCATAAAACCATATTGATCAACATAATGCAACATCACAGTGTAGATGTCATAACACAAAAAAATCAAACATGTACGTCAGTGGAACAGAGCAGTTAAACAAACAGTAACACTATGCGAGAAGAGTCCGAAACGTCAAGAACGCAAAGTTAAGAAAGCCTTCAGGCCACTCAGGGCACAACGCAGAAATTAATCTAATCGCGCGTAGGGTCTCCTCAGGCAACTCCTCCCGTTGAAGAATAAGAAATCAGAGTTCTCTGGCTTCTTCATCCCCAGTCCTCTTCTTGGTTCCTCTCTCGCAGGCTGGTCGATTGAGCTGGATGGTAATAAGTGCTCAGTTCTGGATTGGGCCATGAGCATTTTATTTTGCATTTCTGCCTAATAAAACACTTTGTGAAGATGATCTGCAGACACGAGCCCTTGTTTCTATTGGGGAACAGAAACAAGGTGTAATTAGTGTTCTTATCAAGACTCCCATTCATGTGTCATTTATTAAAACATCATCCAAGCACTTTCACATTCAAGATATGTCTGTGCACAATTATTTAGCTCCCAGAGCTCTGTAATTTAATTATTAGTTAAAAGAGTAATCTATAAGTTCAAATGTATCTGCAGTAAATTCACAGTAATTCTTAACAGAATGCTTTCTATGTGTGTCTTAACTGTTGTTGTCTGACAGTTGAAGTTCTCTGCAACATAATTTCATCAACATATTTGTTTCATGTCATTTCCCGTTTTATTTTGAAAACTCAGCTAAGAAAAAGGAAGTGTTGTGCATGTCCCAAGTGCACACAAAGTCATAATTGGCTGCCATTCAGGAAGTGGGTGTAGCCCAGGGCGGAGACAGGAAGTAGTTATGTGAATCAGTTTCAGCTTGACATGCATCAAACCAAAGGACTTCTAGTTGAATATGCCTTTCACCCAAAGCGAAGAGCAATTCTAACCCCATTATTTTCTTATTTTTTTTTAATCATTTCTGCTTGTTTTAACAGATAGCTTTTGTAAGCAACCCTGGTTGTATTTTATGTCCCCATGTTTGAAACTTGTTTGAAACAAACCTTTAAACTGTAGTATGCTGTGCAAAACGGTAATTCATTGTTTTTCTTTTAAAAACATCGCCCCTGATCATGTAACTGCTCCATACTGCTCTAGATAGAATTGTTTTTTATGAGACTTTAAACCTGTTTCAGTCATCTAACATTAGTTTAATTGTTAATACACCCAAGCATAATTTTAACCCCATCTAATGCAACCTTTTAATAAATATCTTGTTCTCGGTTCTCATGTGTTTAGTTTACCCTTGAAAACCTTTGAGCAGACATTACTCCGAGTGATTTTCATTTATCTATTATTATTACCGTTGCTTTTTCTACAGTTTTCCCAAATTTAGGATCTGTGTTTTGTTAACTTATATCACCCAGTGATCTACAAATCCTTATTTTATGTCTTGTCCCAGCAGATTAAAAATTCCCATTCTAATGGGTAGTTGCTTGGAGGGGGGGCGCTGGCACCAGCTTTCTTCCGGAGGGGGGGTGGGCTGTGCCATACACCCCCTTCGGTGCTCCCAGTTTTAAACACACTTGAGAACAACATGCAACAACACAACATCTGAGCGGGCGTAGGGAGGATCGGGGGTCTTTTGCACACCCCCGATCTCCGATCGCGGCACAGAGTCTGGGGCCTGGAGGAGGTGCGGGCCACTGGGTCTGGGGTCTTGGCGGGGAGCCTCTGGCCCTCAGGGCCCATGGCCGGGACCACTTCGGCGCGGCTGGCTGCCGGCGGAGCCCACGGGCTCGTCCCCGCGGCTCTTGGGGGCGTCGGCATTGCGGTGGCTGGGGGATTTCCTCGGGGTCGTCTCTCCTCTTTCCACGGGGGGGGGGGGTGGGGGGGGGGTTGCAGATTTCCTGTGAAATGTGACAACCACTATCGAGCTATTTCCTTTTGGATCATTTTCACCTAAACTAGTGCACTCTCACAAACTCCCACAGGTGCAGGGTTCCAGGTATTAAGTGTTCACTTATATACAGAAAGCCTGTAATTTATTTATTTTCTTTCACTTTCTTTTTTCAGGTATCACATTACACATGTCAGCTTAAATAATAATACATATGATTTAGCAATGGCGTCAAGGTGTTACTCGATTGTATCTGTTGCTTTATGTCTGTTGGTTGTGCTGTTCTTTTTGCGTCTCTTTCCAGGTGATGGAGCAGACAGAGGACGTTTTATCATTCTCTCCCTTTTATCTCTTCTTTCTTTCACCTCTTCTTATTCTTTTTTTTTCTCTTCTTGTTCTTCCTTTACTCTCCTACTTTCCCATTGTAGTGTCCATATAATTTGAAATTGTCCCTGCAGAAATCACAATAAAGCTATTTACATGCACAAATCAAGCGGAGCACAATGGCGTAAGCTGTTGGCTCCACTTGTGAAAGCAAAATCTGTCGAGCTCTATTTGGCATTAAGACATCAATTCTTATTGCCACATTGCTAGACAGGACACTGGGAAAAAAAAAATCCCATTCTAGAGTTTGCTTTATTGTTTCATCAATCACTGTCTGTTGTGATTATTGAAGAAATTATGCAGCTCCTTTGAAACCTCTTAAATATTGACCACCCGTTGGTAAATGATCAGTATTAAGTTTTGCCCCTCTTCTAATTCTTTATTTAGCCTTAGTATCTGCACTTTAATCTGTGGATCATAGGAATTCTTTGTTTGAACACGTCTCTGTGTCCGTATTTGTTTAGGTCTCTGTAATTTTGTTCTTTTTGTTTTAAGCGTGAACCTGGTCAGGATAGAGAAAGTCATCTCCGATGCTCCTTTTGGCAACCCCAGCAAACCCAAAAACAAAACCGTTCACAGTCAGTGTTAGGTTACAGGTAATCCCTGTGGGAACACGATGTCGCTTCCTTGGTCCAACCTGTTCCAAGCGCCTGGGCCATCGAAACACTCCACCACCTGTGACAAATCTTTGACATTTTTAAACCACAGCAGCTATTCCTGGGTGTTCAAACCCCCTGTCTGTGAAATGTCTCTCGTCGTAAGCCCAGGCTTTCAGTTTATCTCCTCTTAAGTGTCCCGCTTTCGAGCCCATTAACCCCAAGTTGCATATTGTTGAATCCCCATTTTCAAATGTTCTTTTGTTAAGAGTCCAAGAGTGTGTTCTAGGTGCGTTTCCTGAACGCCAACCTCTCCATGTCATGTTCGTGAAACCCCGTAGTTGAATTCCATCACCTGTGAAGCAAAGCAGTCATGCATAGTCCTGTTCAAGATGTTCGTCAGCACAACAGGAGTTTCACTGTTGGGTGCCATTGCAGCTCTGATGTTCCTCAGAGCCGACCTTCATGCATTTGATATCATTGTCAAGCTGTTATACTCTTATCATCATCTTGTGTCCAGGAGTCGCTTCTGCTGTCCTGACCAGATTCCAAACGTCCCACTAATCTAATTGACCTCATTTCTTTTCTGTATGTACGCACGAGGACGATCGTTAGATTATCCTGGTCTAAAAGACCTCTAGGTTAATAGTTGGCTAAACTCTGTTTATGTGGGGGGGTTTTTCTGGATGTTTTAACATCTAGTTAAAGGACAACTATTGTGATATTTTGTGTTCGAACAGAGAGATGTTAAATCTCCTCAAACCGTTTAGGTAACTGCGTACAATTCCAAATTATTTTCACTGGTGCTTTAATCCCTAATTTACCCATGTTATTTAGTAGAATAAGGCATTATTCTAATCTTGCAGTTTTATCCATTTAAATCCTTAACCTTTGTGGTATTTTATTGATGTCTGCCGGAGTGGTAGATTTTACAGGCATCCTAATTATTTGGTTCTTATTTGCGCCTCTACTTACTTCAAGATACCCAGTAAATGCGGTGTTCGCAATTTCTCCTTCGTTTCAACAGGTAGCTTAAAAGGTTCAGAGTTTATTCTGCTTATATTGAAAAATGTATCTACTCACTCGTTTATTCATTGATTCGTTTATGCTATTAACTGCTGCTGTAATGCCTACTTCAACGTTTCCGCCCCCTAGTTCTTTCACGATCATAATTATCTCTTATTGATGTAAATGTACTTTTTCCCATATCGTCTGAATTGCATACATTGTTCTTATTCCTTTTACGTTTAAACAGTCCCTCTATGTATCCCACTCGTTGCTTTAATCACCAATATTCATAAGTTGTCGAACTTGGCCTCTGGTAATAAAGTAAAAAACCTTGGTGTTATTTTTGACCAAGACATGTCATTTAAATCCCATATTAAACAGGTTTCCAGAGTTTCCTTTTTTCACCTCCGGAATATCGCCAAAATTAGAAACATTCTGTCCAGGAGTGATGCTGAAAAACTAGTCCATGCATTTGTTACTTCAAGGCTGGACTATTGTAATTCTTTACTATCAGGAAGTCCACAAAATGCAGTTCAAAGCCTTCAGCTGATCCAAAATGCTGCAGCAAGAGTTCTGATGAAAATCAACAAGCGGGATCATATTTCTCCAATTTTAGCTTCCCTTCATTGGCTTCCTGTTAAATCAAGAATAGAATTTAAAATTCTTCTTCTAACGTATAAAGCCCTTAATAATCAAGCTCCATCATATATCAGAGCTCTGATTATTATGTTCCTAACAGAGCACTTCGCTCTCAGACTGCAGGTCTGCTGGTGGTTCCTAGAGTCTCTAAAAGTAGAATGGGAGGCAGATCCTTTAGCTATCAGGCTCCTCTCCTGTGGAACCAACTCCCAGTTTTGGTCCGTGAAGCAGACACCCTGTCTACTTTTAAGACTAATCTTAAAACCTTCCTTTTTGACAAAGCTTATAACTAGAGTGGCTCATGTTACTCTGAGCTACCTTTATAGTTTTACTGCTAGGCTTAGGCTACTGGAGGACATCAGGATCTAATTTTCTCACTCTATAGAGTTCTACTGTTGTTCAATTATGCATTACGTGTTGTCATTTCTGCTTTAACTTTCTGTTCTCTCTCTTTTATCTTCATAGTAGGTACACCTGGTCTGGCGTTCTGTTAAATGTGACATCATCCAAAGAAGACGGCTCACCCGCTATTACCATCTAATGTAGAACAGATTACTGGATCAATGTGTGCTTCTGTGCTTTTTTGTCTCTCTTGTTGTGTCTCTGCTCTGTCTTCCGTAACCCCCAGTCGGTCGAGGCAGATGACCGTTCATACTGAGCCCGGTTCTGCCGGAGGTTTTCCTTCCCGTTAATGGGGAGTTTTTCTTCCCACTGTCGTTTCATGCTTGCTCAGTATGAGGGATTGCTGCAAAGCCATGTACAATGCAGACAACTCTCCCTGTGGCTCAAAGCTTCTCCAGGAGTGAATGCTGCTTGTCGGGACTTCGATGCAATCAACTGGTTTCCTTATATAGGAACATTTTTGACCAATCTGTATAATCTGACCCAATCTGTATAATATGATTGAACTTAACCTTGTAAAGTGCCTTGAGATGACATGTTTCATGAATTGCCGCTATATAAATAAAACTGAATTGAACCTTTTTAGATTTAGCATGATTTCTTAAGCTGCTCTATGCTTTCATCACGTAACTTAATATTTTGGTGCAAAATGAATGTCTATTAGCAGTGTCCCCCATTTCTTCTCGTTCATGATGTATTTTACGAAGCTTGTTGTATCTTAAAGGCGCCTCTTTGAATCTTAGTCAAACCCCTTGTGGGGTTAATAAACTTCCAAAACATACATATATATGTTTTAGATAGTTTAAATAAAACTTTGTTAGAAAAGTAAAAGAAAATTCTTCTTATCTTTGCGAGCTTCTACCATCTTTGTGTCCAGACCAGAACCTCTTGTCCGAATGCGTTTGACCCTCTTATCGCTCGCTAATAACAGCTCTGACTTAAAGCAATTAACATCCTAGGGGTTTAATAATAATCTTGATTGCTTTTAATCTGAAAGTTTTCTCCTAAGTGCATCCGCCAATGTGTTTGTTTCTAATGTGTGTTTTGTTTTTTAATTGTGTACAGGAAAATCTGAAGTGAAATGCATGAAGTCGTGTCTGCAGAACTCATCTGTGTCTGTTGTCGAAGGTTGTCCGATGCCTCATAGTCGTTGCTATCGTCCATTTTCAGTCCAATGTCTGAGTTCAGCAGCACAACATTCTCCTTCCGTTCAAGAACCCATCCTCCAGACCTCACGCCTGCAAACAGAATGAATTATGCCAGAAATAAAAGGATAAAAAAATAAATCAAACTTTGCCTCTGACAAAATAAAACTCAGAACTGGATCAGGCTGAAGTCAATGACATCACCTTTTCTCCTTGTCCCCAGGATAAGCCCCCATGTCACTGTGGCACCGTTTTGGTATTCACTCGCATCTGAGAATGTCTAAAAAGAGTCTAGAATCTCTCTGTTAGCACATTCCTATCATATTGACCAGGTTTCTTTGCAAAGAAAAAGAAGCAGAAAGATAGAACTGTCAATAGCAGAAAGCAACAAACATTTTTAAGACACCACCTTTCCCCGCTGGAAGATCTCCTGGCATAACTTGGTTATAACTTAGCATAATTTAGTGTCCAAATATGATTATGACTCCTTACCGTACTGCTAGTACTCTCTTCTCAGAGTCTTCTGTTGGCAGAAAGGTGCCGTCTCATTTAATCTGAAAGCAATTATTCAGAGAAAACAAGAGTGTTAATAGCATGCAGTTAAAACCCTGGTCCCCTTGGTGTCACTTTAACGTGATGTTTTTTTCTTGCTGATCCTGGGAAGGTATCTATTCTTCACCTTTCCTTTGAAACTCTGTTCAAAACATCTCTAAAAGAAAAAAAAAAAAAAGAAAAAAAATTGTCTTTTCCAATATGTCATACATCATCAACTTATTACAACTTTTGATTTCTTTGTGGTCCTTTGACCATGTGTATTTGCTGTTAGTAATACTTTTTATTTATATCACCTTTCCAAATCTCAATTGGTCAAGGGTGAAACTTTAAAGCAATGATTTTCCCATTTAGTTTTTTGAAATTCTAATGTTTCTCTGTAAATGATAAGAGTTTTCCCCGTAAGCACATTGAGAAGACTGCCCAAAACAAACCGAGATTAGAATTAGAATTTAACCCTTCAGAAGCTGGGTTCATTTTATTTTCCCTCTGACATAGTTTTCGTGCCCCAGGCCAGAACATACTGAACCCAGCCTCGCCATAAACATTCAGATGTTTACATCATGGTCAGATTTGTTTATCATATCTTTTGTCCTGTTTCAGGTTAAACTGTCCCTCTGAGGTTCGCCTTAGCTCAGCGAAACTGGACAACATCAGATGATTTTGTAACTGATGACGCGTTTAATGTGGCCTTCTGATATTCTGACGCTTTTCAAAATTCCTTTTAGCTGATTCAAATTCTAAGTAAAAAAGAAATAAAATAAATGAATAGAAAACCCTTAAAGCAACCATATTTAGTTCCATACAGGTTTGTACAAAGCCAAAGCACAGTTTTTACATCTATTTAAATCAAAGATCATGTATATCTAAACTTCTTTCAAATGAACTGGTTTGTGATGAATCATTATTATTATTACAAGCAATAAGATATATTACTTCAGGGCCAAAAAAAACAAATGATAGGATCTCTGCCTAATTTTGTAAAACAGTAAACTCAACAAGCTTTATGTAAAGCTTATTACCAGTTCCGATTTCCACCAAAGCTGAAATATTTCCGTTCAAGCCATGTTAATCTCTCAGTGTATGTTACATCCACCAGGCTCGTTTGGTGGGGCAACATTAAAGGAGACCACACAAGGACTTTCTCTGGTTAAATTATAATTGAATTTATTAAATTATACTAAAGAAATAAAAACCTGAAGAGGGAATACCTGAAATAAGAAACCAAAATGGATTAATGCAAAACCCATAACTACCAGAAATAAGCAAATGCAAAACAAACCTAACAAAACCCAACCATAAGATACGCTATAAACCAAACCAAACCAAATGGGAATCTGAGGAGGGAGAGCGGGAAGAGAGCCCTCCCCTCTGCTGCATGCATAGCAGCTTTTAAAGCAGCAGAGCACCAATCAGGGAAATGCATACCACCTGCAGAAGGCCTGTCTCTCGAACCCTAAAAGGAAAATAAGGCCAGGACTGACTGCAGCCGTAACACCTCCCCCCTTAAAACAGAGGATCCTACCTAGGACCTCTGTAACCATTTTCCTTTTTATGTTTGGTCTATCACAATCTGAAATCTAAGAAGGAGCAGCAAAAGAAGTCACTAGAAGGAGCTGAACTATTGAAACAAAACTGAATACAAATTGTTTAAAAACCAATTAACCTGATGTAATTAAAAATGCCCATTAAGACAAAACACAAATGACTTAGATGGCAACATGTAAACCAAAAAAAGGGAGCATGACAGTCAAACCAAATGGATTATTACCCAAAGTTACCACACAATACCAAAAGTGGCAACTAATAATCCAAACTAACCATGAACTCCACAACACAAATGGTCACACACCAAGTAGTTTCATACCACAACAAGTTACCATACTAACAAGTCACCTAAACACACAAGTGACCAACAAAATGTGGAGAGCCACGCCAACAAAAAGGATCACCATCAGCATGGTCCACCGCCACACTCAAAAGTTACTGCTTCAGACAGCCAGCAACACAAGATGTGATCCAACCACGAGTAGGCTAACCTCTCCACAACACCAAAGGTCACAACACACACACAAGACAGACACTTTTAAGACAGACATCTCGGAAAACAGGTTTATCACAACATGTCTCGCAGCTTCAAAATCAGTTTTAAAGTGTTCAGCTACTATCTAATCTGCTCCTTTGTAAGTTTTTCCCAGTAGCTCTACAGTTGGGGAAGACAAAAAAAAAAAATAAATAAATATCCATTTTTAAATAAAATAATCCTACTCAAAAAACTAGTCAGAAAATACCAAATACTGTAACCAAACACTGTCAGGAAGTGCATGACTGGTACAAACAAATTGCAAATCTCCATTTTCCTGCAGCTAACTAAGAGACCAGAACCCTGCCTGACCTTAGCCTAGTGTTCAGGCCTTCCTCCAAGAGCCAAGGCACTTGAAGCACCAAGATACCGCTGGCAGCACATCCTTCCAGGTCAAAAACCTCTCAGGCAGCAAACCACGGCGGTGCCCTCAGCCCAGAGTCCAGCCCAAAAATAAACTAAAATAATAAACAGGGTCGTCTAAAATGGAGTTGCCAAAACCACCAACACCAGACAGCACTTACCTAACAAAACAAAGACTTCTCTCTCTCCCCTCCAACAAAAGTGCCAAAATCCTCATGGACCTCCAACCACATACAACTGGAACATCAAAAATGTCCAAAATCCAGTGAGGTTCCAAACACCTGAAACTAGCCCAAATATCTACCAATAACCTGTAAACAGGACAAACAAAGTCAGGGGCATGTAACTGCAACCTGAACACAACAATGAACCCAATTAAGCCTAATTAGTCCACATAAATTTGGACGAGCCCCCACAAATGTTACATCCACCAGGCTCGTTTGGTGGGGCAACATTAAAGGAGACCACACAAGGACTTTCTCTGGTTAAATTATAATTGAATTTATTAAATTATACTAAAGAAATAAAAACCTGAAGAGGGAATACCTGAAATAAGAAACCAAAATGGATTAATGCAAAACCCATAACTACCAGAAATAAGCAAATGCAAAACAAACCTAACAAAACCCAACCATAAGATACGCTACAAACCAAACCAAACCAAACCAAACCAAACCAAACCAAACCAAACCAAACCAAATGGGAATCTGAGGAGGGAGAGCGGGAAGAGAGCCCTCCCCTCTGCTGCATGCATAGCAGCTTTTAAAGCAGCAGAGCACCAATCAGGGAAATGCATACCACCTGCAGAAGGCCTGTCTCTCGAACCCTAAAAGGAAAATAAGGCCAGGACTGACTGCAGCCGTAACAGTGTATCAATTTATTTTTTGGTCGGATATTTAAAGTGAAAAAAAAAACAAACTTTAAGTTATTGAAGTCTCTCTTTTCCTTTCGTTAGGTTTTTAGTTAACATTGTCCATGCTTAAAATGTCATTTGAATTACGGAGCTGCAGTTCTCCCAAAACAAATGAACATTCTGAAACCGTGAACATTACTTCACACATACGAACGTTTAGTTACATAGAAACATACATACAGTATACAAACGATGACATTCAGACGGACAAACACATGCAGGCCTGTTTCTTTCACTATCTTACACAGATCTGTGTTTTTCATATTTTTAAACGTCTATGGCAACGCTGAAAGATGTTTTCAACGTGTTAAGTTCCCGCTTAGTTTAAAAGGTGGAGAGCGTGCGCTGGTTACGACCCCCGAATGTTTCGTCCACACGCGGTTTTACGTTTCAGACCCGCAAGAATACAACTCTTTGTCTCGCCAACATTTGGACGCTTATCCAAGTTATACGTCGCTATTAGCAGTTCAGTACACTTTTATCCACAGCGGAAGTGCCTAGTCGGCCCGTACGTAAACGCTTCCCCGGTGCAACGCCTTTTTAGTTCCGTTTCCGTTTCTTTTTTTTATTCATTTTATTCAATTTTCGCTTTTCTTTTCATTAATTCTTAAATTTATTTTTATTATTTAGTAGCAGTACTGCAATAAAAAAATGAATAACCCCTATGTGAGAAATCTGCATGTTTAATCAAATCATTTATGCATGTCATGCTTCCGGGCCCCTACTTTTCCAGCATGAAATCGAACGTCTCACCCTGGGGCAAGGCTCGACCCCGGGAACTCTGCCTTTGACCCATTATACTGACTACTCCGCCTCCCGGACTTTTTTTTTGATAAGTCCTCTGCGAGATCGACCAACTAAAATGAAAGGCCTCACATCTGATGATCGTTTGGGTATAATGATCGAGATCTCCTTTCAAATCTGCGTACGTCTACACAGAAGTCAGGGATTTGAGCATCCCTGCCGCTTTCACCCACTACACTAGTGGGCAGCCTCTGCCCAACTGGGCAGAAGGACTTCCATTGACCAGCTGCAAATCGCTCAGCTCGGTCTTGTTTCTCAGGTGAAAATCGTTCTGCCCCTCCTCCTCCCAGCATTTGAGCTGAAAACGTATTTTAATTAAATTTTGAATTTTAGTGTAATGTTAAAACCTTAGTCACTGTTCTGTATTGCGAATCCTGTTTTATTTGCCTCAAGGGTTAAATATAATTCATTATTTCTACCGGCTTTTACTTTTACTACCTTTTAGGTTTACTGTTTTAAATTTTAAAATTTCTTGCGTTATTCTTCAAATGGGTTTTAAAACAAGTATTTTTGAGCAATTACTTTTTTGTTTTTTTTAAAAAGAGCTGGAAAATAATCCCCTTACCGTCTCATGAAAGAAAGGTTCGGATCTTCGCGCCGACGCCCCAGGGACGCTCCGAGACCAGGAGCTCCTCCACGTCCCTTGAAAATCCATTCGGGGTACCAGAGGCCGGATAACCTCTCTGGGCTGGCCAAAGCTGCTCCTGTCCCCGGACTCCCAGGCTCGTCGATCGGAGATCTTGTTCGTTGACGCCAAATGTTATAGGAATTCTAAGCAAAGATAACTGAATTCCCATCTTTACTAAATGAAGAGACGGCGGTGATGACGTTCCAGCACTTTTATTGAGAAACAGAGCAGAGATCACATAGATGGAAAGTAAATCGCACCCCACGGTCCCGCTGCAGTCTGCGTCTGCCCTGTCTCTGCCTGTCTCGCTTTTTCGGCTTCCCCTAATACTGCACCGTGGCCTTGGCTTGAGACAAAACAAAGGCAGTCTATCCTAGACAATCACCCTGCTGCACAGTATCTATGCAGCATTCAGCCTTGCACTCAGCAACAGTGGATTACATACACAGACATCTTGTCTCCAGGCCTCCTCTGTCCGAGTGGTGTGAGGCCATAGTGACTTCAGAATAATAATTCTTATAACACTGATCCAAGCTCGGACTGGTCTCGGCTCGGCTCGGTTAAAAAAGTGTAGTGTAAACGGGCCTTAAGGTTCCCGGAAATGACTAGTTTGATGGGTTTAGTTCGGTGAGTTATCCTGGGAAGGCTCTTGCCATCCAGAGCTAAGACCTGGAGGGGCGTGGGAAGCGGTTCAACCTCTATCTGCGCTTGCCAGGTGAATGATTGGTCCATTAAGTTAAAGTCGCAACCTGAATCTACTGGGGCGGAAAGGTTTAAACAATTGTGGTTTGTGAGGATAGTGGCCGATAGGGAGAGTCGTGAGGCTTTAATGGGTTGGTTCTTATTCTGCTCTGCCGGCTTCCTCACCACTGTCGACAGACCCTGACTTTTGGCCGCACAGGGCAGGTGGCGATGAAGTGATATGAAGGGCCGCAATAAATATACTGATTTAACTATCTGCGTTGTTGCCATTCCTCCGGGGACAGGCAGGTTCTACCGATCTGCATGGGCTCTGGTTCCGACGGGGGGGCGGGGGGTGGAGGAAATTCGGCCTGAAGTGGTTTCTGCCAGTGGCATCTGTGGTCTCATACGAAACCTCTCTGCACGCGACCTCCTTAAGATAAGATAACATAGGCTTTATTGATCTCACATTGGAGATATTCACCCGTCACATCGGCTCAGTAGTCAATAGTCAGAAGAAGATGCCAAAAGTAGGACAAGGTGCATCGGTTATATACAGTGTGTCCTCGTTTATACAGTGGATAAAAAAAAAAAAAGTAAATTAGAAAAATAAGAATAAAAATACAAAATAGAAATAAGGCAGAGGATGTCTTATGTACATTTACGGTGACTTATATACATATGTATTGACATATTTATTCAGGTGGCAATAGCAGCAGAAGTCACTTCTTTCAGGATTATTGCACAGTGTATTAAATAGAATTGCACATTAGTTATTGCACGTTGGTTATTACAGTTATAATTACAGTTATAGTTATAATGACATTATAGTTACAGTTATAGTGCAGCATTGTATAATCTGATAGCAGCAGGGATGAATGACCTGCGGTAGCGCTCCTTTTTACAGACAGGATGTCTAAGTCTGTCACTAAAGGAGCTGCTCAGCTCCTCTACAGTCTGGTGTAGGGGGTGAAAGGTGTTGTCCATGATGGTTGTGAGCTTGGACAACACCCTCCTCTCCGCTACCTCCTCCACTGAGTCCAGAGTGCAGCCCAGGACAGAAGTGGCCTTCCTCACCAGCTTATTCAGCCTCTTTCTGTCCCTCTCTGCGCAGCCAGGGGCCCAGCAGACGACAGCATCCTCTATTCCGATGTCGGGCCGCTGCAGTTTGCCTGCAGCGGGTCCAGGGTGGGGCTCACCACGGTGCGTAGGTGAGCAAGGATGAGGCGCTCCGTGGTCTTCATCAGGTGGGAGGTCAGGGTGACTGGTCTGAAGTGAGCCGGTTCCTTGGCGTGCGGTGTTTTGGGAACCAGTACCACACAGCAGGTCTTCCACAGGGTGGGGACCACCCCCAGGCTGAGGCTCAGGTTGTAGATGTAGCTGAGGACCTCACAGAGCTCATCTGCACAGGTCCTCAGCAGCCTGGGGGGGAAGCCGTCCGGTCCTGAGGCTTTCCTCTGTTTCAGCCTCGTCAGCTGACCTCTCACCTGCATTGGTGTGACTGTGAGGGGGGAAGAAGGTAGGACCGAAGGTGTGGATGGGTCGGTGGTTGGTGAGAGTGGTGGCAGGGGGGATGGTAGGTCTCTGGAGGGCTGGTGGTTGGAGACGTGTGGAGGGTTGACGGCAGGGAGGGGGCCAGTTTGGGGGGAGTCAAACCGGGTGAAGAACCTGTTTAACTCATCTGCAAACTTGGTGTCACCGTCTGCAGCCCTGCTGGTCCTCTGCCCAAAGCCGGAGATGTTCTTCAGACCTCTCCACACATCTCTGATGTTGTTCTGCGCCAGCTGCTCCTCCATCTTCCTCCCATAGTCCCACTGGAGCTCCCGCTGAGCTCTACTCTGCTCCTCTCTGTCCCCTGAGTAGAAAGCCCTCTTCTTCTGGTTCAGGAGGACTTTCAGCTCAGGGGTCACCCAGGGGGGGTTGTTTGGAAAGCATTGTAGCCGTCGTGTAGGCACAATGCTCTCCACACAGAAGTTCATGTAGCTAGTGATGCATTCAGTCAGGCTGTTGATGTCGTCACCATGAGAGCTTTGGAACATGCTCCAGTCTGTGGTTCTGAAACAATCCCTCAGCTTCTCACTGGCTTCGTCTGACCAAACTTTCACTGACTTCTTCTGTGCTATTGTCCTCCTCACCAGTGGAATGTAATGGGGGGGCAGGTATACGAGGTTGTGATCTGAACATCCGAGTGGGGGGAGGGGGGCGGAGGTGTAGGCGTCCTTAACATTTGCATAGAACAGGTCCAGCGTTTTATTGTCCCTTGTTGCACACGTGACGTACTGGGTGAGCGTGGGGAGGGTGGAACGGAGGGAGGCATGGTTGATATCTCCTGTGATCAGCAGGAGAGAGCGGGGGTGGTCTTTCTGCAGTTTGTTTACCGCGCCGTGAATCCGCTCACACGCAGCGGCGGCGTCTGCGGAGGGCGGGATATAAACACAGAGCACAATCACGTGACCAAACTCTCGCGGCAAGTAATAAGGTCTCAAACTCACTGCGAGAATTTAGACATCTGAGCAGCATATCTGCTGCTTCACATGAACATGAGCCGCGTTACACCATCTCTCATTCACAAACACCGCCAGCCCCCCTCCTCTCTTTTTTCCGCTCTCCGCCAAAGTTCTGTCCGCGCGGATAAGTTTAAAGCCGTCCAGAGAGACCACTGAGTCCGGGACAGATCCATCTAACCACGTCTCCATGAAGCACATGTTACTAGCGTCCCTGTACCTCTTCTGGAAACGGGTTGCTGCGAGCTCCTCTGTCTAGTTGCGGAGAGATCTTACGTTTCCCATGACAACCGATGGTAAATAACTCTTCCTCCGCTTCGTCCTTCCACCCCTGCAGCCTCTCCGTTTTCTCCATATGTCTGCGGGGATGTCTGGTTTCTCAGTGTGGTGGCGATCTGGGCCGCAGCACGTAGAGTCCCGTAGTCCGAGGAGCTGGGTCCGCGTGTAAACAATGGGACGCTCGGAGTCGCGGACAAAGGGATCTCCCCTTGCAGCATCAAAAAGTGCAAAAAATAGCAGAAAACTAAGCACTAAAGTCCCAAAAGTTGGCTTCTTCAGTGCCCATACGTTCAGGATACCCGATCCGGTATTCACTAATACACAAACACTCCAAAAAATGCTAAAAAGAGGAAAAAGTAGGAAAAGTAGAGATACAGCCGATGTGACCGGCTGCTGCATGCGCAGTGCCATCTTGGGGGCATATCCTTGTCTCCCTCAGCCTATTATCTAGTCTAATTGCTAAAGCAATGAGCTCATTCAACGAGTCTGGTTCTTGGAGGCGGGCTAGCTCATCCTTAAGGGATTCGTCGAGAGCTTGAAAAAATGCGGGACTACCAACAGGCAGCGGCGGCTAAAGTACGGAACTCGATAGAAGATTCAGAAACCGGTCGGTTTCTCTGTTTAAGTGTCCATAATCTACGGGACAGCCCTGTCGGGTCCGAATCGGAAGAGAACAGGGTTTTGAATTTTTACACGAATTCGTTGAACGAACAGCCGCATTGTTGGCAATTGGGAAAGTGGGCCTTGGCCCATTTTAAAGCTTTTCGTGTAAGGAGACCGAAAATAAAGGACATTTTAGTTTTATCGTGTGGAAACGAATGAGGTGAACGGTTAAAAATATCGGATGGAGGCCCATCCTCCTAAGTGTATTATCCACGTCCTTTAAAAACAGCAGTGCACCAACTGTGGGTTGCTCAAATGCAAGCCACCCGAATTGACAAAGACTCCTGAATAGGTGTTGAAATGTTATCAGAAAGAACTGAGCGAATGTCTGGTTGCCTCCGCTTAAGGGCTGTTTGCTTTTGCAATGACCCAGATAACTGAAAGTCTACATACACAATCTTTAAATTGCTTCATCTTAAACTAACTTTCCCTAATTCTGTCAGACGTCTTTTCCATACCTCTGCCTTTTTCATGAACCGTTCTGATGAATATGATGGATTTCCAAATGGTCAGTGAAGTTAGCAGCT
This sequence comes from Fundulus diaphanus, assembly GCA_037039145.1. Classification (NCBI taxonomy): domain Eukaryota; kingdom Metazoa; phylum Chordata; class Actinopteri; order Cyprinodontiformes; family Fundulidae; genus Fundulus; species Fundulus diaphanus. The sequence continues at coordinate 40,277,388 of CM073141.1, read as the reverse complement.
CCCAATGTAGCTGTTCTCGCCCACAGCTGGGACAGGCAGCCAAGTTTGAAGAAAGTTGTCTGCTTGCCAGCAAGTGGACATTCACACATATTTCTCTCCTGTGCTGCACTGGTTGTAGGCAATGGGAAAGAGAATTTGTTCCAGCTGGGGGCAGAGTTTTGTTTGAACCCACCATGACATCATGGGGATCCCTGCTGTGGCTCCTCCTTTGGGAATGAAATAGAAAGGGTTAATCTACAGTCTATAAACACAGGGCTTTACCAGCATCATTCTGTGTGCCATCCATATTTCTCATTCCAGTCAATATTCATATTTATCTCATAGCTCTGAGGTACAGTACATTATAATTTAACAACAGACCTTTGTTATGGTGTATTCAGACCGAATGCGAATGAGGCGGCCTGAGTGAGTGATTTACATATTATCCCTATGCAAAAGGCACGGTAAGGAGAGGTGTAGCGGCCCGCCATACAATCTGCACAATTACATGGCTGTGATCGGCATGCTGAGTGGAGTGAGAGCAAAGTGGAACCCGCGATGACTTTTGCATTAGTTCAAAAATATTAACTTTTCTGTCAATTTGCAATGCAATAATCAATCAGGGCCTAGTTGATGTTGTGCCATACACTGAATTAGAGCAGCTTTTTTCAAAATGGAAGATAGAAAAACCTATGTTGACATGGATGAAGTAAGGAATGCTCTTTAGAGGTTTGTGGGTGGCTTTGAAAAAAGCCATTTAAATTTAGCCCTTAAAAGGACTGTTAAATAATTCATCCTCCTCTTGTATTTCCTGTGCTGGTCACAGCCAACCACCACCTCTGCAGCCGCCTGTGAAGTTCTCTCTTCCCGATCCCTTGCTCTGATCTCTCGCTGCACCTCCTGCCTGAGCTCCATGGCTGGGCATGGCCAGTCACCGCTTCTGCACCCACACAGTGCTCTCTCTGTCCAGTCTCATGCTCTGATCTCCCATTGTCCTTATTTCTGTTGTACAGGTGATCCATCCTTGAAGCAGGATAACAGTTTCAGATCCTGGACAGATGGAAGCACTGTGGGAAAAGACTGTTATCCAGCCACAGCTCCCGGACTCCTCAAACTGGGAACATCTCTGGAAGATCTGTTGGACCCGCAGAGATGCTGGCACCGTTGTTCGGCTTTCCACATTAAGGCACAGCACCATCAGAATCAAAATCAGAGATACTTTAATAATCCCAGAGGGAAATTATTGTTCCAGTACAACTGCCATCACAAATATTTCAGGGGGGAGACGATTTACTGAGGCCATGCTGCCAAGGACACCGCCTTACGCGCTGCCCTTGAATCTGTGGAAAGATAGCAGCCACTATAGGTAAGGAGAGGAAATAAAAAAGACACATATATCACACCCTTATCCTCTCACGGTACAGTGTGAGATATCCGACAAAAAACCTCTTGCGTGAGAAGCACAAATATAACGAGACACATATAGCAGAAGGTTAAAGATTGGAGATTAGTCGCATGTAAGTTTCATGAGATAAATGTGAGTCAGTAGTGTGTGCTTGTTGTGTGGAGTTTTGTATGTCCATGAATGCCGTCCAGCAGGCAAGTGTCCTTGATAGGTTGGAAAGTCTTATCACTCATGCCCCAGCTTGACGCATCCACAGATGTTTGCGGGGGAGGAGGGAGTGGGGGGAGTAGTTCTGTGCCATTTCGCCATAACATCCAGGGGGAGAATTTAGATAGTGGCAGAGCCTAATTAAAATACACAATTTGTCATGAGAACAAGCTGAATTGACTTTTCCTTCAGCTTTAAAGTCTTTTCATCGCTGGCCCAAGGATCCAATATTCCAAATTAGTTGGGCTTTTTCGCGTTTTCACTTCCAGATTTTATCCCATCTCGCCTTTGAGTTCAACCACTGCAGCCAGTTTACGGCTTAGCTCATTCAGCTTACTGTTCTGTTCATTCACCGCCTTAGTGATCGCGTCGTAAGCTGCCGGTAGCCTGATCAAGGCCATATTCTCTGCCAGCAGTCTCTGAAGTTGCTGATACATCAGAAATCCTCCAAATCCAAAAAGAAGAAATCCAAGTATCATAAATCCAAACATGTACATGTCTTCAACGTCCTCAACAGACAGAATTGAGAGACACACCCCGTGGACCACTTCTCCCGCGGATCCAAGATGTATCCTGCGAAAAAGTACCACTGGGACACGCACGCTCCCCCGTTCTCTGCTCTCCAGTTGCAAAAATTTGATCAATAGTATTGAGAGACCAGCTGACGAGATCCATAATTTCCTTAGCTTCGATTTCCGAGCTTTCGGTTGCTATGAAGAAATTGCACAGAGACACAAAAATGAACCAGAAGCAGCAAAGGGGGGCAGGGTGATAAGGAGCTGGAGAGACGCAGAAAAACACAACCGACCATGATACATTCTGTAAAATCCCGGTCCACCTATGTTGAGTTGAACAGGCAACAGGCAAGTGGATTGAAGCTACTCCTGTTTGATGACGTGGTGACGCTGTTTATGTATGTTTAGAGTCACAGCAACCAACGGCACGTGATTCAGGCAGAAATTTCATCGGAATTGTATTCAGTATGAGTACACCATCATGTTGGGGAATCACTTCTCCAGCCGAACAACCAAAAAGTGATATTGTCTTGGTTGATCCTGCCAGTGGTCTCAATATACCAGATCAGCTGACTCTGTCAAGATCTTTTTTAAAGAACTAGACCTTGTTGTCGGACTTAAACTAAACTCCATCCTTCTCTATTTTGGGTTAAAGCTCAAACTAGCTAAGGTTGTAAAGACCTCTGAATCTAACAAGTATTACCCTGCTTAGAGCTAGATAAGTAGGACACGACCGATCTATTCATCTTGATCAAGAGATGGTTTCTTAAGTAAAGGTTTAATAACAGCTACTTTAAAAGCCTGTGGTACATATCCATTTACTAAGGATAGATTAATCATGTCTAAAATAGGACCACTGATCAAAGGGAATACCTCCTTAAACAACTTGGTTGGGATTGGGTCTAACATACAGGTAGAAGGTTTAGATGAAGCTCAAATTTTAGATAGCTCAGAAAGCTCTACTGCTTCTAAACAGTTCAGACACTGCGCAGGTTCTAAAGATTACTCCAACGCTCCCTCACTTAATGAGGACGAGGTAATCATGTTTGGGAGGATGCCAATTATTTTATTTTTAATGGAATCAATTTTATGTATGAAGAATCCCATAAACTCATTACTGCTAAGAGCTAAGGGAATGGATGGATCAACTGAGCTGTGACTCTGAGTAAGTTTGGCAACTGTACTGAAGAGAAATCTAGGATTATTTATATTCTCCTCAATTAATGATGAAAGATATGCTGCTCTTGTCAGGGTTCTCTGTGTTGTCCTGCTCTACTCTGCTCCTCAGGTGTGTCTAGTTGGCTGAGGGGGCGTGGCCCACACCTGCAGCTCGTTGCAGGCGGCTTCCTCTGGCTTCTTAAGCAGAGCACTGACAGATGGAAGACGCCAGAGCCTTAAACCAGTCGTGGTACGACGTGGCCTCTAACCGAAGAATCAGATCTCCAGAATTCTCTCGCTCAGATTTTGCTCTGGCTCTCCCCTCACACTCCCTGGGTGTTACCCAGCGGGGCCTGAGATTCCCCCTCCCGGATTCTACTGGTTCTTCCTTCACTCTGGTCAATCCATCTGTCACCCAGTTCCGTGGAAGCTTGCTCTGGATCCCTCGCCAGCTACATCTGCCGTCCTCCAGCCTCTAACCGCAAAACACCAACAGGGGTAGGATCACAGAGTTCTTTCGGCACTACTTCCTCCCGGTTAGGTCCGCCCAACTTTATAGTAAGCAGTGCAGCTTCTAGTAGTTCTCCTGGTTCTTTTCCCAAAGTCATTGCTCTTCTTCTCTTTGCAGTCTCACCAGCCGTGACGTTAAGACCTCGCCGAGTTGCCCGTAGTCTCGTCCTTTATATCTGCCTCTTCCTAAATAAACATCTTAAAACTGTGCTTGGCTTCCCGATCGTATCTGGATGTGGGCTCGTCATCTGAAAACCATGACAGCTCTAACTCTGCGAAGGGTCTTTCTATACAACAATAGACTGTCTTTCTAGATTAGGTAGGATTCCTCTTGGTGTGTAGAGCGCCATTTTCTCTCCAATTTCCTAACATTGTGCTTCAAGGAACGCAGCTCTGAATTAAACCAGGGAGCCAGCTTCATGTGAATAATCACCTTCTTTTTCAAGGGAGCTACATTGCAGAACACAACGACGAAGTCACAACATTAACAAAGACATCTATTTGTGAATGGGAAGAAACAACATTGCTGCTATCTGCAGGGTATTTCTGCAATACTGACGATATTAAAAGGGGGAAAGACTCTTTAAAGTTTGATGCAGCATTGTCCGATAAAGATCTACTATAATGGAACCCTCTTTTGGGGGTGGAAAACTCAGTTAGATTAAACTCAAATGTTATTAAAAAATGATCAGATAGGACAGGGTTGTGAGGAAATACTGTTAATTCTTCACAATCAATGCCATATGTCAGCACAAGGTAAAGTATGGAGCCAAGAGTGCGTCCGTTTATGCACATTTTGAGCAAAACCAATTGAATCTAGGATAGTTTTAAAGGCTACACTAAGGTTATCTGTCATGGTTTAGGTTTTGTTTGGTTTCTTTTCGTGTCATTTTTGCAGTTCACTCGGCTCACTTTCCTTCAGCAATTAGTCACACCTGTCTGGACACTAATTAGCCTTCATTCTCGTCACCTGTCAGGCTCCCTTTATAAACTCACCTCGGTTGTTTTCTCGTCGCTGGCTCGTAATGTTTGTTCCTGACCATCATGCCAGTCTGCTCCAGTTTCCCCGCCTTGGTTCCTGTCTCGTCAGGTTTGGGTTTTGTTTGGCTGCGCTTAGTGATGGCGAGATGAAGCCTCATGAGGCATTGAACCACTCAGCCAACTGGTTCGAGAAAAGGTTCATTTCTTGATGGTTCATGTGCACACAGCACCATCTACTGGCAAGTTGTATAATCACAGCCAGCTGTATCTTAACACGTGTGATGCATTAATTTTTGTCAATTATGGCTCTTGGGAATGACTTCACAGAAGGTGTAGGACGAAATCATTTGTCTACATAAATTTTGTAAACACATGTGTACAATAAAATATTGTTTGAATGTATTCTCTGTGTGTAATTATTCCCAAAATAGGAGTGTCATGTGATATGGCATGTTGTGTAATAATGTTTTTCTGTGACTCTACAAAAATGGCATAGCCTTAATCAGGCAGAGGACAGTGAAAGTGCTTATGGAACTAGGGAGGGGTAATGAATAGGCTGATGCTTGTGTAACTTGGATGATTTCATGCATTTTTATTAAGAAACAACAATTTCTCCACAGTTTTTGGTTTCAAACAATTTCTCTTTTTTGATACTACTTCTCCAGCCTTTGAAAAGACACGCTCACATGGCACAGATGATGCCGGGGTGCATAAATAAATAAGTGCAAGTTTGTACAGATTGGGGTACAGTGACCGATGATTAGCCCAGTACTCCAGGGGGTTCTCCAGCCTGCTTATGTTCGCCTCTGAGAGGTAGCGCTGGACCTCTACGGTGGCATCTGCTGAGACATTTGGAGTCCTCTTTGCCTCCATGACACTAGTGTCCAATCTTTGCCAAAGTCTGCTACCTAAATGGAAACCACAGGTCAGGTTAGTAAGTGTTTTAATAGGAATAAGTAATCTCAAAATGTAATACAAAAGATTACCTCCACTGAATTCTTGAGAGGTGGAAGCCTGGGGAATCTCGTGAGTGTTCTCTTCTAGGTTCCGTCGGATTACGGTGGCACACTCTGAAGTCAAGCGCTTCACTGCTTCAGCAGCTTTTGTGTTGCTGAAAAATGCTATAACTTTAAATCGTGGATCCAGGAGTGTAGCCAGCGACAAGATGCTCATTGACTGGAGCATGTGCAGCTTCTCCCTGAGATGTCTGATGAGCTGCTCTATTTGCACTGCTTCTGCAGGTGCCGACTTGGTGTCCTCCTCCTGAAGGGCATTCTCTATCATCTTCAGGAGGGGGATAACTTTTGATGGCGACACGTGTTGTTCTGCCGAGAGCTCCTTGGTGGCGTCATAGAAAGGAGAGAGTAACGAAAGGCACGCTACAACAATATCAAACTCACTGGCAGTTAAATAGGGAATGTCAGTGTGCAATCCAGCCAATGCCGCTCCTACTGGCTCCCTCAACTCCACCAGACGGTGCAGCATCAAGTAGGTGCTGTTCCATCTTGTTTCCACCTCCTGCATCAGCTTGGTTGCTTGCATGCCCAGCTGAAGCTGCACTTGTGTAAGCTTCTCCTTTAAAGATACAGAAGAGTAGGCCATTAAGTCACTGCAGTAGGAGTACAGACAAACTATTAACATTATATATTGGAATAAAATAAAAGAGGATACCTTAGCAGTGGTGCTGCTTCTAAAGTAGCCAACCAGCTTCCTTGCTTTGGCCCGGAGGCCAGAGAGCGCAGGTTGGTGGTCAAGCGCCCTCTTCACAATAAGATTGAGGGTGTGAGCAACACAAATGTGGTGGCGAAGCTTCAGGTCTCTCACGCATGCCACCATATTAGGAGCACCATCGGTGACCATGCATGTCACCTTGCCTGAGATTCCCCATTCCTCCATCAGGGAGGCTTTCACACAAGCAATATTTTCAGCAGTGTGAGACTGGGGGAATGCCTGCACTCCCAACAACACCGAGCTCAGCTTTTCATTCTCCTCCACAAAGTGGCATGTCACTGCCAGGTAGGCATCCATGTTGATGAATGTCCACATATCTGATGTAAGGCTAACAGCAGCCACCTTCTCTACTTTAGCCTTAGCGTGCTCCTTAGCAGACTCATATTTGGCCTCCACCATGGCCTTCAGAGCCTAAAGGAAGAGATTATATATATATATATATATATATATATATATATATATATATATATATATATATATATATACATACATACATACATACATTTATATATATATATTGCTGAATTGTGACACATACAATAATGTAGTCATTCGTTTCATGTATGGACCCACACATACCTGCCTTGTAGGGAGAACATAATTGGGATCCAGCTTAGACACAAATGTCTTGAATCCAACGTCATCCACAATAGTGAAAGGCTGGGTATCCTTCACTATCATGGAGACTAGAGCTTCATCCAGCTCTGCTTTTCTGGTGGCTGGTTAAAAGGGAATAAATACAGTGTCTGTTACCTATCTTTATTTGCACAACAAGCAAACATCAGCATGCAAAAATTGTGAAAGTGTGTTTTTAATATAGTAATGAAATACCTTGGCTGGGTGAAGTTCCAGTTTCATCCCTATTCTCATGCAAGGCACGGTAGTGCCTTAGCATGGATGAGGTGTTATTATTGTACCCCAACTCCTTGGAGCACAATAAACACCTCACCTTTACACAAAATAAGAAACAGTGAAAAATACAGTTCCTCATAAGCAAACCTAATGCATCTGCAAATGTTCAGTTCACCTTACCTTGTTAGGGCTTATCAAATCAAAATGTTCCCACATAGGGGACATCCTCCTCTTTCTCGCCTGCTCCATCCTACTCCTATCCTGTCCTCGCACTCCTAAATCTCCTATGTATCTCTTTCCTAAACTCTCCAAACACCAAACTAACTTTCTCAAACTAAATAACCACTATCCAAACTCTACTATCCAAACTATCCAAACTCTATCCACTCTCTCAACTGACCGCAACTCTCCTACAACAACCCACATTTTGAATGGAGCTTGTGGACTTTATAAAGCCGTCAAACCCCGCGCAACAATCTGAGCCACTTCCCGAAGCAGTCACGTGGTACAGCCGGCCAGCGAGGCTTCGGACGTCATCGTTTTCGGCTCCTCCCCCAAATGAAGCAAGCCTCGATACGCGCATTGCGGAAACGCCCCCTCCATTACTCGACACACGCCTCGAAGCCTCGGCACATAACGTAACATCACTAGCTGCGCTGCTAACTTTTGATGACTTCGTCTTGGTCTCGTTCCTTGTTCCGCAGCAGCCCAGCTCCACTTTGCCTTGGGATTATTGCTCATGTTTTTGGACTCTGTACCTGCCAGCAGCCAGCTCTTGCATCCTTCACCTCCGACTGGTAAACTCTGGTTTCTCATGTCACCACCATCCACCTGCAATAAACTGTCTTAACGAACTCCTCTGTGTGTGCGTGCTGTGTCCAGGTTCATCCACAACAAAATCATGACAGTACGAGCCAGCCAAAAGATGAACTCGAGCACACACAGAGTCATGATGCAAGAGCTGGCAGGATCCGCTCCGGGAAGGATATGCTCCGCCTCGACCCGGAATCTCCGTGGGTGCCATCCGCCGCTGGAGATGCTCCGCCTCGACCCGGGAGCTCCAGGGAGATCTTCGTCTCGCCGGACTCACAGTTCTGCGGCTTCCGCCTCTGGTTTCGTCTCGCCTGGGTCGCCGTGTTGCGACGCCACGCTTCTGTCTCGTCCCGCCTGGGTCGCTGAGTTGCGACGCCACGCTTCTGTCTCGTCCCGCCTGGGTCGCTGAGTTGCGACGCCACGCTTCTGTCTCGTCCCGCCTGGGTCGCTGAGTTGCGACGCCACGCTTCTGGTTCGTCTGCCGGGGTCGCATCCGCGACGCCCCGCCTCTGACTCTGTTTTCCTGGTCCGCCTTCCCCGCTGCTCAGCATTAAAGACGGCGCTCCTCGTCGTCGCTGCCCAGCGTTAACTGTTGCCGCTGCGCAGCATGCTAAAGACTTTGCTGCCCAGCGCCTTTTGGTTCTGTTTTGGTTTCTAGTTTTTGCTTTATGTTTTGGTTCCAGTTTTAGTATTTGTTTCGGCGTTGTTTTCTAATTTAGCTTAACTTGTAGTCCTATAGTGCTTAGTTCTCGTCTGTGTTTGGTATGTTTTTACTTTATTCTGTCTGATTTCTTTTTTTTTCTTGTGCTTTATAGGTTCCTGCGCTATTCGGGTTCCTGCGCTATTCGGGTTCCTGCGCTCATTAAAGGTCCCGGCGCTCATTAAAGGTCCCGGCGCTCATTAAAGGTTCCTGAGCTCCCTAGTTAAAAGTAATGTTATTTTGTCTTAGTCCTAGCGTTCATTATTTTGCCTTTGTTTTGAGTTAATTTTTGGTCCTTGTGTTTTGAGTTACTTAACATTCCTTAGTTTTAGTGTATTTCAGTGCTTCTTAGATTTCTTAGAGTTCCTTAGTTTCGGTCTTGCTTTGTGTTCTAGTTCCTACTTTAGTGTACTTGCTCCTGCCCCAGTTATCATTTTTTTTTTCCCCTTGTGACACGTAGATTTTCTAGTTTCTGTCTCAGCCCTGTAGTTCCTGTCTTCGTTCTCAAGTTCCTGCTTTAGTCCTGTAGCCTTATTGTTCCTGTCTTAGTTTCTGTCTTGTGTCTAGTCCCTGCGCCGTCTGGGTTCCTGCGCCATCTGGGTTCCTGCTGTGTATGGGTTCCTGCGTTGGATGGGTTCCAGCGCTCTTAAGGGTCCCTGCGCTCTTAAAGGTCCCTGCGCTTATTTAGGTCCCTGCGCTTGTTAGGTTCTCTATTTGTTCTGGTCTCCCCTAGTTTCTCTGTTCGCGGTTCCCCGGCGTGTTTAGACGCCCTCTGTTCTCGGTTCCCCAGCGTGTTTAGACGCCCTCTGCTCTCGGTTCCCCGGCGTGTTTAGACGCCCTCTGTTCTTGTTCCCTGGTTTGTTAAGATGCCCCTTGGTTCCCTAGTGTTCTCTAGCCCCTTGGTTCCTGTGTTCTCTAGCCTTAGGTTCCCCGTGTCCTCTAGCCTTAGGTCCCTCGTGTTACCTAGCCTTAGGTCCTCCGTGTTCTTGACTTTTTGGTTCCCTGTATTCTGTGGTCCTTTGGTTCTCTGTGTTCGCTGGCCCTTTGTTCCCTCAGTTTTCAGTCAAATCATGACATTATCACATTTGTGTCAACATGAATGTTGAAATCCCCCACTATAATAACCTTGTCAGTGTTTATCACCAAATCAGATAAGAAGTCTGACAACTGATCCAAAAACTGAGTGTAAGGGCCTGGTGGACGATACAAAACAACAAACAGAAGAGGTTTTATTGCTTTGAAAATTGGATTCATTAACTAACAGATTATCAGAAATCAATTCATTAACTAACAAAGTCTTTGGAGGGAGAGACCTTATATTTAATAGATCACATTTAATTGTTTTATTTTTTGGTTCAAGGTGAGCCGTATTGATTTTTTTTAGATTTTTATGATTTGCTCCTTTTAGATCAGATTTTGATCTGTTAAGTTTTGGCCGTGGGAAAGACACCGTCTCAATAGGGTAATGGGTGGGTAACAGTACAGAAGCTGCAGAGAGGTGTGTTAAACTACGGCTCTGCTTCCTGGTCTGGACCCTGGGTTGTCAGCATTTAGGAGAACTAATAAATCCGGCCAGATTCCTAGAAAGAAGAGCTGCACCATCCAAAGTGGGATGGATGCCGTTTCTCCGGATCAGACCAGGTTTTCCACAGAAAGTTCGCCAGTTATCAATGTAGCCCACGTCGTTTTATGGACCTAGACAACCAGCGGTTGAATGATGACATGCAGCTAAACATGTCATCACTGGTCAGATCAGGCAGGGGACCAGAGAAAATTACGGAGTCCGACATTGTTTTAGCAAACTCACACACCGAAGCAACACCAACTTTAGTGACCTCCGATCGGCGTGACCGGGTGTCATTACCGCCAGCGCTTATCCTTAGCCAGCAGTTCAGGTAGGATTTGATGTTGCCCGTTCTAGCCCCTGGCAGGCATTTGACTATGGTCCCTGGTGTCTCTAGGGCCACGTTTCTGACTATTGAGCTGCCAATAATCAGGGTCGGCTTCTCAGCGGGTGTGTCGCTGAGTGGGGAAAATTTGTTAGAAACGCAGACGGGTTGGTGGTGACCTGGCGGCTGGAATCTAGTGCTATGCTTCCTACAAACCTTCACCCAGCCGGCCTGGTAACCCGGCTGCTCGGGTGCTGCTGATGGAGGACCGCTACGTGAAGTTACTCTATGTGGCTCCTCGCTAGCTAAGGGGCGGCTATCAGCTGGTTTTTCAACAGCGCGGAGCCGGGTCTCCAATTCTGAAACCCTCGGCTCCAAAGCTACAAAAACACTACATTTATTACAAGTACCATTATCACTAAAGGAGGCAGAGGAATAACTAAACATCTGACACAGAGAGCAGGAGATAGGGGGAGACTTAGACAGAGATGGAAAAGCTGAAGTAATAGTAGGAGAAGGAGCCATTGTGGAGCTAAAGCTAGGCTAGACTAAAGCTAGGCTAGCGCCCTTTTACCACGCCAAAAAAACAAACCGTGTGAAACACGAGGAGTTCCCAAGCGCGATGTGCAGCAACAGAGAATGTTTTAAAAGTGCTAATGTGTTAGAAACAGATGTTACAGCAAAGAGATTAAAGATAAAAGTGAGAGAGTCTGGAGCAACAGACCGCAATTCACACTGTGACAACAGGAAGTGACACAATACACCTTACCGCAAACAGGAAGTGACGATCAGCCACTTCCTATTACCGCATATTAATGCGGTAATAACGCTCATAGCACTATCGAACGATGGCCGAGCGAACCGAACAAGCCTTATGCTTGAAACGACTGTAATTGAATATCCGGAAACTGGAAGTCAACAGGAGCTAAATAGGATTCAGGCTAGCGGACTTTTGGCCCTAACTTTATAAACTTCGGCTTTATTTTTAGCCATAATGAGTGGGCCGGATAACACAAACTTCAATATCCCATCAGTGTATAAAACCCTCGTGGAGATAACGTTTGTTATAACCATAAAAACACACTCGAATTACATCGGCAATGACATGGTATCAAATTGCTAGCGGGAGCTACTCGGTAGTTCCATGTGTTTAAAAACACAATGTAACGCATTACACAAATCTTTCCAAATAAACCATTAACTTTCCCTGCTCATCCTCTGCCAAACCTGTCAGTGCCTCGGTGTGAGTTCGGTTCACTTTGGCCATCCAAGGAAGAGCAGTGGAAAGCAGGGATATGTTGGTTCTTTCAGCAGTGGGCTAGCTGCTTAGCAGCAGCAGACATGCGGCCAGCAGCAGACATGCGGCCAGCAGCAGACATGCGGCCAGCAGCAGACATGCGGCCAGCAGCAGACATGCGGCCAGCAGCAGACATGCGGCCAGCAGCAAACATGCGGCCAGCCGCAACGCGATTTAGCTCAGCTGGTCCGAGTTTCAGAGAGGCACATATTTACTCAGCTTGTGGGTCTTTCAGGACCATGAGGCCCCATATGGCTCACAAGGGTGGCTGGCCTCCCCAGCTAGCCGCTCCTCCAAGGTCCCAGGCAGAAGTGAAGTGACTGATTATCTGTGGAAGCAAAACTTTTGTAGCACTGATGGAACCCTGCTGAGAGAGGCTGTCTCTGCTTTGGGTGTGAATTTCCTTGCTCACAATCCATTTTGATTCCTTCCCCATTAGAATTCAAACTGAATTTTACCATGGCGCGATGGCATAACACAACCTTAAAAGACCGCCTACATAATTTTAGAACCATGCACCATGTCTGTTTTACAACCATTAAAGAACTCAATAAATATTGACTCAATAAATCGAATGTCCACAACTTCTAAAAGATTTTTATGTGCTTCTTTAACTAGTACGCTTTAGCAGGGAATTAGTAACAGACTTTGTAGATCACTGGATTGTCATTGATCATTGGACATGGAGAAAGGGCATTGGACTCAGCCTCAGAGACAGGGGGTCCTGTAGTCCTCCTTTGGCCGGTCAATCTCCTTACTTCTGTCTTGGGTCTTCTTCCTTGAAACTTCTTTCTTGAATCTTCTTTCATGATTCTCCTTTCTTCTGCTCCGTTGAACGTGTCTTCTGTGATGAGCACTGAGTGCACAAACCATCGCCTTTTTATGTGCTTGAAAACTGTTGTTGGGAGTTGCAAAATTCCCTCCTCCAGCCAAAAGTCCCTGTTGATGTCGCAATAGTGTGCGGCTAACTGCAGTCAACAGGTTTCTTCCTCATTTTGGGCTGATTCCAGTAAACAGCAGGCTTCTTCCTCATTTTGTTCCTGCTTGAGTCATCTATCACTCCTCTTTCAATACCCTTCATTGGACAAGTACTGTTATCTTTCTGGCATTTCAACTAGTGTTTGTGACTACATTCCCCTCTCCCTCCTGCTCTGATTGTTCATTTGGCCCTCCTGTGCTGCTTCTGCCCAGCCTAATCACCACTCATTCCTCCCACCTGTTTCCCAGCCTTCTTAAGCAAGCCTCTGACTAGTCGACAGCGCCAGATTGTCTGAAAACCCCGGTTAGTAAACATCCAGCAGTTTCTCACTGTCTATTTACCTGATCCTGACCTGTTTTTGCCTCCTGATTTTCGGAGCCTGCCCAACCCCTGTTGGTCCTGATTGTTGTGTTCTCTGGATCTCTGACCTGCTTCTGTGCCCTGACTCTGCCCCCGGATTCTGTTTTGCATTTTCCCTGGATCTCTGATCACCTGGCTCTGGATTTATTCTTGGACTTCGGACTCTGGTTATTCCCCCTGACTATCCTGCCTGTCTCTGCCATCATGGTTCTGATCCTGTGCCTGTCCTTTGACCACCTATTATCTGCCAAACCCCAGTGACAACGTCATCCTCGAGGAACCTAAGATTCGGGATCAGAAACACTTCCTGGATTCAGAAGAAGGTTAGTGGCTTTCAGTCTGAACTTTTAAAATCCCCCACCTCAGCCAGTAACCTGTTCTCTCCCTTCCAGAGGTTCTGTTTTCCCTGGTTACTGTGGAATGTATTAACTTTGATCCGTTTTTATAAACTTGTACGAAGGTTTAACATGTTTTTATATGCTTCTATATGCTTCAAAGTAGAATCTGAGTAGATTAGGGTAAAATGTGCTGTTTGTGCAAAGACCAGAAGAGACTCTCAAGGCCAGGTCAGCAATTAGCAGAAGAAATGTTTTCAAGGCCACCAGCGAGCCAAGAAATGAGAACAACAACTCCATTTATGGTATACCAGATGAAACCGATAAGGTGTGTACGTCATTATGTTCGTGTATCCTGTTTTTGAAGTTAATAAAACAAGCCGGAACGCGAGGGAGAGTCAGAGTCAGAGTGGCGACCCACAGATGAGGCGGGCGCACCTGCTCTCCCTTTGCGAAGGTGAAACTGAATAGCTGTGTCCTGGCTGAGTTATTGTTTTAAGTCCTGCACACGAATTAACGAACCCGGGGAAGCAAGACGGCTTCAACATTACCCTGATCCCGAGTTACCTGCAGAGCCCGAAGAATAAATATTTTAAAAAGAACTTCCTGTTGTATCTTGGGTCCTAAGTCTGAATCTTAACAAGTACAGGACTGCCTCACAGCATTCTCTAAACATGTTCAAACATACTCTTTTTCAGCCTAACACATTTACTTTATTAAAAACAATAATACTCATTATTTCATTCATTTAAAACATAAGTACTTGAGCATTTAGTAAAAAGAAAACAATCAACCATACAATTTCAGAGCTTTCATGTTATCTGTTCCACTTAACATATTTAAATTCCAAATTACTTATTAATTTGTGAACATGGAATATGGATGAGCTCACCACACCACTGCCTGTGGCAACTTGACAACCTGAATAGCACAGGAACATACCATCTCCAATGCTGCTGCATACTTAACAGTCTGATGCAGAATCCAAAAGTTTACTCCATTTTGACAATACTAGAGCGGACTAAAAAGTAATGGATGTGGTTGGTTATCAGAAAACATAACATAAAACTAGGGCTCTTATGAAATACTTGAGAACCACACACTAAAGTCCCTGGAACATATAATCAAACCAGGAAAGATCCGAAGTCTAAATGTACTAAAACTGGTATTTGCCCAAGGATTGAACTCTTGAAAAAAGGATTTAGCTACAAATAATGACCGAAGTTTATCCCATCGCTGGAGCACTGAGTTTCCCACTCAAAATTTCTCTGAACAATTTAAATGGAATCCCTAAAGGGAGATAAGCTCCTTTGTGAATTGGGTCTCCAGTTTTGACAACTTTCACAGTAGCTATAGGTTAGGAAAAGCAAGCCAGATTAATTCAATTCAATTCAATTTTATTTATATAGCGCCAAATCATGAAACATGTCATCTCAAGGCACTTTACAAAATCAAGTTCAATCATATTATACAGATTGGGTCAGATTATACAGATTGGTCAAAATGTCCTATATAAGGAAACCAGTTGATTGCATCAAAGTCCCGACAAGCAGCATTCACTCCTGGGGGACCGTAGAGCCACAGGGAGAGTCGTCTGCATTGTACATGGCTTTGCTGCAATCCCTCATACTGAGCAAGCATGAAGCGACAGTGGGAAGAAAAACCACCCATTAACGGGAAAAAAAAACCTCCGGCAGAACCGGGCTCAGTATGAACGGTCATCTGCCTCGACCGACTGGGGTTACAGAAGACAGAGCAGAGACACAACAAGAGAGACAAAAAAGCACAGAAGCACACATTGATCTAGTAATCTGTTCTACATTAGATGGTAATAGTCGGTGATCTGTCCTCCCTGGATGATTTCACAGTCAACAGAACGTCAGACCAGGTGTACCTACTATGAAGAAAAAAGAGAGAGAACCAAAAGTTAAAAGCTGAAATGACAACAGTCATTTCAATGTAATGCAATGCAAATCTGGAGAACAGTAGACTGGCACGACTCACTTCTACCTTTAAAACCAAAATCTCTCTTTGGAGGAAGAATCTGTCCTCAACCTCCCATGCCCACAGAGCTCCAGAGGATAAGATCTCAGACAAATATGCACACCTTGATGTCAAAAACAGAAAGAAGGCATCTATCAATGTGATGCATGAGCACAGTGCAACAAAAGGATTACTGACTTAATCTGCATTCAGGCCTGCACTGGGAAAATGGGCTATTTGAAACCTTTTGTTTTGATTCTTTGTTTTTTTCCTGGTGATTTTAATTAAGAGGACTTTTCGAAAGAAATATGGTTTGCAGAGGCCAGTTGAGCACAACTCTTATCCAAAGAAGGATGGATGAAAATTCAGGGTGCAGAAGCTTTTTAAAGCTGTGAAATATTTCCTTTGGTGTGTGTTTGCATCTCAGCCAGGCTGCTTATTCAGAGTTTTTATGAGGCATCATGTTGCCCCTTTCTACGTGTACTGCAACAAACTAATATGTGTCTTAATTTTTGTACCCTTAGACTGAGCACATAAGCAATTTAAGATGGAGAATGTTTGATTATATTCAATTGAGCAGTATAAAAATGTGCGACCCCGCAAATACCTGTCAGGCTCAGATAAGGCTTTAAAATTGATCAGTGAAGCAATAGAGAATAAGGAAGAATGCCGTTGGAGAGAAATAATGAGAACAAGTGACAGCAAAAACAATCTCTACTTACCGGGATCTTGATTTAGAGATCGGTGAAGGTAGATGGAGAGAGATAAATGTTTTAATATATTATTGGTGATGAGAGCAAATGTGTCAGAGTACCAAATGTCTGGCAGCAACAAATATATTAGCCCTGTAACAGTGATTGAGAATATCGTCATCTTTGTGATCTTTGTACTTTTGGTATAATAAGGAAAAAACAACTAATCTACATGGCAAAAAATGCAGACAAAAAATACATTACCTTAAAAAACATAAAGTGCTGGTTGGCTAGTTGTTTTGTTAAAGGAGAAGTCCGGTCAAAATCAGAATTCAAACTGCTGAAAGTACTTTAAATATAAAACTACTACATACTGTGCAAAAAATTATAAGTTTTTTTAATTAATAATAATTCTCATTTAATCATGTTTATGTGGAGGAATCCATGTTGGTCAAGAATAGTACTGTCACCTCCCATTTTTTTACGTCACTCGGCGGACCCGCTGTTGAGCAAGTTTCAACGCTCTGTTTGTCACGGCGCACTATTTTCCAAGATCAAACTCAGTCGGGTCCTACAGTATATATCTATACACGCGTGTGTGTGTGTGTGTGTGTGTGTGTGTGTGCGTGCTCCGCGCAGCACGGCTTTGCATCTAACAGACGGGGTTTCAGTTTCAGTTTGCAGCAGAGCGTGCGCACACACACACAGACACACAGCGGAGGAGAGATCGCTGAAGTGACTTAAGTTAGCTGATTATTATAGTATAAGTATTAAAATATAAGAGCATTCCAGCACATGCTGGGCTGAGCACGGCTTTGCACCGGCGCTGCAGCTGAGCGCGCACACACACACACACACACACACACACACACACACACACACACACACACACACACACACACACACAGCGGAGGAGAGATCGCTGAAGTGACTGTGTTGAAATAAGCAATGTTTTTTCCACTTTTACCAGTTGTGTTGGAACATCCGATGGCCATGCACGTGGGCATTGTTGCTTCAGCAATAGCTCTTGGGAATGTCAGCAGTGAAGTCCTCTGGAAATCCGAAATAATTATTGATGATCGCAGCTGTGTAGAACGGCTCCTATCGACTTTGCATGGAAAGCGGAGAGAGAAATGCTGTCGCCGCTTCCGCTCTTCCACGTCGCAGGATGTGATGTCAAACGCCCCTTACTGCCCATATTTGGGCAGTCATGTCAGCCCCCATACACAGTGATTCAGACGACAATTTATGTTTTTATTTTCTTATTGATTAAAGATAAGTTCATTAAATAACCACAAATGTATTAGTTTTAGTTATAGCTAATGATACCCTGATTTTTCCTTGTTGACCGGACTTCCCCTTTAAAACAACCACTTGATCAAACATCAAGCTTTTCTTTTTAGACTAGGTTAATACCTTTGCATGTATTCCTCCACTTTCATTATTCCACCCACTTTATTCAATGCACTAGTACCAATGGTGGCAAAACACTCACTTGATCTGACTCTACCACCACAATGATTGATCTTGGTTAGTGTAGATGTGGTGGTTGACACGATTCAAATTCACAGAAAAGTTCAGATTTTTTTTTAACTCACCCAGGTTCCGCTTCGCTCTTGTTCTGTTTGATACGCGCAGACTGTATTGCTGACCACTTAACAGCTCCTGACAGAGCCTTTTGCATAGGAATAATGTACATCACCCGCTCAGGCAGCCTCAATTGTGTTCAGTGTGAACGCACCATTAGCATGGCAGTTTGGATCAGATGGTTGAGACTTGGACAAAATCGTGTTTGCAAGAAAAAAGTAAAATAGAATGCAACAGTAGAATTCTTATGCAGTGGAATGCAATGTAAGATCCCCCATAGTATTGTGTCAATCTTAAATGGTTCGTTCAAAAGAATGAATCATTCGAGTGAACAAGTTGAACCGAATAACTTTTAATCAGTTAATCATTAACTGATTTGTAAATTTTTCAGGTCAGCGCACATCCCAGTTGGTACTGGATCTGTTGCACTTGTGGATCTGAACACTCCCTGCCCTGAGTGATTCATTCTACCGTTTCCTCTTGTGAGGGATACAGCGTCATGCCACTGGAAATGGCTTGTTTCGCCAAGCTAATAATCAAAAGGAAAGTGCACACACACGTTGCCATGTACATCATTGTGTGGACCTGCCATTGACTTCCATTCATCTTCTATTGCTTTCTTTGCCCTAACCCTGAATCTCATTCCAAACCTAAGTTCAAGGGTACATATCTAACGTCTTACTTTAATCTAAACTCAATTCACACATTAGCCCTAAACCTAAGCATTAGCCGAATTTGCACTGTGTAGTACTTGCAAATTGTCCCCACAATGTCAATTGTCTACACAATGTTGATCTACTGTCAAGAAGGCCCAGTGATGGTGCTGTGTGAGCAGCTGCAAGCTGCACTTCCGGGCAGCGGCCGCTGCGTACAGCTCCGTACAAACTCGCAGATATTTTCATAAAAAATGCCGCCTAACTCGCTGGAAACCACTCATCTACCCAGCCGATCAATACTTGACCGCCAGCACCAGCTGGAGTTACGGTCATGTAGTGTTCTCGGACTTGTGACCACTACTATGCTCGACTGTTTGCGCGGCTCTGGATTACTGCGGGCACCAGTCCCGGGGGCCTGTGAGGCGGCGGAATCGGCGAGCAGCTCACGCCGGTGGAGAGCGACGCGGAAGCGGTGTAGCCGGCCGAAGAAGCGCGGCTGTCGCGGGGCTTAGCCGCGGGGGCTTAGCCGCGGGGGCTTAGCCGTGAAGCTAAAGGCTAACCCGTTCAGATCGCCGCTCCCTTCCATCCTGCTGTCCAATGTCTGCTCACTGGACAACAAAATTGACCATCTACAACTCGAACTCTCTGCAAAGAGGGAGTTTAGAGACTGCTGCGCTCTGATTCTGACTGAGACATGGCTCACATCATCAATCCCAGACCACGCCGTTAGCCTGGAGGGGCTAGCTACTTTCCGCGCCGACAGGAACAAAGAGCTCAGCGGTAAGACCCGTTTACACCAATAACAACTGGTGTAAAAATGCTAGATTAGTTACAAATTTTTGCTCTCCAGACATCGAGCTGATGACTATTAGCTGCAGACCCTTTTACTTACCTAGAGAGTTTACTGTTGTTTACATCACAGCGGTTTATGTTCCTCCCAGCGCAAACACAAAAGAGGCTATGAGTGTCCTCTATCGGACTATCTCTGAGCTGCAATCTGCACATACAGAGGCGATTTTCATCATTGCTGGGGATTTTAACCAGGCAAATATGAAAACTGTTCTCCCTCATTTCTACCAACACGTGGATTTTGCAACTCGGTGAGAGAACACTCTAGACTTGGTTTACACAAATATTAAAGGCACATTCAAGGCAGCCCCCCGCCCCCATCTTGGCTCTTCAGACCACCTTTCTGTGATGCTAATCCCTGCATACAGTCCCCTGCTGATCAGAGCTAAACCTACAGCGAGGCAGGTGAGGGTGTGGACTGAGGGAGCAATGGAGGCGCTCCAGGACTGTTTTGAGTGCTCTGACTGGGACATGTTCAAAGCTGCAGCAACTTATGAGGACAAGACTAACATTGATGAGTACGCCATGACTGTGTCAGCCTACATTAACAAATGCATTGAGGACGTCAGCACCACCAAGACCATCATCACCCGAGCTAACCAATGACCCTGGATTACTGTGGAGGTCCGTCAAGCGCTAAAAGCACGGAACTCAGCCTTCAAGTCTGGTGACAAGGAGGCACTGAGGACATCGAGAGCCAACTTGAACCGTGCCATCAGGCTAGCCAAGCGAAAACACAGTCAGAAAATCCAGGAGCTTTTCCATGATGCAAGCAACACCAGGAGCATGTGGAAAGGCATACGGGCGATCACCGAATACAACACGCCCTCCCCCCCGGTGGGTGAAGTTGATGCTGACTTCCTCAATGGACTAAATAATTTCTTTGGGAGGTTTGAGGCACTATACAGCACTCCAGCAGTGAAGGCTGTTCCCCATCAGGAAGACGAGGTGCTCTGCCTTGATACCGCCGATGTGTGGAAGACTCTAAGGAGAGTCAACCTGCGAAAGGCCCCAGGTCCCGACAACAAACCTGGGCGGGTGCTCAAGGAGTGTGCAGGTCAGCTGGCTGGTGTCCTCACAGACATTTTTAACACCTCGATGGACCAAGCCACAGTGCCTGCATGCTTTAAGTCGGCCTCCATCATTCCGGTGCCAAAGAAACCTCAAGTCACCTGTTTCAACGACTACCGGCCTGTTGCACTGACTCCCATCATGATGAAGTGCTTTGAAAGGCTGGTGAAACAACACATCGTCTCCAGTCTTCCCCCAACACTCGACCCGTTCCAGTTTGCCTACCGACGGAACCGCTCCACTGAGGACGCCATCTCCTCTGCTCTTCACCTGAGCCTGGAACACCTGGAGGAGAAGAACACGCACGTGCGGATGCTGTTCCTGGACTTCAGTTCAGCGTTCAACACCATCATCCCACAGCACCTGGTAGGAAAACTAGAACATTTGGGCTTCAGCACACCTCTTCGCAACTGGCTGCTGGACTTCCTCACCAACAGACCTCAGTCAGTCCGGGTCGGACAGAACACCTCTGATGTCATCACCCTCAGCACGGGCTCCCCTCAGGGCTGCGTCCTGAGCCCCCTGCTGTTCACCCTGATGACTCATGACTGCCTCCCCAGGTTCACCACCAATAACATCGTGAAGTTTGCAGACGACACAACGGTGGAGGGCCTGATCAGAGACGACAACGACCAGGACTTCAGAGAGGAGGTGGAGCAGCTGGTGGGCTGGTGCAGAGACAACAGCCTGGTCCTGAACGTGGAGAAGATGAAGGAGATCATCGTAGACTTCAGGAAGAACCGGCCTGACCACGCTCCACTGCTCATCAACAGCTCAGCTGTGGAACAATCCAAAAAAAGGTAAAAAACAAAGCAACTGGACTTATTTTCCGTAGTTGAAAACGTTTCGCTTCCTCTCCAGGAAGCTTTCTCAATTCAAAAAGTCTGGAGTAATGTGGAGTGCCAAGCTTTATACTCCTGCCAAACAAAGGCCTTGTAATGGCTTAGATAACATGCAAATTCAACAGAAACAGGTCCACCCCTTAGTAATGGGCGGTCGTTAAAGTCATTAAGCCAGCAGATTGAACCGAAACTGGTCCCCTCCTCTGTAATGAGGAGTCATTAGGGTTGTTATTGGCCTGGCTTAAAGGAACGATGTTTTGATCCCCCATATGAGGGTGAGAATTGAGGTGATGATTGGCCGGAATTAATCCTGTAGCTGGATTGTAAATTTTTGAGAGTTGGAACCTAAGGCCTCCTCCTCTGTTTAAGGTTTGGTTTTTCTCTCTTAACGTAGATGGCCTTCTTCACCTTTCAAACCATCTTCTTTGTCCAAAATGTGAACATTTTGGTCCTCAAAGAAGTGTCCTTGAGGTGTAGGTGGACAGCAGAATCTTGTCCGGAGGAGGTAGCTCTCCTGTGTTGAGCCATGCGTCTGTGGAGAGGTCATTTGGTTTCTCCAATATAAAGATCAGAACATTCCTCACTGCACTGAACTGCATACACCACTCTGCTCATCTTAGGTTTGGGGGTTTTGTCCTTGGGATGCACCAGCCTCTGTCTGAGGGTCCTGTTTCATTTGAAATGTACTGGGATTTTGTGTTTGGAGAAAATCCTCTTGAGTTTTTCAGAGACTCCAGCAACATATGGGATGACAATGTTGTTGCGTTTATTCTTCTCACCATTGTGGAGGTGGTCAGCAGCACCAAGTTCCTGGGGGTGCACATCACGGACAACCTCACCTGGTCTGTGAACACCACGTCACTGGTGAAGAGGGCACAGAAACGACTGTACTTCCTGCGGCGGATGAGGAGAGCCCACTTGCCCCCGCCCATCCTCACGACCTTCTACAGAAGCACCATAGAGAGCATTCTGACCAGCTGTCTCTCCGTGTGGTGTGGAGACTGCAATACCTCCGACTGGAAGAATGTGAGGAGAGTGGTGAGGACAGCAGAAGGGATCATCGGGGCTCCTCTTCCCTCCATCAAGGACATCTCATCCCAGCGCTGTGTGTCTCAAGCCCGTAACATCATCAGGGACCCCTCACACCCCCACCATGGACTGTTCTCCCTGCGGCCCTCTGGGAAGAGGTTCCGCAGCATCCGCTGCTGGTCCACCAGGTTCTGCAATAGCTTTTTCCCTGTTGCCCTCAGACTGATGAACTGCTGAGGCCACAAAATGGACTCTGTACAACATTCGTATATTTGCACATTCCATCATTGCATCCTTATCTAGCACTACAAATGCTGCCGAACTCTCAGTTACCACTGTCGATTTCTCCTGCACTGTTTACATTGTTTACACTTCAATTGTTTACTAGGAAATCACTGCTGCACCTTATCCTGTAATTCATTGCTATTTACTGTAACTTTTCAAGCTGTATGCGAAATGAAATTTCGTTCTGTACGCACTCTGTGCATACAAAATGACAAATAAAGTTGTCTAAGTCTATTTCAGCTCTGCCACCCTTTTTTTTATTTCCACTCTTTTTTATTGTTTTTAGATGTGTTTTATATGTTTTCTTAATGGAGGTGAAACATTGTGCAGTTGTGCACATGGGAAACCTATTTTTATAAGTTTTGTTTTTGGCATTATTTTGTTTTCGGCACTTTTTGGGTCTGTACTGGGGAACCCATATGATTTTAACCAGGGCTCAATTGTTTAAACACGGGAGCAACTCTTTAGATTGTGTTACGATCGGAACAGAAGGACCCAGTGTTCAAATCAGACAAACAGTTAGAATTATGAAACAGTTTATTTAAAACTGAAACGGAGCAAGTGGCGTCAGCATCTACGGCAGGAACCTCTCTTCTCAATGTTCAGGACAGGTGATAGATGTCGGTTCCAGCCGGCTGGCTGCCAACGCGGCGCGGTGGGCGCCACTCAGAGAGTCCCAGGGCAAACTCCTCTGGAGGTTCGGTGGCCGGAAAACAGGCGGATGGTCAGAGCTGTGACGACGAACGTAGGCAGGATGATTGAAAGGACGAACCAGAAGCCGATGTCGGGGACGAGGTCCAAGATCAGAGCCAGGTGGTCAGATGTCGGATGAAGCGCCAGGGAATGATCCAGGACGAGGTCGGGTCACAGTTCCAAGTTTGGTACACAATCAGGCTAACAGGCTGGGCGAGGTCACGTAGACTCGTAGGTGAAGTAGCAGGTCCGTCGGTACACAAGCAGGCAAGGATCAGGTAGGTGGTCAGGTCGGGCAGAAGTCAGAAAGACGGGTCAGGCAATCAGGTCAGGCGGGGTCCGGCAGGCTCAGAGGTTGAGAGGCAGAACAGGTAAGGATCAGGCAAAGAAGAACGCTGGAATAGGTCTCACCGGATAGCTCGAAATAATCTGGCACTGATAACTGGTCTGAAGGCAGGCTAAATACTGGTGAGTGGTAATGAGGAACTGGGCGGAGCTAAGCAGGTGTGTGAAATGAGTGATCAGACCAGCATCAGTGCCGAGATCACGACAGATTGTGCAGCCTGATGTCTCATCCCACAGAGAAGCCAGAGATTCCCACAGAGATACAGAAGAGAAGTAGAGGCTGCAGAGGACGATGCAAGAAGTGGAGATACAGACCATGCCTGCCCTCCTTTATTATGGGAAATGTCCACTCTATCGCCAACAAGATCGAGGAGTTAGAAGCGCTGACAAGTGTTTTGAAAATATATAATTAGTTTTGTGTTAATCATGTATTTTTCTTAAAGCAGTAAAGAGTTACCCAGGTTTTGAATAATATGGTTAAAATGTGTGGCTTGGAGTGAGAAGAGGACAGAATTTCCAGGCTCACTAACAGACCATAAATTAATTCAACCATCTTGTGGGATACCAGGCAAAGTGGGAGTCCCATGAAGTTTTATGGGGTACCCTTCAACATGGTGTACGGTTTGCGCCCTGGGTGGTTTCGAGCAGACACTCGCTTACAATCGGCATGGATGGGTGGAGTTCGGGTTACATTACATGAGCTTTATGATAAGGTTGTAAGTGTTTGTCTCCCCTTGGAATTCCAACTGTAATAAACATATGTATATATTTCAAGTGTTTTGTCTCTGATAATTTTCTTTCTTTGCTGCCAAATCTACGAACTGGTTGAGGCAGGCCGTAGAATGAAACAGGAAGAACACAAGTCACCAGAGGGAATACTGGGAGTGCTCAATAGAGACATCGTGGACTCAGTGGTTTTCCTGGATGGATTTAAACTTGTTATTGCAGATCACAGCATTATGTGGAGCCGTAAAAAGAAAGGAGGAGGGTTTGTGATGTTTGTCAATGAGAGGTGGTCTAACGCAACGCACATTCACACGAAGGAGCAGCTCTGTACCAGGTTCTCGTAGTTGCAACCTTAATATCTCCCGAGGGAGTTTGGGCACGTAGTAGTGTTTGCTATGTACATTGCGCCCTCAGCAGAGGCTACTGCTGCATGTGAGCGGCTTTACAGTGCAGTCACTCGGAGCCAGACACGTCATCCCCAGGCTCTCCTACTGATCAGTGGGGATCAGTGACCACGCCTCTCTCTCTGCCACTCTCCCAACCTTCACACAATACATGAAGTGCTATACGAGCTGCAACAAGACGTTGGACCTACTTTATGCGAATGTAAAGGATGCATACGCCTCTGCTCCTCTCCCCCCTCTAGGACGATCCGACCATAACCTCATCCATCTGCTTCCCTAATACACACTTAGGGTGAGAAGAGAGCAAGTACAGAGGAGGGAAGCTAATGGAGACCAGCACTGTGCTGGTGAATGAAACTGTTATTTTAACAGGTTTGCTCTCCCTCCACTCCCTCTATCCTCCTTCCTGCTCTCCCCTTTTCATTTGTCATACTCTTCCATTGCCCCAACTACTTTCACCTATAATCATTATCTCCACACTCACGCCCCCAGACTGTCCATAGTACCACCCCCTTATGCCACTCCCCCAGCCATCCACCTCTTATTCCCCCCTCTTTTTCACATAATTTCAGGTGAGGAAAGAGCTGAGGGAGCCGAAGCAGAAAAAGGCTGCAGGCCCAGATGGGATCAGTCCCAGGCTGCTGAGGACCTGTGCAGACCAGCTCTGTGAGGTCCTTGGCTACATGTGCAATCTGAGCCTAAGGTTGGAGAAGGTCCCTGTCCTGTGGAAGACCTCCTGTGTGATTCTGTTTCCTAAAACAGCAAACGCTAGGGAACAGGCTCATTACAGACCATTAGCCTTGACCTCCCACCTGATGAAGATTATGGAGAGGCTCCTCCTTACTCACCTCCACACTGTGGTGAGCCCCACTTTGGACCCACTGCAGTTTGCTTACAGGCCTGGCATGGGAGTGGGGGATGCTGTCATCTACCTGCTGCAGAGGGCACTCACCTACTTGGAGACCGCTGGTAGTGTTTGTGGGAATCATGTTTTTGACCTCTCCAGTGCTTTCAATACCATCAAACTAGAGTTACTGCATGGGACTGCATGGGTGGATGCAGTAGTGGATTGTCAGCTTGCTACCTGGACCATAGACTACCTCACTCACCGCCCACAGTATGGGCGGCTGTGTAGCTGTGAGTTGGAGGTTGTAGTCTGCAGCACTGGGGCACGGCAAGATACTGTTCTGTCACCATTTTTATTCACGGTTTACACAGCAGACTTCAACTACAATACGGACAGCTATAATCTTCAGAAGTTATCTGATGACTCACCTATTGTGGGCTGTGTGTCGGAGGAGAAGGACTTAGAGTATCGGTCGGTCATCATGGATTTCTTGGACTGGTGTGAATGCAATTACATGTGCCAAAACACCAGTAAGACAAAGGAGATGGTGGTCAACTTCAGGAGAAGGACACTACATCACCTAGCAGCCAACAATCAGGAGGACATTGAGTCAGTCAGCAGTTTTAAGCACCTGGGAGTGCACCTCCAGATAATAATCTGGACTGTTCCCATAATACTGATGCCCTGTACATGAAGGGCCAGTCGCCTCCATCTTCTGAGGAGACTGAGGTCCTTTGGTGTGAGAAGGCCTTTGCTCATGCTATCTTTTATGCTGTCATCTGTTGGGCCTCAGGCAATACAGAGAGAGAGAAAGAGGAAGAGACTGAACAGGCTGGTCAGGAGGGCCAGCTCTGTCCTGGGATGCCCATTTTACTCTGTGGAGGTGGTGAGGGAGAGGAGGATGTTAGCCAGGCTCACATTTATGATGGACAACACCTCTCGGCCACTGCACTGGACTGTAGAAGTGCTTACTAGCTCCTTTAGTGGCCAACTGAGGCACCCTCTGTGCAGGAAGGAGCCCTGCCATATATCCTTCATTGTCACTGCTTAGATTGTTCAATTCTACCTTAAAACAACTTGTACAATATTGACATACTACAATGATTGCCAGTCTAGCATGGTCACCTTGTGTACACACACAGACATATATAAGTTTGTGTATGTATAAATGTATGTGTGCATGTGTCTGCATCTACATATTAATTAGTTTTTGTTTGTTGATTTTTTTTATCAATATAGCTTCCTTCTTAATTTTGATTTATGTTTCCTAACTATTTGTTACATCAGCTGATGTAACGGATGAATTTCTCCATTGTGAGATTAATAAAGTCCTATCTTATCTCATCTTATCTTTTGGTCCTCACAACGATAGACAAACATGCGTGCACAACCACACACACACACAGACACCTGTCACCCCAGTCCCTGTTATCTTAACAAACAACACAGGGCAATGAAACTGAGAGCAGAGGATACAGGAGAAGAACCAGGAATAGCAGGAAAGACAAGAGAAATTATATTTTGAATGTGTATGTCACAATAACTGTGACATACACTATTTGTTTAGTTTCTTGATTTTTTACATTTGAGCCTGTTTTATTTTTATATTTTTAATGTAGGCTACACAGTACTTTAAATCAGAATGTTGGTATTTCGTCTTAATATTTGATTTTTCACTAAACATCAACCAGGCCTATTCACTTTATTTTGGTGGCATTTAATATTTCATTAATATAAAAATGTACAGTATTGTACGGTGCCGCTGAGGGAGAAGCTGGAGGACGCTGGGGTTGACAAACATCTGGCTGACTGGACCATGGACTACCTTACTAACCGCCCTCAGCACGTGCGGCTGCACGGCTGTCAGTCAGAGGTGGCACTCTGCAGCACCGGGGCCCCCCAGGGCACCGTTCTGTCTCCGTTTCTCTTCACTCTTTACACCTCGGACTTCACCTACAACACGGACAGCTGCCACCTTCAGAAGTTCTCTGACGACTCGGCCATTGTGGGCTGTGTGTCTGAGGGGAACGAGCTGGAGTACAGGTCGGTCATCATGGACTTTGTGGACTGGTGTGAGAAAAACCATCTGTGCTTAAACACCAGTAAGACCAAGGAGATGGTGATTGACTTCAGGAGAAGACCCCCACCTCACTGACCTGTGAACATCCAGGGGCAGGACATAGAAACTGTGGAGAGTTTCAAATACCTGGGTGTTCACGTCAACAATAAGCTGGACTGGACTCATAACACAGACGCTCTGTATAAAAAGGGCCAGAGCTGCCTCCACCTCCTGAGGAGGCTGAGGTCCTTTGGAGTGAGCAGGCCTCTGCTAAAAACTTTCTATGACTCTGTGGTGGCCTCAGCCTTCCTCTACGCTGTCGTCTGCTGGGCCCCTGGCAGCACAGAGCGGGACAGAAAGAGGCTGAACAAGCTGGTGAGGAAGGCCACTTCTGTCCTGGGCTGCACTCTGGACTCTGTGGAGGAAGTAGCTGAGAGGAGGGTGTTGTCCAAGTTCACATCCATCATAGACAACACCTGCCACCCCCTGCACCAGACTGTAGAGGAGCTGAGCAGCTCCTTTAGTGCAAGACTTAGACATCCTGTCTGTAAAAAGGAGCGCTACCGCAGGTCATTCATTCCTGCTGCTATCAGATTTTACAATGCTCCACTGTAACTGTGACCATAACTGTAACAATTAATGTGCAATAACTAATGTGCAATAATCTATTTAATACACTGTCCTACAACCCGTGCAATAATCCTAATGTAGTGACTTCTGCTGCTATCAACACCTAAACATAAGTCAGTACACATGTATGTATGTATGTACAAATGTATACAATGTATATGCACATATATACGCGTAGGTACGTATGTATGTAGGCGCATAGATATATGTATATTTTGAAGTATATAGATATGTTTATATATATATATATATATATATATATATATATATATATATATATATATATATATATAGACCACCAAGAATGTAAATGAGACATCATATGCCCATTCCTATTTCCTTTTTTGTATTTTTTTGGTATTCTTTTTGATCCATTGTATATATGAAGATCCACTGTATATAACTGAATGCACCTTTCCTACTCTGCACCCTCTTGTATGAGCCGATGTGACGAGTGAATTTCTCCATTGTGAGATCAATAAAGGCTATCTTATCTCTTATCTCATCTTATTCATAATAGTTTTCCATCACAAATACCTTACAAAGTGATGGAATTAACAGCGCTAACCCAGCATCAGCGGCCTTACAGAGACAGCAGATTAATCCTGTTGACAGAGACTTGGCTAACAGAGCTCATTTCCGACACCAACGTAAAATTCAACGGCTTTTATCTGCTCAAAGTCAACAGAACAAACAACAGCAATAAGAAAAGAGGAAGGGGTCTTGCTGTGTTTATAATGGTGATAGACGGTGCAGCTCTGGGCATATTATAATTGAAGAGATGCGTTGCAGTAAGGATACAGAGTTGCTAGCTGTTGGGATGAGACCTTATCAGCTCCCTCGGAAATATTCACATGTTCTCATGATAACAGCATATGTCCCCTAATCTGCAAACATTGAAGCAGCCTGTGACGTCATCCAGACCATTACCCCAAACAACAAACACAGCGACCAAAAGCACTTTTTCTAATCTCAGGGGACTTTAAATGTCAAATGAAAAGTGTTTTTAAGCTAACATAATGGGCTCTTTGAACATCAACTTTCATGTTCAAGGTTATGCGACTAGATCACTTCCAGTCTATTAAAAATTGTGTTTTATACAAGGTGTTTGCAGGGGTTGTCCAAGCACACGATCAACAACATCCACTGCATTTGTAAGTCATCATTCAAAGCACCAAGAGTAAATTAAAGGATTTAAGATGTACACCTTGTCCTACATCTACGAATGCGAAAGCGAGTCTTGTTTTGCTTAAACGTTGTGGCTAACATTAGCATATAAAACTTATGCTAATAGGCATTATTCCAAGACATTGATAAATGGACTGAACTTATATAGTGCATATTGACCACTCAAAGCGCTTTACACTAGAGCCACATTCACTCTCACTAACGCGCACACATTCATACACTCATACGAAGCTCGGTAGGCAACTGGGGGTTAAGTGCCTTTCCCAGGGGCACATCAACATGTGACAAGGGGAAGCTAGAATCAAACCCACAACCTTCCAGTTGCAAGACAACAACTCAACCCATCCAGCCACAGTTGCCCACAATAGTATAAAAAGGTGCTAATTAAGTATCTGTGAACTTTCTCAGTCATTCAAGCAGAAAATGTTCAACGTGGTGTTTACTATCTGTGTTTAAGTACATATTGCTTTAATATGTGTTTGCTGAACCGAGGCAAGATAACAGATTGCAGTTTGGAATTTTTGCTTCAGTGCTATGAAAAAGAACAACAAACTTGTAAAAGTAGGACAACACAGGTATTTTGACAGAGTTCAAGTTCCATTGTGTCATGTTTGCCTTGAGGTGTCGGGCCCACATGCAGAAACACACTCGGTTACACAGGTCAGACTTAAAGGATTTATTAGAGCTCGGGTAAACACGGGGCCGCAGCGCTAATCTGCGGGAAGGAGGACGACGATGACTCGAACTAACCCCAGGACCAGGGGACCGGATCAATCTAAGGGGGTAAGGGGACGTGATTAGTTATAGAAGTAAATGAATGAATAAGCTTCGAACGTAAGCTTACCACGAGGATTGGATAACCGAACGGGGAAGGCGGTGAGGAGGACTCAGCTTGGTTGTCTTGAGCAGGCGTTCGGGCAGCCGGAGAGCGGGGCGAAGGGGTCCGAGCAGCACCGAGAAACCCAGGGATCCAGAACAGCGAGAGGAACCGGAGAGAGAGATGGGTGAGCCTTGCGTTCAGGATGAAGGTATGTCTGATGGAACCAGGAGGGCTCGAGAGTCACGAGGTGTTCGCTGGGACACAAGGGGAACCTTGAGAGACACAAAAACGTAGAATTAACGTTGTGAAAAAGAGCTGGCTAGAGGTCGTGGCTGACAAGCATACCGCAACGATAACACTCTGGCGTCCTCTCGCTGTTCGAGCGCTGTTCTTGAAGGGAGCTCAGGTGCTGCTGAATGAGCCACAGGTGTGCGCACTCCGCCCACCGACCAACCACGAACACCTGTGGAGAAGCAGAGGTAGCAGAACTGGCAGCAAGCTGCACAGCCCTGCTAGCTGAGTCCTGACACCACCCCCCCCTCAAGAGTCGCCACCTGGCGACCAAGAGGAGGAAGTGGAGGGACGGGAGGAGAGGAACGAGTTGATGAGGGACCGATCAGGAATGGAGGAGCCGGCGAGCCAGGACCGCTCCTCAGGACCGCAACCTACCCAGTCGACGAGGTACTGGAACCCCTTACCTCGCCGACGGGAGGCCACGATCTGACGGATCCGACGTCCCTGATGGTCCTGGGTGGGTGGAGGGGGTTCGGCCGGAGGGCACAAGGAACTAGAAATGACAGGCTTGATCTGTGAGACGTGGAACGTGGGATGAACTCGGGAGTGAGACGGGAGACGAAGACGGACGGTCGTAGGGCTGATTATGGAGGTGATCTCGTAGGGGCCGGCAAAACGTGGGGACAACTTCCTGGAGGCAGCTCGGGAGGAAAGGTCTCGTGTAGAGAGCCAGACTCGCTGACCAGGATGGTAATTAGGAGCAGGGACGCGTCTTCGATCAGCGAATCGGCGGTTCTGTTCTGCTGTGTTCTTGAGGGCTTGGATAGTCTGGGTCCAGTAATGCCTGCAACGGGTAATGTGATCTTTTACAGAGGGAACTGAGACACGTGGGTTGTCGTCAGGAAGCAGAGGGGGCTGATAACCTAAAGAAACCTCGAAAGGGGACAAGCCAGTGGCTGTGGAGACGTGACTGTTGTGCGCGTATTCAACCCATGGGAGAAACTTGTTCCAGTCAGAGGGGTTTTGTGAGGTGAGGCAGCGGAGGGCGGTCTCCAGCTCCTGGTTCAGACGTTCTGTCTGACCGTTGGTCTGAGGATGATAACTGGAAGTTAAGGTATACCTGGCCCCAAGGGCCACGGCAAACTCCTTCCAAACACGGGATATGAATTGTGGACCACGGTCAGACAGAACCTCCTGTGGGATTCCATGCAGGCGGAAAACGTGTCTGACCAGGAGCTGGGCCGTTTGCTGGGCTGAGGGAAGCTTTCGAAGGGGAATGAGGTGGCAGGCTTTGGAGAAACCGTCTATGACAGTGAGGATGGTAGTCATCCCTTGAGACGAGGGGAGCCCGGTGACGAAATCCAAGGCGACATGGGACTAGGGACATTCGGGGATAGGTAAGGGCTGTAGGAGACCTGCAGGTGGTCTGTTTGACGGCTTATTCTGGGCGCACACGGGACAGGAGAGGACAAAGGCTTTAACATCCTGGGACATGGTGGGCCACCAGAAATGACGGGAGATGAATGTGAGGGTTCGGTAGATACCAGGGTGAGCGGAGAATTTCTCTGAATGTGCCCACTGGAGTACGCGGGGGCGGACAGAGGCGGGGACATAGTACCGGCCGGGAGGTCCAGTACCGGGGTCAGCGTCTGCTCGCATGGCCTGAGAAATCAAATCCTGAATCTCTCACTGGAGGGCACCAAAGACACAGGATGATGGTAGGATGGTGGCTGGTTTCTCCTCTGAGTCGGGGGAGGAGTAAAGGCGGGACAGGGCATCAGGCTTCTGGTTCTTAGAGCCGTGGCGAAAAGTGATGGACAAATTAAATCGAGAAAAGAAAAGGGACCAGCGGGCTTGCCTGGGGTTCAACCTCTTCGCTGTCTGGATATAGGCCAAGTTCTTGTGGTCAGTCCAGATGAGAACGGGCTGCTCGGACCCCTCAAGCCAGTGACGCCACTCCTCCAGGGTGAGCTTGATGGCGAGCAGCTCTCTATCCCCCACGTCGTAATTGCGTTCAGCCGAGGTCAGACGCCGGGAGAAGAAGGCGCAGGGGTGTAGCTTCTGGTCCGACTCAGAGTTCTGGGAAAGAACCGCTCCGACTCCAGTATCGGAAGCATCAATTTCCACCACGAACTGTTTACTGGGGTCCGGATGGATGAGAATAGGTGCTTGTGAAAACCTTTTCTTGAGGTCGGTGAACGCGGAGTTAGCCTTGGGACTCCATGTGTATGGCGTCTTGGTGGAGGTGAGTGATACACGGACGCAGAGAACCATCCTTCTTGGATACAAAGAAAAAACCTGCCCCTAACGGGGAGGACGAGGCTCGGATCAGTCCGGCAGCTAAAGACTCCTTTATATATTTTTCAAGGGCCTGACGCTCAGCCTGAGAAATATTATAAAGGCAGCTAACCGGCAACGGGGCACCGGGCAGGAGGTCAATAGCACAGTCGTAAGGCCGGTGCGGTGGCAAAGAACAGGCTTGTGACTTGCTGAAAACCTGCTTAAGGTCGTGGTAACACTCTGGTACCAGTTTTAACAACTCGGGATCCGCCTGGACTAACGGCTGCGGAATAATCGGACAGGGAGGCACTGCAGACTGTAAACAGACAGCGTGGCAATCAGAGGACCAGGACTCTACCCGACGGTCCACCCAGTTGATGTGTGGGTTATGCTGCTGTAACCAAGGGAAACCGAGTACTAGTGAGGCATGTCTTACAGGAAAAATAAGAAAAGAAATCTGTTCTCTGTGATTACCGGAAACAACTAACTCAATGGGTCTGGTCCTATGAGTTATACTAGGAAGGACCCCGCCATCTAATGCAGAGACGTGGAGAGATGAACTCAGAGGTACAGTCTCGGTACAGTCTGACACATTGACTTTTCAGGTTCAAATGTACTCCATGTCCCAAAATATATGGCCACTCTCCATGAGGCCTTTGTGTTGTTTCATTATTTTTTTTGCATGTGTTACTAGAAAAGTTCAAATGGGATCATGTTTACAGCACCCCCAAACCCCATGCCCATTTTTAATCATAACATTAAATCAAGACCAGTTCCCCATGTCTTGTTCTAATGTTGATTGTGAAGCACTTTGTAGTCGTTATACCTTGAAAGGTAACATTTTACTTACTAAACAACTTTGGATGGCAAACTTTTCTAAAAGATCAGAACTGCTCACTTAATGTACAGACATTTTTTAACAAATTTGAATATTATTCAAAAGTTACTTTATTTCAATAACTTAATTTACTAAGTGACATATTATATAAAATTATTTATAAAACCAAACAAAGGTTTTCAAGCTGCTATTTATGGTAATTATAATTTTTCTGCTTGCAGCTAATGAAAACATGACATTTGAAACCAGAATATTACATAAGAACAAATGATGAATCTGACAAACTAGCCTCACCTTTACACATATTCTAACTTATTGATTATGACTTTAAATGACTTCCCATTAAATGACAAATCATGAGTTGCATTTGAACACAGTATTCTTAACTATTTTAAAGGACACTCCATGTCATTGCAAACAGTCTGTAAGTCAAACCTAAGAAAAATGTAATGACGGAGGAGAGAGGACGGAGCAGTGCGCTTGTTCCAGCGTGTGGCTCAGGTTCGGTCCAGGAAGTACCGCGGGTCTAGGGAACGATCCACAAAGAGGAACACAGGACGTGATTTGACCATCTGGCGTCTGCTTCAGGACCCCACTCTTCTTTTAAACCCTCGCCAATCCTCTGATGAGGCACAGCTGGGGATCAGACCTGCCTGTCACACCCAGAGGAAGGAGGAGGTGAGGCAAACCCTACATAGAAACATGGAACATGACAGGGTTAGTGTTAGTTTCGCAGTTTGTAGTTCATGCAAACATTTTCTTCCACAACCTCTCATACACTCTGTAATAAATGATTACCTGTAATGACGTATCTGACACACAGGGAGCTTGACCAAGTGTAAGCTTTTGACGAGCTGGGAGTGCAACTGAGTTGCCTCTTAAATGCATGCCCTCTCTACACACTCTGTTGGTGACAGATGCTGAGTATCAAGTGGAAGAGAAAGAGAAGGGGGAGCATGCTGATGCAACTCTAAGCCTTGTGTTAGGAGTTTGGGCAGTTGATAGGACAGTACACTTCCCTTTTGCAAAAGTCCAAATTCAGAATCCACAATAGGCTTCCCCATACTCATCCCCATGGTTGTCAATGGCTTCTGTCGCAGATCCAAGTCACTGTAGGCCTCTGCCACTCGAAGCACAGACAGGTCAGGAAGAGGACCTGTCATTCCCCTGAAGAGTGTACTCCTTTGCATAAAACATCACAAATGTGTATTTAACTAGGCACTAAAAAATAAATATAAATATAATATATATTATCAGCATTATTTACTTAGTTTTATACCCTGTGAAATTGAGAACCAGAGACATATACCCCGTTTACACTACCCTTTTTTAACCGAGCCGAGACCAGTCCGAGCTCGGTAACCGAGATAACTATCGAATGTAAATGGAACGCAAACTGAACTGAACCGAGCTAGACACAACCGGACCGCGCTAAATGCAGACCAGTTCCAGACGTGGGTTCGGCTCGGTTTTTCCTTATCTCGGTTATCTGATAACGAAGAGCGCATAAAAATACTAGCTTCCCTAGCGTGACACACGATTTCTAGTGATGATTCTGCTTAGCAGTGTGATGAACCTCAGCGTCTGTCGTTATTTCCTGCGTCTGTAAATCCTTATTAGACGTTCGTTTGTCTTATCCACTTCCCAAAAGCCGACTCTGCCAAGT
The DNA here is from genome assembly GCA_037039145.1 of Fundulus diaphanus. Classification (NCBI taxonomy): domain Eukaryota; kingdom Metazoa; phylum Chordata; class Actinopteri; order Cyprinodontiformes; family Fundulidae; genus Fundulus; species Fundulus diaphanus. The sequence goes on along the minus strand of CM073141.1, from coordinate 40,241,953 downwards.
AAATCCACCAAAGTTGCCGTCTTCGCCTGACTCGCTGCAAACAACGACGTATCACCAAGCATAACTGCCTGAATGTTACGGGCGCCGCCATTTTGATTTGCTTGGTGCCGCCTTCAAACTCAGAGAGCAGTAGTACCGCAGATCATCACTAGGAGGCGAGGAAACATAGGAATCAAGATAAGCTTGGTGTGTAAATGGTCGTCAGAACCAAGCTCGGCTTGGTTAACTGATCCAAGCTCGGACCGAGCTCAGCCTGGATCGGTTTAACAAGGGTAGTGTAAATGGAGCTTTTGTGCTAATAACAGTTTTCACAATGTGATCAAGGGTGAGGGTCAAGTACAACCTACATTTTAAGGGAGAGAAAACATGTCAAACCTAAGCAAAATGTAATGATTAAAAATGATCTCTAAACAGGTAATCCTCCTAAATGCAGTTCCTGTTTCATACAAGAATGTTTCACAATCAATTCTGAGCAATGTTCATTGTGCTTATAGAATTATTATACATGTTTTCTCTCCCTTAAAATCAGCATGCTCCCCCTTCTCTTTCTCTTCCACTTGATACTCAGCATCTGTCACCAACAGAGTGTGTAGAGAGGGCATGCACTGAAGAGGCAACTCAGTCGCACTCCCAGCTCGTCAAAAGCTTACACTTGGTCAAGCTCCCTGTGTGTCAGATACGTCATTACAGGTAATCCTTTATTACAGAGTGTATGAGAGGTTGTGGAAGAAAATGTTTGCATGAACTACAAACTGCGAAACTAACACTAACCCTGTCATGTTCCATGTTTCTATGTAGTGTTTGCCTCACCTCCTCCTTCCTCAGGGTGTGACAGGCATGTCTGATCCCCAGCTGTGCCTCATCAGAGGATTGGCAAGGGTTTAAAAGAAGAGCGGGGTCCTGAAGCGGACGCCAGATGGTCAAATCACGTCCTGTGTTCCTCTTTGTGGATCGTTCCCAAAACCCGCAGTACTTCCTGGACCGCACCTGAGCCGCACGCTGGAACAAGTGGACTGCTCAGTCCTCTCTACTCCGTCTGCCCCCGCTCGCTGACGCTCATCTGAAGGCTCATCTGACCTGTCGCCTGTCTGTCTACCCTCCAACGTTTTCTCACTACCGGAACAGTAAGCAGCCGCACCTGAGCTACCTGTCAATTCCACCTTTCACCCGATCCTGCTGAACACTAACAACTCTTCCCTCTCCTAGTGCTGAACTGGACTTCCTCCCCCTGCGATCGCCCGCTTCTTATTATTTTCAATAAACCCCTTTGAACCCACTACTGGTCTGTAATTGCTGCCTGTATCTGAGTCTCAGCACAAACCATGACAAACCCATCCCTTACACTCACCCTAACCCCTAAACCTAAACAAATACAAATATACATGTTACCTTACACTATTTAAGATACAAACAGCAAGTTTGTAGGCTAGAATTTTCATCGTAGGTCAAGTGTGTGTCACGTGACACAATGTCCGTTATTTGTCATGCACCCTGTGCATCAATATATGATAAGGGGGGAGCACCAGTTGCGTCAGTCTCTGACAAGGCTAAAAAAATTGAGACATCCACATGAGACCAGAGCTATGTTCATTAGTGGCACATGCTGCGACAATTGAGAATTACTTATTCAAGATTTAGGGAGGTGTCATGTGAGAGGTCAAAGTACTGCTGAATCTCTTGCAGAGCGAATGATCCGGGACACCAGATAAACTCCTGAAATGTGAAGAGGTTCTGACATGGAGTTTCAGGAAGCATAATAATGTGCCTATTATTGTAATGTGAACTATTCACCTTGTAGACTATGTTGTAATTCACCCTGAGGCCTCGTGGCTAGGTGCCTCCCACAATGGCCTTGTTTGCGACTCCAGGGAAACCCAGTCGTAATGTTTGGTTGAAATTAAGTGTCCAAACACTGCAAATTGACTGCTAGTACCTGTAGATGTCAAATGGGACTTTCAAATTAAAGAAAACCCATGCTTACTACCACGCCCGCCGACAGGGGGGGACAAACGGGTCAGTTGTCCAGGGCCCAGGACAGAGGGGGGGCCCAAAACTGACACTTTAAAATAGTGTCAGTCAGCGTGCGCGCTAACTGCAGCAGCAGTCTGTGTGTCACGGCACGTTTCTGGCTGGTCCCCCTCCCCTCTCTTACATGGCTCAGCGGCGCCAGCCAATCAGCACGCAGGCTCAGCCTGGCCCGCCCACTCAGCTCTTTCTCCACTCAACACACAAACAACCGCGCGGCTCCTGTTCAGACTGGGAGAGAGACCGCAGGAGCCGAAAAACATGAAGAGGGAAAGTAGCGCCGTTTGGCTTTATTTTATGAAATCAAGCTGTATGTTTTGTAAAAAGCCAGTTAAATTCAGTGGAAACACAACAAATTTATCTAAGCACATGAAAAACCATGAGCAAGAAAACGTCAAGCGGCAAAAACGGAGAGAGGAGACGAAACTTCTCTCATTGCCCCGACAGACCCAGACCCACAGACTGACGTCACTGACTGAGGCGTTTCAGTCCTCCAGAGAACATCCAGGTAGATCAGAGTGGCATTCTTCAGCAGCAGTTCATGTTAACTTTCAAAGTAGATATTATCTATCATATGTTACTGGAGCCCACACAGAAAGGGTAATTAAGACCTTGAAAGAACCCAGCACATATATCCTATTAAAAAGTGTTATTTAAGATAAGGTAACATTAGCTAATCCTTTATTTATCCCACGACGGGGAAATAAATAGGATTAAAGCAATAGGCAGGTGCACACAACACACACAAAATGACATAAGGACTAAAAGATATAAGAGGTGGATTAGGAAAAAAACACTGAACATAACATTATTATTATTATTATTTAAGTGTAATAATAAAATTAAAATCACAAAACCCGAAAGGTCAACAGTTTCATGATACATCAAGCTTAGGGACTGGCTAATATACAGCAGGTCAAAAAAGGCCATATTTTGGCTGCTGTTCTCTTATGAAGAAAAGATCAACTAGTGCACTAAATTCAATAGATGGGTTGAAAATATCCAGTATAAAATACAGAGATTTCCAGGGCATGAAGTATACAGTTAAGTTGACTTTTTTTTGGTGTGTGTGTGTGTGTGTGTGTGTGTGTGTGTGTGTGTGTGTGTGTGTGTGTGTGTGTGTGTGTGTGTGTGTGTGTGCGTGCGTGCGTGTGCATGTGCGTGTGTGTGAGTGTGTGTGTGTGTGTGTGTGTGTGTGTGTGTGTCTGTGTGTGTGGTGGCGTCGGCAGGTGTAGAGGGGGGGCCCAAAAAGACTGTGTTGTCCCGGGCCCCAGCAAAGCTGTCAGCTGGCCTGCTTACTACTGCCAGGTGCAAGGCCAGCTTCTTAATACTATATGGGGCCAAAATAATAGCTTTAACATTTGCAAATGTGTGTGGAGAGTTGTGTGTCTGTATCACGATTTGTGCGTGTGCAGTGGGATTTGAAAATGTGTAAATAAATCTGTAAATGTGTGAGGAGATTTGTGTGTCTGTACAACAATCTGCAAATGTGTAAAACTACTTGTGTGTAATCCGTTTTCCAAATGTGTAAAAAATCCACAAATCTGTATTCAGATCTGCAAATGTGTACTGAGATTTGCAAATGTGTAAAAAATCCACAAATCTGTAGTCAGATCTGCAAATGTGTACTGAGATTTGCAAATGTGTAAAAATCCACAAATCTGTACTGAGATTTGCAAATGTGTACTGAGATTTGCAAATGTGTACTAAGATTTGCAAATGTGTAGATCAATCTGTAAGCACACACAGGGACACTTGTGTCTGAAGTATTTTCGCTTCAAGACCCAGAAATACAGACAAATCATTGGTTACAAGTCAAGCGGTTTTTCGGTTGGCTCTCTTTACACACGTGATTTTTGCTACCCTTCTGCCGCGTGAGATGCACAAATGCGTAGAAGGATTTGTATGTGTATTTTTTCGATTTGTGTCCCCTTGCGCAGACTCACAGGCTCACAGCCTCACATGTTGCCCTGAGCACAGGCTCACAGGCACACAGGCTGCCTCTTTCGGCTGTGGGAGGTCACGTGACTTTCAAGGATTTTACCAAAGCGTATTGCTTCCAGACGGCTGACAAGGCAACTTGTTATAACTATATAACTTTCTCCCTTTAACGGCAAAAGTTTCTTGTTTTAATGAGAGACTTATCTTGCTAAAACCAGATAATTGTCTCCTCATAACAACGCAACATAACCCGGCATCAGCTCGCGGGATATTTGAGTGTCATGGAGAAGAGGAGAGACGGAGGGAGATTATTTCTTTTTAAGAAGTCATCATTTGTCGGAGGAATGTATTTCTGCTCTGAGGAGTGACGAGGTAAGTCATGCATATACAGCAAGTCCTCTACTTCAAATTTGATCTATTTGGCAGTTATTATGTATAGTTAACAACTATGCTCTGGATACAATGGCATCACTGTAGTACCGTCTCTGGCTCCGTTTACACGGTGAAAACAGGTTTGCGTTGCCTTTATACTCTCCATTTACACACTACAAGGTTTAACTGTTGCTTAGGGGCACTTTGAGCTATAGCTGTGGGTTTATTTACAACAGTTTGCAGCCGAATCAGTCCTCCGCCAGCCGCTTTCTTCTTCTGGGCAAATTGACCCGGAGCTTCAAAAATCACAGCGCTACTAGTGGTGCGGCATGGGGATTACACCGTTTAAGTACTCTAAACAGGGCCTGTGACTGCAAATGTACCTATGCCTTTATGTATTTGAAATAAATATAATTAAAATAAATTTTAATTCGACACTCGTAAGGCTAATTAAAAGTATGTGTATTCTACACAATGAAAGTGAGGCTAGATAAAGCTACATTTATCCATATTTTATTGTGTCAAAACAAAGTGATGAATACAGAGCTTTCTAATGTGACTATTCACAAGCCAGTGAAGGACAGCTATTTGTATCAGATCCATTAATAAACCCAGTCAACTACTGTTTTATGCTTTAATAAGGAGAAAAGCAAAAACCGATAATCGATTATCATTGCTGCAAATACAAAAGTTAATATCAGAATTTATCAATAAAAGCACCTGGCAGCAAGGCACGACTGTTCTCAATTTATTAGTTGTTGCATTTGTTTTTTATGATGTCTTTAAATTTACCCAAAAAAGAAAACAAATCTTAATCAACATTGTTGCATTGCAGTCTAGGTTTGAGCAATTTAACATTGATCCAGTCTAACCTTTAATCACAATTTTAAACAGTAGCTATTCTCCTTCTGATGGGAATTCTGTAAAAGTACTTTTTAAAATTCCCATAAACAAAACGTTAAGGTAGGTGGACCAGGTTTAAGATAGCTACATTAAAAATACAGCCAGAAAATCATGAATGTTCTCTTTTACATCTTAGAATGCCTGTGCATTTGATCTGACACTCAAAATTTAAATACTTAAAAACTTTGAATTTGGAATATTTAGCTTCTCACATTTAGCAGAAGTAATGTGCTCAATTCTTAGAAAGAATAAATTAATTGTTATTTTTACCTTTGTTTAAAATAAAAAACTTGAAAGACCGATAACAAAATCTCTGCTGTGTTTACAGGTTGGCATCTCTAAAGCTGAATACATGGATGGTTCTGTCCAAAAGTTACTGCTGGATATTTTGTTTCAGAGGTTGAGAAAAGAGGGGGTACCACAGCCAGAATTCATATAGACATGGAGACAGAGAATGGTACAATGAAAGACATTCAAAGATTTTTGCGTCTTGATGACAGCTATCCTGAAAACTGCTTCATTGTGGGATCCAGCACCCACAGCCAGCACATCGACAGCCAGTACTGGATGACTCTTTTTCAAAAACTGAAGAATTCAGATTACTTTACTGGTGACTTCTTGGATAAGCAGCCAATTCTGCTCACCTGTTTAAATATCACTGAGGTATGTTTGAATGTAAAAGATAAATACTATATGATATATGCTTTTAAATATGGAGTATGTACTTTAAGAACTTGTTTATTTTCTTGTCTTTCAGGAAGAACTCTTAAAGTGGTTCACTTATGCAACATAATTCGTAAGATTAGAGATACTATTGCTCCAAGTTGCCGGTCCTACATGATGTATACCCTTCCACGGCTTTTTGGTGAACAAGATAATCTCAAACAGGTTTCTGAGCAAGTGGCGGAAACTTGCAAAGTCCAACGTCTTCAGAGGACCGTTCACACCTGATGAGACAGTTCGAAGTATCATACCTTCTGATGACAGAGAACTTTCTTCATGCACCGTCCACACATGATGAAACAATTGAGTAATGCTTATTTTTAAGAGCTTATATACGCACAAACCTGTGACACGTGTGATATTTTCTTGTAAAAAAAGAGTTTGTGGAGCAAATGACCTTGTGAGCCTGTCCAGAATGACCCTGTCACCTTTCTACACAGTCAGAAATAGGCAGCTGCAGACCCCACAACCCATAAAGGACAAAAAGTCAAAGAAATACAGATGGAGGAATAAAAAACAGACCTCTGTTTTCTTCGATTCCCATGTACTTAAAGGTTTCATCATGATGTACATAACTTTTTGAATTTTGGTGCTAGGTTTTATATTTTCTGTGATTCTTGTTGTTTGACAGCAAATATATGCTGCTACATATATTAGGACAATAACAAGAAATCTAACTTCACATGTGCCTTGTGATCTATCATGCAGGACACAAAATGTTTAAATGACACATGTTCTGTAAACCCCACCACTGCTCCTCATATTCAAGACATACTTTTTATATTTATAACAGCAAGACTTCAGTTCTCTGTTACTGAACACTGAGACCCAAGTTATGTACTGTGATGATATGGTCGAATGATATATGAAAAACTTTAATGAATCTTTGGTAAAAACCCATTACAAAATGAAGTGTTATGATTTGTGATCAAACCAACTCATTCTTTCCTTAGAAAAATAACATTATATTGCAATGTTACATCAACTCACAGAAGAACATACATTAAAAGTACCTTTAACAAGTGCTCTGAAAGATCCTTTTGAAAGGAAGTTCTCTACCTCCAGAAGATGACCTAACTAGAACGTGATCTATGAGTATGTGTATTACTCAAATGAAATACATGGATCTCAAAATTGAACATGAGAAAATCCTTTTACATACAACAGACAAAAGTCTATGTTAGAAATCTGGGCACTATTGCGCTAAAAGCGTTTATCAATTTTACAATCAACTTTGAAGAATATAAGAAACATAATGCCTATGGAAAGAAAAGGAAAATAAGTACAGTTTAAACAAAACAAAATTTTTACCTTAAAGAAGCTTCATAGCAACAGCAATAATTTGACTTCAAAACTTGTATTTCACAATGTTGTTGGAGTAATCTTTTTAATCGGTATTTTTGCTCTATATCTTTGTCAGCAAAATCAAAAGCTAACTGACTCTATTGTGGCTCACTTCCATATGTTCCTGAAAACATGACCATTTTGAGTCAAATGGTAAACTTTCTTTTGAAATATATTACATAGTGGTATTACCTGAAACCAAAAACATTTTAGATCAAATTGGACTTTTTCCATGAAGATTTGCATGAAAAGAGTTTTTCAAGCAATGTCTGTCGAAGGACATCTCTTTCACCTTCTCCTTCGTACTCGGAGCAAAATCTCCAAGTGGCAATTCTGTCAGCATAGGTGGGAATGTAGATGGCCAAGCTCTCATCATCCATGCTTGCTATAGCTGATATGTCTACAAGCACAATGAAATTATGGTTAATATAAAAAAGAAATAAACTAAAAAGACTCTTTTAAGCACATGATTATTAATCTTTACAGCAGAATTTATGATTATATGCATGACATGTTTTTAAAAAATTAAGCTGCTTATCCGTATCTTTATATCTTTTTGTCAGCCTATCTCATTAACATCCATGAAGAACTTTTGCAGTCACAGGCCCTGTTTTCTGAGTACTTAAACGGTGTAATTCCCATGCCGCACCACTAGTAGCGATGTGATTTTTGAAGCTCCGGGTCAATTTGCCCAGAAGAAGAAAGCGGCTGGCGGAGGACTGATTCGGCTGCAAACTGTTGTAAATAAACCCACAGCTATAGCTCAAAGTGCCCCTAAGCAACAGTTAAACCTTGTAGTGTGTAAATGGAGAGTACAAAGGCAACGCAAACCTGTTTTCACCGTGTAAACGGAGCCAGAGACGGTACTACAGTGATGCCATTGTATCCAGAGCATAGTTGTTAACTATACATAATAACTGCCAAATAGATCAAATTTCAAGTAGAGGACTTGCTGTATATGCATGACTTACCTCGTCACTCCTCAGAGCAGAAATACATTCCTCCGACAAATGATGACTTCTTAAAAAGAAATAATCTCCCTCCGTCTCTCCTCTTCTCCATGACACTCAAAAATCCCGCGAGCTGATGCCAGGTTATGTTGCGTTGTTATGAGGAGCCAATTATCTGGTTTTAGCAAGATAAGTCTCTCATTAAAACAAGAAACTTTTGTCGTTAAAGGGAGAAAGTTATATAGTTATAACAAGTTGCCTTGTCAGCCGTCTGGAAGCAAAACGAGCGTGAGCCTGTGAGTCTGCGCAAGGGGACACAAATCGAAAAAATACACATACAAATCCTTCTACGCATTTGTGCATCTCACGCGGCAGAAGGGTAGCAAAAATCACGTGTGTAAAGAGAGCCAACCGAAAAACCGCTTGACTTGTAACCAATGATGATGATTTGTCTGTATTTCTGGGTCTTGAAGCGAAAATACTTCAGACACAAGTGTCTCTGTGTGTGCTTACAGATTGATCTACACATTTGCAAATCTTAGTACACATTTGCAAATCTCAGTATACATTTGCAGATCTGACTACAGATTTGTGGATTTTTTACACATTTGCAAATCTCAGTACACATTTTCAGATCTGACTACAGATTTGTGGATTTTTTACACATTTGCAAATCTCAGTACACATTTGCAGATCTGAATACAGATTTGTGGATTTTTTACACATTTGCAAAACGAATTACACACAAGTAGTTTTACACATTTGCAGATTGTTGTAGAGACACACAAATCTCCTCACACATTTACAGATTTATTTACACATTTTCAAATCCCACTGCACACACACAAATCGAGATACAGGCACACAACTCTCCACACACATTTGCAAATGTTAAAGCTACTATTTTAGCCCCATAATACTACACCACTAATGTGGTGTGACTTCGTTGTTTGGGCAGAGGAGGATTTCTTTGTGCAGCGACTGGATCGAGATTAGTGATGGGCACTACGGTTCTTTTGAGTGAACTGAATCACTAGAATCAGTACATTAACATTATTTGTTCAAATGATTTGTTCACTGAATCATTAAGTTCTTAATACTACACTTCCATTTCCTTACATTATATTAGGCAATTATCATGGTTTAGTGTGCTATTCATAGAGCTGTAACAACATTATTTGTTCCTTTACCTTTAAAATAGGGAATAAGTAGGGCTTTAGTGACACTAAGTTAGCTATTTATAGAACTTTAACTCCATATTTTGTTTCTTTACAGTTAAACCAAGTAATAAAGATGAAACAGACTTTTCAGGCTCTCTCCGTCAGTTAGCTCAGATCGAGAAAAAAAACACATCTCAAAATACAATTTTTGGATAGACAATATCACTACCCTTGCCTCCTTCGTTCGGACCGTGAGCAAAGCACCACAGTATTTCATTACAAGAGAGGAGACCCATCTGCAGGCAGTCATGGAGCTTTGCTGCCGCCATGTTTCAAATCCACACCACCAAGTTTTTGTGACTTTTGTCCGTGATGCATTGCTCATTGGAAACAGGCAAAAATACATCACTAAATAAAACTTCTGGATCAAAAATCTATCCCTTCTGAAAAAGATCTAATTCCAAATTACCTCAGAAAAAAATCCATTACATAAATAATTGGTACCAAATAACAACGTTCTGTCCATCTCAGTATTTTGTGTAATGTGAGAGTCAGTGACACAGCACCACTCTCAGTAATATTCACATACTGCATGAATACACAGGTACACGGTACACGGCTCACTGGCTGAGTCACATTTATAACACATTTATGTTGAACAAATCAGTAGCTACGTTTACATGGACAAAAGTAATCGGAATCAACGCCCGATCGGAATAAAAAAGCGTCATGTATACAAGCTAATCGGAATATGATGATGGGATTAAGCCCAATCGGAATTAAACTGTATTCCAAATGAGAGGTTTATGGTTTATGCCGATTGATAATCCAATCAACGTGCGTGTAAATGCTTGCCAGGCTCAGATTTTTCTGAATATGGCAAACTGAATGTGCACCCAACATATACATGACAGATTTCCACTTTGGCGAGTGGCAGAAATACGTTGTGATGCAAAACTGTCAGGGGCTCCCAATTCAACCTGTTCAAAAAAGAAAAGAGCTCAAAATTGTTACTTAAACAATAACGTTTCAACAAGAAGGTGTTCTACTTTTCGCGAGTTCATCACACATACCCTCGGATTGACTACATTCTTATGGACAATAAACTGTTGGGAAATTCTAGTTCATGTACATATCAAAGTATACTTGTATTGGACCATGCAGCTGTCTCTTTTGACTTACAATTACCAGATTTTCCCATGCCGAGATGCAGCTGAAGGTTGAACACACTGAGTTCACCAAATTCATAACCTCCGAAATAGATTTTTTTCTGGCTACAAACCAATCTTTAGAAATCAGTCATGCAATACTATGGGAAACCCTTAAAGCTTATCTACACGGATAGATAATTGCTTACTCCTCCAGAGCGAAAAAAGTCAGCAATGCCAAATGAAATGATTTGTCATGTTCAATTGAGGAAATAGATCATCAATATTCAGTCTCCCCATCCCTTTCTATTTTCAAAGAGAAATTGCAGTTACAAACGGATTATGACTTATTGACTACAGACAGGGCTACACAATTAGTTCTAAAAGGTCGTCACAATAACTAGGAATATGGTGATTAAACTAGCAAAGTGTTAGCTCACCAAATTAGCCAATCCTCTCACCTTATTACTAAGATACAAGACTCAACAGGCAACAATACAATACGTCATGAAGAAATTAACAAAATAAAAAAATATATATTACACCGAGCTATATGCATCTTAAGACCCCTGCCAATTTTTTCAAATAAACAGCTTTCTTGAAAAACTGCTGTTTACCAATCGAAGCCCACTCAACACTCGATGCAGAGATCTTCATAGCAGAAATACATTTGGCTATTTAGGAATTAAGGTCGAACAAATCCTCAGATCCTGATGGTTATAGCAGTGAGTTCTATAACATATTAGCAGGTAAACTATCCCACTTATACAAGGACCTATAATGAATCGCTGTCTACTGGCCACCCACCAACACTACGACAATGCCATGATAACAGTTTTACTGAAAAAAGATAAAAACCCACTGCAATGAAGTTCGTATCAACTGATTTCTCTTCTCAATGTAGACAACAAAATCTTAGCTAAAATTCTAGCAACTCGACTGGAGCAGAGTCATCCTCAGATATTTAGTACGGATCAGACAGGGTTCATGCAAGGGAGACATGCTAGCTCTAATGTCAAAAGATTGTTTAATATTATCCATACAACAGAAAGAGAAAGCAATGAACTGGTTATTTCTTTAGACAGAGAAAGCTTAAAACCAAACTTCTCACTTGTGTAGTTGGACTACAAACTTAATCTCATGAAGTTAACTACAACAGTTTGAATTGAACGTTAAGGCAACTTTAAACAAATAGGTTTTTAACCTTTATTTAAAGGAGAAGTCCGGTCAAAATCAGAATTCAAACTGCTGAAAGTACTTTAAATATAAAACTACTACATACTGTGCAAAAAATTATAAGTTTTTTAAATTAATAATAATTCTCATTTAATCATGTTTATGTGGAGGAATCCATCTTGGTCAAGAATAGTACTGTCACCTCCCATTTTTTGACATCACTCGGCGGACCCGCTGTTGAGCAAGTTTCAACGCTCTGTTTGTCACGGCGCACTATTTTCCAAGATCAAACTCAGTCGGGTCCTACAGTATATATCTATACACGTGTGTGTGTGTGTGTGTGTGTGTGTGTGTGTGTGTGTGTGTGTGTGTGTGCGCGCGCTCCGCGCAGCACGGCTTTGCATCTAACAGACGGGGTTTCAGTTTCAGTTTGCAGCAGAGCGCGCGCACACACACACAGACACACAGCGGAGGAGAGATCGCTGAAGTGACTTAATTTAGCTGATTATTATAGTATAAGTATTAAAATATAAGAGCATTCCAGCACATGCTGGGCTGAGCACGGCTTTGCACCGGCGCTGCAGCTGAGCGCGCACACACACACACACACACACACACACACACACACACACACACACAGCGGAGGAGAGATCGCTGAAGTGACTGTGTTGAAATAAGCAATGTTTTTTCCTCTTTTACCAGTTGTGTTGGAACATCCGATGGCCATGCACGTGGGCATTGTTGCTTCAGCAATAGCTCTTGGGAATGTCAGCGGTGAAGTCCTCTGGAAATCCGAAATAATTATTGATGATCGCAGCTGTGTAGAACGGCTCCTATTGACTTTGCATGGAAAGCGGAGAGAAATACTGTCGCCGCTTCCGCTCTTCCACGTCGCAGGATCTGATGTCAAACGCCCCTTACTGCCCATATTTGGGCAGTCATGTCAGCCCCCATACACAGTGATTCAGACGACAATTTATGTTTTTATTTTCTTATTGATTAAAGATAAGTTCATTAAATAACCACAAATGTATTAGTTTTAGTTATAGCTAATGATACCCTGATTTTTCCTTGTTGACCGGACTTCCCCTTTAAAGGAACTGCAGGTTTCAGCACTTTTTGTAACGTACGGGAATTAGGACCCAAGATGCACACAAACAGGTATGAGTCTTTAAGTGTTTTATTTACTCGAGCTATGAGTGTGTCAGGGAAAACGCGCAGGCAGCGCGGCACGAGGAGCGCACAGCAGGCAGCTCTCCAGCTGGAAACCCCCTATGGCAGACACAACAGGCTAGTGATCGGAAAAAGGGAAAAAACTGGCAAGTAGAGAGAAGGAGGATCACTAACCTGGTAGAGGGATTCAGAACTCGGGACAGGTTCGGGTCCGGGGCGGAGGTCCGATGGCGGACAGTGATTGTGAGGCCGTTGAGCGGCAGGCAAACAGGGGCAATACAGCAGGAAAATCCAGGTCCGTTCCAAGGTCTGTTAACTGGTGGGGCAGAGAGACAAAAGGGGTCAGACAGATTCGGAGAATTAATCAGAGCAGGGGTCCGGTACACAAGCAGGCTATCCAGGGCAGAGACAGAATCGGTGGTCAGAAGGCTGATCAGGTCGGGCACACAGGCGGGCAGACAGGAACAATTCAGGGGTCTGGCGGGCTCGGTAAACGGTGGTGAAATCAGGTCAGATAACAAGAAAACTGGCAGGTTTCAGGAACGCTGGAAAGTAACAAGGGTTGGCTTGAGACGATCTGGCACTGGGGGCTGATCTGTACTGGGTCTATATGGAGGTGAGACAGGTGGAACCAGTGAGGACTAATTGCAGAACAAGAGGAGTGGAGCAGGTGTGCTGAATTGTGTATCAGCTCCAGTGCCAGGATCGTTACAGACCCCCCCCCCCCCTTAAGGGCGGATTCCAGACGCCCTAGGCTGGTCTGGATGGGCTCTGTGGAAGTCCCTAATGAGGGACTTGTCAAATATGTTCCGGGACGAGACCCATTGACGCTCCTCTGGGCCATAACCCTCCCAATCGATGAGATACTGAGTACCTCGGCCCCACCTTCTGGACCTGAGAATGCGCCTCACCGTGTAGGCAGGAAAACCATCAACGAGCCGGGTGGGAGGTGGGGGCGTGGAGGCGGGCAACAGGCAGGAAGTTTTGAAGGGCTTAACTTGGGACGCATGGAAGGTAGGATGAGTCCTCATTGACTGAGGCAGGCGGAGTCGGACCGCCACCGGGTTCACTACCTTGGAGATAGGAAAGGGGCCAACAAATCAAGGAGCCAGCTTCTTGCAATCCACCTTAAGCGGAAGGTTCCTGGTAGAATGCCAGATTTTATCCCTGGGTCGATACTGCGGGGCTGGGATCCGCCGGCGGTTGGCAGCCCGCGCCTGGGACTGGGAAGAAGCGAGAATGGCCCTTCTAGCCCTCCTCCAGGCTCGCTGACACCTCAGGGCGGACAAATGGGCCGAGGGAACCCTGGATTCTCTCTCCTCAATGGTAAACACCGGTGGTTGAAACCCGTACACAATGTAAAAAGGGGAGAGCCCGGTGGAACTGGAGCGTGTTGAATTGATGGCGTGCTCCACCCAAGGGAGATTACTGGCCCACTTGGTGGAGTCGGACCCACAGATGAGGCGGAGCTTAGCCTCCACCTCTTGGTTGAGCCTCTCCGTCTGGCCGTCAGTTTGAGGATGGAAACCAGAGGAGAGGCTAACTGAGATCCCCAGCATGGCACAGAACTCTTGCCAGTAACGGGCCACAAACTGGGGTCCCCTGTCCGAAACTATGTCGGAGGGCAACCCGTGAAGTCGAAACACCTCCTTCGCCAGGATGAACCCCATATGCTTGGCCGAGAGGAGTTTCGGTAGGGGAACCAAGTGGACCATTTTTGAGAAGCGGTCCACAATGGTCAGGATGACCGAGTTGCCCTCGGAAACAGGCAGGCCCGTGACAAAGTCCATAGACAGACTGGACCACGGCCGGGAGGGAACAGGCAGGGGCCGGAGAAGACCAGACGGGGGGTGACGGGAGACCTTCGCCTGGCTGCAGTGGGTACAGGCAGAGACAAAATCCTTAACATCCCTGGACAGAGTGAGCCGTCTTGGTGATGCCCGGGTGACAGTACACACGGGAGCTGTGACAGAACTCGAGGACCCTGCCCCTCAGTGGGTCAGGGACGAAAGGTTTCTCTTTGGGGCAAGCCTCAGGGACACGTACCCCATTGAGAGCATTCCTGACTTCTGTCTCCAACCCGATCCGGGTAACCGCACATCTGACCGACTCTGGGAGGATGTATCCCTGCGTCTGCTCGGGGACTTCCCTGTCTGCCTCAAACATACGGGACAGAGCGTCGGGCTTGAGGTTCTTGGAGCCAGGTCTGAAAGACAGGGTAAAACTGAAACGACTGAAGAAAAGAGCCCATCTAGCTTGACGAGGATTGAGTCTCTTAGCTGTCCTTAAATACTCCAGATTCCTGTGATCTGTCCACACCAGGAAGGGAAGTTTGGACCCCTCCAGCCAGTGCCTCCACTCCTCCAGAGCCAACTTGACTGCCAAGAGCTCCTGGTCACCGACGTCATAGTTGCGCTCTGCCGGAGATAACTTTCTGGAGAAGTAGGCGCAAGGGTGTAACCGACCCTGCTCAACCTTCTGACTGAGTACTGCCCCTACTCCAGAACTAGAGGCATCAACCTCCACGATTAACTGCTTTTCAGGGTCAGGGGCGACCAGCACTGGGGCTGAGGTAAACAGACGTTTAACTCGCCGAAAGGCTTGATCTGCCTTGTCGTTCTAGGCGAACCTTGTCTTTACAGAGGTCAGAGCGTGGAGCGGAGATGCCACTTGGCTATAATTCCTAATAAAACGTTGATAAAAGTTGGCAAACCCCAGAAACCTCTGAAGTTGTCTCCGGTCGACAGGTGTGGGTCACTCAATAACCGAACGGACCTTGGCGGGATCCATGGCCATCTGACCAGGAGCCAGGATAAACCCAAGAAAGGTAGTGGAGGCAACATGAAATTCACATTTCTCCACCTTAACATATAACTGGTTCTGCAACAGGCGAAGCAGGACTGAACGTACATGTTGTTTATGGGTCGTGAGGTCTTCTGAATAAATCAAGATGTCATCGAGATAGACAAAGACGAACCTCCCAATCATATCTCTAAGCACTTCGTTCACGAGGTTCTGGAAGACGGCTGGGGCATTGGTGAGCCCGAACGGCATAACCAGCTATTCATAATGACCCGTGGGAGAGTTAAAGGCCGTTTTCCACTCATCTCCCTCCCTGATTCGAACCAGGTGGTAAGCGTTCCTTAGGTCCAACTTGGTAAACAGCTTGCCCCCCCCCCGACCTGGTCAAAGGCTGTATTCATTAAGGGAATGGGGTAACGATTCTTCACCGAAATGTCATTCAACCCCCTGTAATCAATGCAGGGACGGAGTGAGCCGTCCTTCTCCACAAAGAAAAAACCTGCCCCAGCAGGTGAGGAAGAAGGACAGATAATGCCAGCCCTGAGAGAGTCCTCGATGTACCTCTGCATGGCCTCGGACTCAGGGATACACAGGGAATAAAGGTGACCTCTGGGGGGGGCAGTCCCAGGAAGCAGCTCAATGCAGCAGTCGTAAGGACGGTGAGGGGGTAGACTGGTGGCCTTAGCTTTATTAAACACCTCTCTGAGGTTGTGGTAGTCGGAGGAAACCTTGGACAGGTCAGGATAAATCTCATCCGGCTCTCCTTCAGGCAACCGGAGAGGTTGGGCCGACCTTAAACAGGAGACAGAGCAAGAAGGAGCCCACCCAGTGACCTCCCCTTTCCGCCAGTTTATGAGAGGGTTGTGTTTCCTCAGCCAAGAGCTGCCCAGGATGACTGGAACCTGAGGGGAGTTAATAATCATAAAGGTTAGGCTCTCTCTATGATTACCTCCAATGAGAAGATCGACGGGTTCTGTGACGAGGTGGGAATGATGCAACTTGTGGCCGTCCAGCGCCAGGATGCTGTGAGGAGACGGACCCAGCTGGAGTCTGATGTTTAGCCTCCTGGCTAATCCCTCGTCCATGAATTCGGTGTCAACCCCAGAATCCACAAACACAGACAGGTTATGGGGCTTGGCAGAGACAGAAATAGTAGCAGGTAACAAAAATTCAGAGGAGGCAGAGACCTTGGTCCGGCTCAGTAGGGACTCCCCCCGCCCTACTGAGCCTGGTCTTTTAACGGACAGGTGCTAACATGATGTCGCTCCCCCCCACAATAAAGGCATAGGTTCTGCTGAACCCTCCGCTGGCGCTCCTCGACAGACAGTCGCGCTCTGCTTAGCTGCATTGGCTCAGGAGCCGCTGGACCAGGAGGGGGCAGTGGTGCTGCTGGGGTGGAAGAGGTCCAGGAAACAGAACGGCGTTCCCTCTGCCGTTCCATAAGACAGAGGTCAATACGAGTCACCAATTCCTCTAACTGTTTAAGGGAATGTGGGTAATCTTTGGTAGCGAGCTCGTCCTTTATTCTGTCATTCAACCCCGTGATGAAGACATCCATGAGTGCAGGCTCATTCCAGGGACTCTCAGCTGCTAGGAGGTGGAAATCAATGATATAATTGGAAACAGACCTATCTCCCTGCCTGAGAGCCAGAAGCCCCCTAGTGGACTCCCGGCAGGGCAGCACTGGGCTGAATACTCTGACCAGCTCACGGGAAAAATCAAAATAAGAATAGCACAGGGGGGAATCGGACTGCCATTCAGATGTTGCCCACAACCTCACCTTTCCAGACAACAGAGAAATAACATATGCCCCCCTAGAGTGGTCAGTGGGAAAAGATGAAGGTTGAAGCTCAAACTGAATCTCACATTGAGTGAGAAATGCCCTGCACTGCACGGGATCGCCTTTAAAGAGCTCAGGCGGGGTGAGCCGCGGCTCAGGAAGTGACGTCACCATGCGTGACGTAGTTGGAGTTGGAGATTGCGGAAGTGGCGGAGCCGGGGCAGCCTGGCTGCGCAGAAGAGTTAAAATCTCGGTTATTCCAGCTTCTAACTCTGAAATGGATTTTTCGACACCCTGTCGCCACTGATCGTTTGGTGCAGAGTCCATTCTTTTGGCCAGATTGTACTGTAACATACGGGAATTAGGACCCAAGATGCACACAAACAGGTATGAGTCTTTAAGTGTTTTATTTACTCGAGCTATGAGTGTGTCAGGGGAAACGCGCAGGCAGCGCGGCACGGGGAGCGCACAGCAGGCCGCT
Source organism: Fundulus diaphanus (assembly GCA_037039145.1). Lineage (NCBI taxonomy): Eukaryota > Metazoa > Chordata > Actinopteri > Cyprinodontiformes > Fundulidae > Fundulus > Fundulus diaphanus. The sequence continues at coordinate 40,223,975 of CM073141.1, read as the reverse complement.
CTCCATCTGGAAACCCCCTATGGCAGACACAGAAGGTTAGTGATTGGAAAAAGGGAAAAAACTGGCAAGGAGAGAAAAGGAGGATCACTAACCTGGTAGAGGGATTCAGAGCTCAGGACAGGTTCGGGTCCGGGGCGGAGGTCCGATGGCGGACAGTGATTGTGAGGCCGTTGAGCGGCAGGCAAACAGGGGCAATCCAGCAGGAAAATCCATGTCCGTTCCAAGGTCTGTTAACTGGTGGGGCAGAAATGCAAAAGGGGTCAGGCAGATTCGGAGAATTAATCAGAGCAGGGGTCCGGTACACAGGCAGGCTATCCAGGGCAGAGACAGAATCGGCGGTCAGAAGGCTGATCAGGTCGGGCACACAGGCGGGCAGACAGGAACAATTCAGAGGTCTGGCGGGCTCGGTAAACGGTGGCGAAATCAGGTCAGATAACAAGAAGACTGGCAGGTTTCAGGAACGCTGGAAAGTAACAAGGGTTGGCTTGAGACGATCTGGCACTGGGGGCTGATCTGGACTGGGTCTATATGGAGGTGAGACAGGTGGAACCAGTGAGGACTAATTGCAGAACAAGAGGAGTGGAGCAGGTGTGCTGAATTGTGTATCAGCTCCAGTGCCAGGATCGTTACACTTTTACAGTCTTCTGGCAGTTTGTTCCACATAAGTGGAGCATAGGACCTTAATGCTGCTTCTCCATGTGGTTCTGTGTATGCAGAGTAGACTTGAGCCAGAAGACCTGAGTGGTCTGGAGGGTTGATGCACTGATAACAAGTCTGTAATGTATTTTGGTTCTAAGCCATTCAGTGATTTGTTAACAGAAGTATTTTACAGTATATTGTTGTGCCATCGAGCCATGAGCAAAAAACATATTGAATTGGGAACATGTAACATGAAGAGAAATCAAAATGGGTTGTAAGCAAAGGAATTTCACACATCCACGCAGAGACAGCCTCTCACAGCAGGGTGCCCTGCTATGAAGTCAGACTTCACCTCACTATCTTTTACTTCTTGCCGGTGGACTCTCAAGGAGAGGGTCCACCCTGGGGGACCAGCCAGCCATGCGGGCCGCATGGGGCTCAAACACTCACAAGCTGGGTAAAGTGTGCTTTCTGTGAAACTCATTTCCCGTCGCTTCAATAGAGCGGCAAAGGGGGGAATTCTCACTGTCCTCTGCGGAGCAGAGGACCTGACTGGCATCGGAGAACTGCCGGCCAAATCAGAGTTAAGTCTGTATTCTTAACTTTTGCTTCAGACGCCAGAGTAAAGAATCCGTCCATGCCAAAACCAGCTTTGTTTATTTTTGTCAGCTGTTGCAGGAAAGATGACGCAAGACAGCACGGAGTGGTCTCCTTTCCTCACCAGGCCAAGCTGAGACGAGGGGCTGATTGGGAGTCGCCCACTGCAGGACTTAGTTTCGCATGCCAGGGACTGGACTGCATGTAGGACCTCAGAGCGGCCTGCTCCAACCACGTTTCGGCTAGCCGCAGAGCCACATGCCCGCTGCTTTTCCTGGAGTACTGCTTTCCCTTGCACTGACAGGTTTGGCAGAGAAATAACAGAGAAAGTTAAATGGGTTATTTAGAAGACATTTTCACAGTGTTTTTGAAACACGTGGAGCTTACAGGGTAGCTCCCGCTAGCATTCTTCGAACCATGCCGTTGTCGATGTAATTTGAGTGTGTTTTTATGGTTATAACAAACGTTATCTCCACAAGGGTTTTATACATTGATAGGATATTGATGTTTGTGTTATCCGGTCCACTCATTCCGACTAAAATAAAGCCGAAGCTTTTTAAAAATAGTGCCCGCTAGCCTAATGCTATTTAGCTTCCAGATAACTTCCACTCTTCCCGGATGCACAACTACGATTCGTTTCAAACATAAGATTTGTTTTGCTTTGCTCCACCATCATTCAATGGTTCTATGAGCGTTATTACTGTGTTAATATTGAATATTAATGTTGATTTAATGGTGTTTTTGTATAACTTTAGGATTACCCGATGTTAACCCCATATATGGTAAGCAAACAAATTTAGCCGTTAGGTTGCACTTTAACCTACCCTTTGACATACAAGATGCAAATGTTGGCACATACAAGCTGAAGGCTGAACTTTAACTAACCTTCCACTTCTGCTAAATACAGGTTGAACTCTAACTGCCGTGCACTTCTGCTAAATGTGACAAAATTATTATGTACGAGCTTATGAAAAAGAAAAGTTTCCATTATACAACCATCACTGCTGCCGTCCACCTTTCCAGACACCATTCTCTCATTAGTCAAGAGTCTGTAAGAGAATCTGGGACGAGACCGAGGCAGCACTTGTCCGAACCTCACCCCAGAACAAGAAGTACAGGGATAAAAGGAGGATCCCAGCACCTTCAAACCAAGCTGGCCAGGAGGTGTGGCTTTCCTCTAAAAACTTTCCACTCAAGGTGTACTCCACATTAGACTCCATCCTCAACCCATCATCTGTTTGTCTTAAATGTCCCAACCATGTTCAAGTCTAGCGTTTTTTCCATGTCTCCCAGATTAAACCGGTCCTGTCTAGCTCCTTGTGCTCTCCAACCAAGCCCCTGTCCGGGTCGTTGATGGTCATCCAGTCTATACCATTCACCATATCCTATACTCCCTACCCAGAAGTCAGGGAGTACAGAATCAGGTTGACTCGGGGGAGGGGGGGTTTGTACAGAGGTACATTTATGGATCTTTGGTCATTTCATCCTTGATCTTTCTTACATATCCGACTTCTGTTGCTTCTTCTGGTCGGCCGCCTCGAGGCAACCATTGGGGGAGTGTGTCAGCTACACAGATGTGGTGGTTTGTGGTGTATTCTTACCTTTCTCCAGCAGGGTGTGACAGGTGGATTATAACCAGGTGTATTCCATCGAGCACTAATCAGTGAAGCATATAAGGAGGCAAAAGGAATGCCAGAGTTGTGTCACCTTATGTCTGGATCGTGACCTGAGGTCTCATTTATAAATCTTGCGTATGCACAAAATGGGGCCTGAAACGTGCATACGCTCATTTTGGAGGAAGGGGAAATTGGCAACGCAGCTGGTAAAGTTGTGACTTGCAGCTAAACTGCACCATGATTCCTCTCAGACGCTCAATTTCACTCCATATCAGACTATCGTAGATCATAGATAAACTTTATCATAAGCATTCAAAACCGCAGTGTCATTCATGCTTGTGCTGGTGACACATATCTATACAAAGGACCTTTAAATAAATAAAAGAATGCCCATAAGACAACTTATATCTTAAATAAATGTCAGCACATTTTATCACACTTTCCTACCATCACATTCATCTCCCTGATTATCATCAAGGTGACGTGTTTCATAGATTACAAGATCATTGGGACAAGGTGTGCGGTAATTGCTGTAAACGGTCAAACACAATCATGCGTAAAGCTGAGTGGTGGATGCATTGACATTGTTGGAAGACCTTGGAGGGAGAATTAGGAGGAAACGCTGTTTCAGGGATCAAATATTTCCTGGCCAATGATGATGACTGTCCAATATATCGCTTTCAACTCTGAGCACTGAATTTTGCTATGACTTACTGGGGAAAGTGGCTTCACCCACTTCCAGGTGTTGAAGACACAGGTCACTATAACAACAGCTCTTCAACCCCCAGAGCGCAGAGAAGGTGTGCGCACCATTTAAACCCATGCAGCACTCAGCATCCATCAGCTTCCTGAAATGCTTTTTTGGTCTTCATTTTTATTTCTTTATTTTGAGGGAGTGGGGGTCTCATTGTGGGTAAAACCTGTCATTCCTCATCTCCCTCCCTCCTTTGAATGTCGATCTGAGCACACAGCCTCAGAGCAATTTCAACAGGAGCACAGCTTTCATCTGACATTGAAAACAGCAATTATGTTTCATTTTTAATGAGTTCTTTTAATGTGGGCAACATCTGTGCTTTTACCTATGAATGTCTCATTTAATAAATGCTTCTCTTTGAAAATTCTCTGGAGTTTCTTTGGTTTTTCTCCGTGGTTGCCACGTCACCATGATGAAAAAAACAATCAGCTGACCCATTTTTAACACACATTAACATTCGTGAGGTGCTTTGCATTGACCATTTATGGTTGAATCCGGGTGTGTCTTGGACCCTACTCAATCCGATCGTTATGGAAGAACCCAAGCTTAAATTCTCAACGATGTTTACAGGAGCCTTCCTGGAATTCCTGTCATCCCTTGCTCCAGAAATATTGAAGATGCTCTCTGCGCTCAGCTATACCACTGTCTCCCTGTCCGTGCTTCAATGTGCTCCACCATCAGCATTCCATCACAAGCCATCTGTCAGGCTGCCAACCGCAGCTCATGCCCCTTCACCATTCTCCTGGACTCCACTGTGCATCCCAACCATAAGTCCACCTCTGCCAGAATATTTCCACCTTCCTACTTGCTGTTGGTGCTCAGTCCTGTCTGGCTTCCTCTCACCAGTTAGTGAACAGAGCCCTCCAGTTCTCCCCTGCCTTCAGTTTCACTGACCTTCAATAAACTCCAAACATGACAGGAGCATATTAAACACTAATCAAAAATAGTTATAAACAAGTAAGTTATTCTAAATATTTTTCATTCAACAACATTGATAATTATGATATGAAAGAAATTGTATATTCACAAGTAATGTGCAAACATAATGAACAGTAATCACCCATCTTGACAAACTCCTGTCACAAAGATAACTCTTCACCATATTACTTGTGGTGTCCCACAGCGGCCAGGGACATTCTATATCATCCAATAGTTATTCTATACTTCAACAACTGTGCAGTGGTTTAGGGCAATAATTTTAAAAGTGTAATACAACCATTATACATTCTGCTAAAAAAAAGTGATATAGATTATTCATATTGGGATTTATATGGATTATTCAAATTGTAAATCTTTCCACTCCTTTTCAAATGTAAATCACAATAGTACTGTGTGGACTTTGAGAATTTTTTTAAATTGTCCGTTCTTTACATGTTTGAAAAAAACTCCCCTTAAGTAAACTAAAAAACTAAACTAAACTGTTACCTAATGTCATCAATGGATCAGTTCCAGTTTAACAGGACTCATTAAACTTTTTTTTGCCCAATATAACTTAAAATACAACGATGTGCAATCAACATCATTTTTCTACTACTTTTATAAAGCAACGTGTAAGGGTTTATTTACACTTTCGAACGCAGGTGAAAGCAGAACAATGAGGCCACGATGCATCGTGTTTCCCCGAGTTGGCATCTTAGGGAACACCGGACAAAAGCACCCTTTTACAGGTCCCCGGAACAACAAATACACAACAAATGTTCTATCCATCCTCACTAAGACTAAGAAAGTAGAGCACATCATCCCAGTTCTAAAGTGCCTACACTGGCTCACTGTATCTCAGAGAATAGACTGATTTATAGACTAATTTCTGTTAGTCTATAAATCACTGAATGGCGTAGCACCAAAATACATCACAGAGTTGTTATCAGTGTATTAACCCTCAAGACCACTCAGGTCTTCTTGCTCAAATCTACTCTGCATACCCAGAACCAGAACCAAACACAGAGAAGCAGTATTTAGTTCTCATGCTCCACTTATCAGAAACAAATTCGCCGCAGATCAAGGTTAAAAACCTAGTTATTTAGAGTTGCCTTTGTTAGTGTTGAAGTTTGTAGTCCTACTCTTATATCTTAACCTGCTGCTACTTTTCCACGGCAATGTGCTTTCCTCTGTAATGTTTTCTTTTCTTATGTTCTGTTCATGTACAGCACTTTGAATTGTCTTATTACTGAAATTTGCTTTACAAATAACCTTGCCTTGCCTTGACTTAAAAGCTAAATGTGCCAATGAATAAACAAATAAGAGTCTACATTAACAAAACATAAATAATTCAGGGTTCATCTTCCAAACTTGACAACTAAATGTGGTGATCTGTTTCTCAAGGGTCTCACAACTGCTTCTATGGGGTTTATTGATTTGGTATGTGTGTTATAAACAGCAAATTTAACAACAGTAATTGTAATAAACTGTGAGTGTAGGCTAAACGTGTAGGAATGTTTGAAGCAATTTTTTTCTTCTTAAAATGAAATTCCCTGCTCTGGGTTATGCTGACTGGATTGGATGAGTCTTTAAGCAGTTTTTATAAGACGGTCATCATGTTTACACCAGCAGCATTTAGAAAATGTCAGGTAGAAAAATGAAAAGGCAAATGCAGTGTTGGTGTGCAACAGCAGCAGTGATATTAAAATGCTGAGCACAAGGAAAAATGAAATGACTAATAACCTTCACAGCTTTCTGTCCTTTAGTACACATTCCCTTTCAATCAAAGTCTAATTAAACATGCAGGAATGGAAAAAAAACTGTACGAGCTCTCAAACCTTCCTTTGTCCAAGTGTGTGCGTATTGAGTCTTTGAGTGAATGAAGGAGGGCAGCACTCTTTATGGTCAACAAGTGAGACGCAGCAAGCTCTGATCCTCTCTGCGAATCACCGTTTTAATCAGCCCAATCAATCTTTACTCTGTCCCCGCTCTCCACACTAAATACACACTTGTGCGCCTCCTCACCTCCTTTACTGCTCTCTGCTGGAACATTTATTTGTGGGTACTTGACTCCCCCCACACGATGAGCTCGTCTACAAGCAGGCTAATAAAGCGGCTAATTGTGTGGTTGTCAGGGCGGGATTGATTTGTCTGTTTCAACACTGATAACACAAGCAATCATCTCCCTCTGTGAAGCTGCCACACACCACCATGCTCTGCCATAACCACTGATATTTGACAGCTTAGTGTTGTGCATGTGTTTGTGTGTCCACCCGTGTGTGTGTGTGCAGAGGATTTTGTTTAGCCCTAAAATAATTCATGAGTGAAGGACAATTACATGAAGAACTACAGTAGTTCTTAGGTGCAAATGGTGGGGACACATAAAAACAAAACTTTCTCCGCACCACAAGATGAGTTCATCTCTGTTTAGGAATGTAAATTGGTCTCTGGTAATAAAGTAAAAACCTTGCTGTTATTTTTGACCAAGAAATGCCATTTAAATCCCATAATCAAGGTATGGCTGAAGAAAAATTAATGAAACGGGTATATTACACGCCTTCGCACCCCGGCTCTTTTGGCGGTGTGAATAGACTACAGAGAGCTCTGGAAAGTGAAACCGGTAAGAGGGTACCGGTTGAAAAGGTCCAAGACTTTTTATCAGAACAAGATACCTCTTTGCATAAGATAAGATAAGATAAGATACGCTTTATTGATCTCACATTGGAGAAACCCGCAACAATAAGATTTCCGAGAAACCGGGCCTCTGAAACAGTTCCAAGCAGATCTTTGTGATATGCAGAGCTTGTCCAAAGAAAATGACGGTTACAATTATTTATTAACCGTTATCAATGTATTTTCCAAAAGAGCCTACATCAGGGTTTTAAAAAGGAAAACTGCGTTCTGATGTCGTAAAGACCTTTGAGTCTGTTTTAAAAGAGAGTCAGATTCCACGGCTAGTGAAATAAAACGTTGGTGGTTGAGAGGTTTAACCGTACATTAAAATCAAGAATGTGGAGATATTTCACTGCAAACAACACTCTCTGATATCTAAATGTGCTTCAGGATCTGGTCAAAAGTTACAACCACAGCTATCATTCAAGTATTAAAATGGCACCTATTGAAGTCACCGCTAGTAACGCTTTTCAGGTGTTTCAGAATCTTTATGGGACTAATTCCAAACGCTGCACAAAACTCACGTGTTTAAGCAAGGTGACCATGTCAGAATCTCCAAGGTGCGTGGAGTGTTTGACAAGAAATATGAACAGAGTTTCACGGACGAAATCTTTACCGTTATAGAAGTGATACAACAATCTCCTCCCGTATTCAAACTGAAAGATTTAGACGGAGAGCCGGTTCAAGGTTCTTTTTACGCAGAGGAGCTTCAAAAGGTGAAAATGTCAAAAAACAAAATGTATCAAGTCGGTGAGATATTAGACAAACGCACCGTGCGGGGAGTTGGAAAGCTCTTAGTACGTTGGAAAAATTGGCCAGAGAAATTCAACAGCTGGGTGTGAGATGTATAAAAGAAAGCGCGGCTCTCCGGAGGCTGACATTGCAACATGGACCGCATAACTAGGACCAGGAATCTTATCTGTTGCTACCGTCCAACGCTAGCCTCAACGTTTTTAAGGATAATAACATATCGAGTTTCTGCGTGGATTTAGCCGAGCCGATTAATTTACAAGGTCATTGGCAAGTGGCTTTGACAGAGGTTTCTTTTCGACACACATGGCATAACGTCCCCTCAGAAAACACTTATTTTGAATGGCGGAAAGCATAAGAGGAAAAAGTCCAGCGCATACAGATTGGAAACGGATACTACAGTAATTTGAATCAGCTTATCATAGAGATTGAAGCCCATCTGAGAAAGATAGATTCAGATATTTATTTCAAGGTTAACCGACTCGCAAACATACTCACCTACCAGGCCGGAGCTCAGTACCATCTACGTTTTCACACTCCACTGGCCTACATGCTCGGTATGGAACCCGGAAAATGGGTCAAATTTGACCACTGGCATGCCCCTCATCCTATAGATTTGAAGGCAGGTTTCTACCACCTCTATTTCTACAGCGACGTTGTTGCCTCACAGATGGTGGGCGATGCTCTTGCGAACGGTTCAGGTCCAGGGTGTGTTTGGAGATATTATCACGCAAATCTTTCACAACCCCTACTATCTCCCGGTTGCCAAGAAACACATTGAAAATATACAAGTTGAAATAAAAACGGATCAGAACACCCCGGTGAAATTTACATATGGAAAGTGCATTGTGAAACATTTCAGACCTGCGGCCTCACACCGAGAGCGTTGTGAAATCTGATGAAACAGATATGTGCATATAAAAACACATGATTGTGGCTGGAATCATTCATAGCTGTGCAACCAGTCGCACCAACAATGTTGCAGCGTTCTAAAACGTGAGAAGAAAAAAAAGTAACGAGAATCAAGAAAACATGATTCAGATGAATCTGAGAGATGACCAACATCGTTTTGTGTCCTATTACCAGGGTCAGGTGGAGGGTGCTTTACCCGGTTTCTATGGCGCCCCGGTCATGTACGGTCGGGGGATAGGATCACCCCTAGTTAAATCCGGCTTAGCTATTGCAAAACCACATCTGAAAAAGGCAGCCACAAACATCGCCTCGGATGTCATAGGTAAAGCTATGATGAAAAAATAACCAGCTCGCACGAGGGTGTTAATAACCAGAAAGGTCCAGGCGTTATGGTTTGGTCAAGAAGAGGTCGAAAGAGACCTCCAGGGCAACGTGTTTGGCGTTCACAAATACTTGTGCCGCGTAAAAAGAAGAAATCAGTCGTGTTACGATATCAAAGGGGTCAAGTGGAACGAACTGTTTATCCCAGAACTGCCTGCCGCACTTGGATAACACCGGACAACAAGGAAATTACTCATCTGTCTGATAGCGTCCCGGAGTTGACACAGTTTATCTACTGATGACGCAGTTTGGATGTGTACGGCCTTTTATGGGTGTTAACCTAAACTCCTTTGTAATGTTTCTGTAATGAGCAATCGGGGCTTCTTGTCGATCAAGGGCCTATCAGCGCTGATGTGTCTGTAACTGTTTCTCTGTCTTTAGTAGATAAAATATAACTAAAAGTATACTTGTCTGTTTTATGTGTCCTACATTCAAAGTAATATTTAAGTGGGGGTCGCCTGACGGGTAAAAAGAGGCTTTTTAAATGCGGTAACATTTAACAAACTGGTGTTTCCGCCTTCGGAATCAAAGGGCGACGTTCCCCCTTCCGTTTTCCGGCCAGGAGGTCATTCCGGAAGAAAAACACACAGTCTACGGCCGTGCAGAAGGTAAGGAGATCCCATTTTTATAGCTCCAGTGTCTCTTTTCTTCCTGGAAGGGCCGACTTTTTGCATTGCTTGAGGCAGAGAAATTGTTTAGATTAACCGGTTGCAAAGGTTTCGATAATTACCATACGAGTAAGGCTTCGGTTTAGAGTCCAATGACCCCATAAGGGTCATAAAAGCCACCAGCCATCTCGGAAATTGGGTTTAGAGTCCCTAGCAGTCTCATAGAGATAGCTTAAAAGCCACTTTTCCTGGTAGACGCATAACCACCTGAGGTGAAAGTCAGCGGGGTCAGGAACAGGCCCTGAAGCAAAATAGGTAGTCTAGGAGGTGGGTTTCGAGTGCCTTTGCTGTGTGAAGACGAAAATACTATTTTTCTCTGTTTGTCTGCACACAGTAATGAAAGCCACCCTCTGAAAATTTTGCGCATCGAGAGGTGGGTTGTAACTGGCCAGTGTAAAGCAACCGTACAAGATAGTGTGAGGAATAGAAAAAAAAGAAAAAAAGAAAAGCGAAAATTTAATAAAATGAATAAAAGAGGAAACGGAAACGGAACTAAAAGGGCGTTGCACCGGGGAAGTGTTTACGTGGGGACCGACTAGGACTTCCGTTGTGGATAAAATTGTTCATAACTACTAATTGCGACGTACAACTGCTGACAAAAATGGATAAGTGTCGAGGTGTCTGCGAGACAAAGAGTTGTATCCTTGTGGGGCTGAAGAGTAAAACCGTGTTTGGACGAAACAGTCGGGGGTTGTAGCCAGCGCACGCTCTCCACTTTTTAAACTAAGCGGGAACTTGTTTGCGGTAAGGCGTATTGTGTCACTTCCTGTTGTTGCTGTGTGAACGACGGATTTTTGCTCCAGGCTCTCTCGCTTTTTATCTTTAAACCTCTTTGCTGTAACATCTGTTTCCAAACATAAGCACTTTTAAAACATTTTCTGTGGCTGCTCATCACGTTTGGGAACTCCTCGTGTTTCACACGGTTTGTTCTTTGGCGTGATAACAGGGCGCTAGCCTAGCTTTAGCCTAGCGTTAGCCAAGCCTTAGCCTCATAATGGCTTCTCCGTCTCTGACTAAGTCTCCTATCTGCTGTTATCTGTGTCAGATGTTCAGTTATTCCTCTGCCTCCTTTAGTGATAATGGTACATGTAATAAATGTAAGTTTTTGTAGCTTTGGAGGCGAGGGTGTCAGAACTGGAGACCCGGCTCCGTGCTGTTGAAAAACCAGCTGATAGCCGCTCCTTTGCTAGCGCGGAGCCACAAAGAGTAACTTCACGTAGCAGCCGCACTCGAACAACCGGTTAAGCAGGCCGGCTGGGTGACGATTCGTAGTAAGCATAGCTCTAGATTTCAGCCCCCAGATCACCACCAAGCCGTCTGCGTTTCTAACAAAGTTTCCCCTCTGAGCGACAGTCTCAGAGGGGAAACACTCCACAGGTGACCCTTCTGGGAAAAACAGAAGGGTCACCTGTGGAGTACCACAGGGTTCAGTCCTTGGACCAATTCTCTTTACTATATATATGCTTCCGATCGGAAAAATTATCAGACAGCATGGGATTAATTTCCACTGTTATGCTGATGACACTCAGCTATATTTATCCATAAATCCTGATGAATCCAATCAATTACTTCGACTGCAGTCATGTATTGATGACCTCAAAAGCTGGATGACTTTAAATTTCCTGCATCTAAATTCTGACATGACCGAAGTTGTAATCTTTGGGCCAGAGTCCTCAAAAAATAAACTTCTTAACCAATCACTTAATCTGGATGGCATTAACTTGGCCTCTGGTAATAAAGTAAAAAACCTTGGTGTTATTTTTGACCAAGACATGTCATTTAAATCCCATATTAAACAGGTTTCCAGAGTTTCCTTTTTTCACCTCCGGAATATCGCCAAAATTAGAAACATTCTGTCCAGGAGTGATGATGAAAAACTAGTCCATGCATTTGTTACTTCAAGGCTGGACTATTGTAATTCTTTACTATCAGGAAGTCCACAAAATACAGTTCAAAGTCTTCAGCTGATCCAAAATGCTGCAGCAAGAGTTCTGATGAAAATCAACAAGAGGGATCATATTTCTCCTATTTTAGCTTCCCTTCATTGGCTTCCTGTTAAATCAAGAATAGAATTTAAAATTCTTCTTCTAACGTATAAAGCCCTTAATAATCAAGCTCCATCATATATCAGAGCTCTGATTACCCCGTATGTTCCTAACAGAGCACTTCGCTCTCAGACTGCAGGTCTGCTGGTGGTTCCTAGAGTCTCTAAAAGTAGAATGGGAGGCAGATCCTTTAGCTATCAGGCTCCTCTCCTGTGGAACCAACTCCCAGTTTTGGTCCGTGAAGCAGACACCCTGTCTACTTTTAAGACTAATCTTAAAACCTTCCTTTTTGACAAAGCTTATAACTAGAGTGGCTCATGTTACTCTGAGCTACCTTTATAGTTTTACTGCTATAGGATTAGGCTACTGGAGGACATCAGGATCTAATTTTCTCACTCTATCGAGTTCTACTGTTCTTCAATTATGCATTACATGTTGTCATTTCTGCTTTAACTTTCTGTTCTCTCTCTTTTATCTTCATAGTAGGTACACCTGGTCTGGCGTTCTGTTAAATGTGACATCATCCAAAGAAGACGGCTCACCCGCTATTACCATCTAATGTAGAACAGATTACTGGATCAATGTGTGCTTCTGTGCTTTTTTGTCTCTCTTGTTGTGTCTCTGCTCTGTCTTCTGTAACCCCCAGTCGGTCGAGGCAGATGACCGTTCATACTGAGCCCGGTTCTGCCGGAGGTTTTCCTTCCCGTTAATGGGGAGTTTTTCTTCCCACTGTTGCCTCATGCTTGCCCAGTATGAGGGATTGCAGCAAAGCCATGTACAATGCAGACGACTCTCCCTGTAGCTCTACGCTTCTCCAGGAGTGAATGCTGCTTGTCGGGACTTTGATGCAATCAACTGGTTTCCTTATATAGGAACATTTTTGACCAATCTGTATAGAATTTAACTTTGTAAAGTGCCTTGAGATGACATGTTTCATGAATTGGCGCTATATAAATAAAATTGAATTGAATTGAATTGACCTTAACACGTTGAAAACATCTTTCGGCGATGCCATAGAAGTTTAAAAAATATGAAAAACACAGATCTGTGTAAGATAGTGAAAAAACAGGCCTGCATGTGTTTGTCTGAATATCATCGTCTGTATGTAACGGTATGTAACTGTATGTATGTATCGTATGTAAATAAACGTTTGTCTGAGTGAAGTAATAAGTAAGTCAAATTATAAATCATGGTTTCAAAAATGTTCATTTGTTTATCGAGACTGCAGCTCCCTAATTCAAATGACATTTTTAAGCATGAACTATGTTCACTAAAAGCTAAAGAAGGAAAAGGGAGACTTCAATAACACAGTTTGTTTTCTTCCCACATTAAATATCCGGCCAAATTAAATTGTTAGAGTGAGAGATTAACATGGCTTGAACGAAAATATTTCAGCTTTGTTAGAAATTGGAACTGGTAATAAGCCGTACATAAAGTTTCTTGAGTTTACTGTATGAAATTAGATCCTATCACTTGTTTTAAGCCCTAAAGTAATAGAATTACTGAAATCTTATTGCTTGTAACACTAATGATTCATCACCAGTGTTGTATACTGAAATCTCGGAGTCAAGTAAAAGTATAAGTACTTCTCCAAAATATGACTTTGGTAAAAGTCCAAGTCACTGACTGAAATGTTACTTGAGTAAAAGTCTTAAAGTATCTGAAATGTCTTGTACTTAAGTATGAAAATTACTGTAAAAATATATGTACTCAAGTAATGTAATAAAAAGTATAAGTAAAAAGTAAAACAAAAGCACATGCAGTTTGAATGACATTTTTTAGATTTTGGTAAACTTTGAAAGTCAAATTCACTTAAAATAATATAAACAACCAAGTGCAGGAGAAATTTAGACCAAGTTTAGACAGAAAATACAACCTTTTTGTAAGCTTTCAGTTTTTCTTCTTCAAGTAATGTCAGTGCTAAGCAACCAACACACAACCAAGTGCAGGCAAAGGTGGTGTATACTAAGAACATGGTGAAGTGATAAACCAGACTTAGTTAACCTACAGGAAGTGGTAAACCTGCTAATAGATACACCTGCAGGCCGGCCAGCTGACAGCTTTGCTAGGGCCCGGGACAACACAGTCTTTTTGGGCCCCCCCTCTACACCTGCCGCCAACACACCACACACACAGATCTCTGTATTTTATACTGGATATTTTCATCCCAGCAATTGAATTTAGTGCACTAGATGATCTTTTCTGCATAAGAGAACAGCAAGCACTGCAGCCAAAATATGGCCTTTTTTGACCTGCTGTATATCAGCCAGCCCATAACAATTTTTCCCTTCCATTGCAGGAGGTAGAATATGTTAGATACTTTGGGAATTCTCTGCCCTCTGAATCTGCTAGCTCCAGCCCTGGTTTATACTAATTTATTAATGGATAGTGTGGAAATCTATGAACAATAAAACCAATGTAAATTGTGTTCCTTTGTTTTATTTGTCTTTATCCTAATTCTAGAAGTAGAAATAGTCAAATGAATAACACTATTATTTTGTGGAACCCTAATCATACTATTATAACTACGCAAAGGTCTAAACAAGAGTAGCAGTTGTTTAGGTAGCATAATGTTCTTATGCAAAAGAAATTACACCTGCTATTTATGCCTTAACTGCCTCAAATGGTCGAAAATAAATAAAAGCAACAATTCCAGCAGTCTTCAGAGCTCCTGTCTGGCACAGGATATTTAGTTTTATAGAGGAGATTAGGTTTTTGTTGATAAAATGTGTTATACTTCAGAATTAAATGCTATTTTGAGATATTAACGTTGGTTACTTACATTTCTCAAGTTCAACAATTCAAAACTCTCTCTGCTGCTTCTGATCAGAACTGCACTCAGCAGCTTGGCGTACGTGCTCCAAGCACGTACGCACATGCACGCACACACACACGTAATAGACAACAGCCAATCAGGAAGAGGGAAGGCGGGATTTAAGACAGCACAACCATTGAGAGCGGAGTTAAAGGGGGGTCTCTACCTTGTCAATCAAAGGCCAGGCGCGTTAGTGATTGGCTGCGTGAAGCACCAGGCCCCGTCCCCGCTGGCGCACAGCAACTTTGAAATGACACGCCGAGCGCTTGAAACGGAGGTGCTCCGGGCAAACTTGTGCATCTACGCACGACTGGCTGAGCCAAACCGACACTTTTTTTGTAACGAGTAACTAAACCAAACATTGAAAATGTATCGGAGTAAAAGTATGCAATTAAGTTCGCAAATATAGTGAAGTAAAAGTAAAAGTAATCAAATAAAATTATACTTGAGAAAAGTATAAGTACAGTAGTGAAGTATTTTTACTTCGTTACTATACAACACTGTTCATCACAAACCAGTCTATTTGAAAGAGGTTTAGAATACATGATCTTTGATTTAAATAGATGTAAAAAAAACTGTATGGAACTAAATATGGTTGCTTTTCTAAGGGTTTTCTATTCATTTATTTTATTTCTTTTTTACTTGGAATTTGAATCCAACTAAAGAGACATTTAGAGAATATCAGGAAGGCCACATTTAACGCATCATCAGTTACAAAATCATCTGATGTTATTAGTTATGCTGAGCTGAGGCGAACCTCAGAGGGACAGTTTAACCTGAAACAGGACAAAAGATATGATAAACAAATCTGACCATAATGTAAACATCTGAATGTTTATGGCGAGGCTGGGTCAGTGTGTTCTGGCCTGGGGGGGGGCATGAAAAATATATCAGCAAAAATAAAATAAAAAGGGAGCTTCTGAAGGGTTAAATTCTAATCTCGGTTTGTTTTGGGCAGTCTTCTCAATGTGCTTACGGGGAAACCTCTTATCATTTATAGAAAAACACTAGAAGTTCAAAAACTACAAGATAGAATCATTGCTTTAAAGTTTCACCCTTGTATTAGACAATTTGATTTTGGGAAAAATCCATATTGGCAAAATGCTGGCAGAATTCCTTGTGGTTTCAGACACAACGTTTGGAGAAAGAAGATTCGTGGACAATGCAGATCCTGGAAGGATGTTGTGCTGCTGAACTCAGACATGAGGACTAAAAATGGACAACTACGGACAGGGGCAAAGAAAGAGGGATCGGATAACCCTCAACGGACAGCAACACGAAACAAAGATGAGTTGGCAGACACCCCTTCTGCATTTCACTTCAGATTTTCCTGTACACAATTAAAAAACAAAACACACATTAGAAACAAACACATTGACGGATGCGCTTAGGAGAAAACTTTCAGATTAAAAGCAATCAAGGTTATTATTAAACCCCTAGGATGTTAATTGTTTTAAGTCAGAGCTGTTATTAGTGAGCTATAAGAAAGTCAAACGCATTCGGGAGAGAGGTTCTGGCCCGGAAAAAAAGATGAGATAACAGCCGCTATATGAGGGTTTTTCTTTTACTTTTCTAACAAAATTTTTATTTAAATCATCTAATACATATATAGATATGTTTTGGAGTTTATTAACCCCACAAGGGGTTTGAATAAATTTCAAAGGGGCACCTTTAAGATACAATAAGCTTCGCAAAGTACAACATGCATGAGAAGAAATAGGGGACACCGCTAAAATGAAAGCATAGAGCAGCTTAAAAAATTATGCTAAGCATAAACAGGTTAGACAACGAATGAATATTGGTAATTAAAGCAACAAGTGGGATACATAGAGGGGCCGTTTAAGGTCAGTGATAATTATGAACAAGAAAAACTAGTTGTCAGGGTTCTCTGTGTTGTCCTGCTCTAACTCTGCTCCTCAGGTGTGTCTAGTTGGCTGAGGGGGCTTGGTCCACACCTGCAGCTTGTTACAGGCGGCTTCCTCTGGCTTCTTAAGCAGAGCTCTGACAGATGGAAGACGCCAGAGCCTTAAACCAGTCGTGGTACGACATGGCCTCTGAACAAGCTCTTGGAAACCTGCTCGTGAGTTTTTTCTACATTCAACTTTGACTAATTCGCGTCTCCTGTTTTTGTCATAGTTATGGTGCTGATAGCACTCACCCGTCTTGACGTCCCGTCCGAAGAATCTCCTCAAATAAATTACTTAAAACCATCCTTTGTCGCCTGTTCGTATCTGCATGTGGGCAAAACATCTGAAATCCATGACACTAGTGGGCGAAAAAGTTGAAGTAGGCATTACAGCAACAGTTAATAGGATAAACGAATCAATGAATAAACGAGTGAGCAGATACATTTTTCAATATAAGCAGAATAAACTCTGAACCTTTTAAGCTACCTGTTGAAGCGAAGGAGAAATTGTGAGCACCACATTTACTGGGTATCTTGAAGTAAGCAGAGGCGCAAATAAGAACCAAATAAGTAGGATGCCTGTAAAATCTGCCACTCCGGCAGACATCAATAAAGCACCACAAAGGTTAAGGATTTAAATGGATAAAACTGCAAGATTAGAATAATGCCTTATTCTACTAAATAACATGGGTAAATTAGGGATTAAAGCACCAGTGAAAATAGGTTGGAATTGTACGCAATTACCTAAATGATCTAAGGAGACTTAACATCTCTCCGTTCGAATGTAAAATAGCACAATAGCTGTCCTTTAACTAGATGTTAAAACATCCAGAGGGGAAAAAACACATAAACAGAGTTTAGCCAACTATTAACCTAGAGGTCTTCTAGACCAGGATAATCTAATGATTGTCCTCTTGCGTACATACAGAAAAGAAATGAGGTCAATTAGATTAGTTGGACATTTGCAATCTGGTCAGGACAGCAGAAGCGACTCCTGGACACAAGATGATAAGATGATAAGAGCTTGAAAATGATATCAAATGCATGAAGGTTGGCTCTGAGGAACATCAGAGCTGCAATGGCACCTGTTATGCCATGTCAGGACGTGACAAACTTGCATTAGTTCGGGACGTGACGGACTGCATTTCCCATGATGCAAGGTGGTCAAAATGGCCACCAACTACCATCACGGCAGCCATTTTTGGGGACAAAAATGGCCACCACCCTAACAACAGAGCGGAGGGATAACGTTGCTAGGGAAAGGTATAAAACCCAGCAACACACGGCATTCTGCCTTCTTTTGGCACCCAGCCATCTCGAGAAGACACGTAGCTACCTTACTCCGTGGGTTTTCCAACCCCCACGCCACGTGCTCGATAACTCTTTGCTGGTTCGAAGATTACCGGAGCGAAACTCATCCCTGTATTTACTAACAGGAGGTCAACTTAAAAAGTACTTTTGGATTTCCTCTGATCAAGTGACTGAGAGCCGTTATCTCCCGGTGGTCGAAAGAGGACGACGCGTTGTTTTGGCCGAACAAGCGTCTGGGAGCCCAGAGAGAGGAAGACGAAGGAACTCTCTCAGTCCGGTCCCGCTGCTACAGCGCACCTGCGTTCGTCAAGACGCCTCCAGGAAGCCGCGTTACTCGGAGCGCTCCGGAACAGCCCCGAGGCACCTCAAAGTAACGGGGTCCCCCCTTTTATTTCTTTGATTTCTTTTCCACCCACAGGGTGTTTCAGAAGTGCCTGGGCAGGTGTTAGAATTAATGCTGTTTACTCCAAGACGGAGTTTGTTTTAACTGTGAACATTTTCTGTTGGTGTGTGCATGCTTTTTACAAGTGATTTGTGCTGTGTTGATTTGTGGTTTATCAATAACCCCGCCGTGGGTCACTGCTTCAGTTCTTTCTCATCTTCTTCCATGTTCCCCCCCCCCTCTCTTTTCGCTTCTTCTTATCAGTGGATTAAATCTCTTTGTTAGAACTCAGTTCGCGGTGGTTCTTTAAACGCACTAGTAGCCGCTCCCTCTCGAAGTGAGGTACCGCCTCACATTAGCGTAAGCGTGGTGACATCATTAGGACCTCCCTTCACGCATCACGCAAGGTTGTAGATCGTACGTCATCATCGTCGCCATCTTGGGAGGGTGACAGCGTAGCTGAGCTGTTAGCTAGCTGACAGCTTGTTAGAACATTAAAGTGTCCAGTGGGATTCTCAAAGCTGTTCCATCTGTCAATGCTGCTACGTCAAATGCCGATGTTTTGAATGTGGTGTTTAAACGACCGTGAATTGAACTAAGATTTGCTACCTCTCATTTTAATCCATTTTCTTTTTGACTTTTATTTCCACATATATTTTGCATGTTTAGTAGTGAGTAGAATTCCAAGGCTGTTGAACTAGAGAATTACTGTAACAGAGAATTGCTTTGGTTTAATAAAACAGCAACTGTGGAATAGAAATTGTTGTGTTCATTCCAATTAACAGCTGCATGGTTATTCAGAATTCAGAGCTAGCCTCCTCTCGGAGTTAACATCTGATATAAACACAGATACATTATCATTGGATTGGTGATAAGGAATAAGGATTTAAACTCTAGTTGCAGTTATATTGGGGTTCTCATAGCCTGCCGGATAAACATCTTCGGTTAAAATTCGACCAGATCGTTTATTCCAGCACACCTGAGTTCATAACAGCTACTTAATAACTGCATTAGTGGTACAAATCATTACAAGCTTCCAGCTTTGGCATCACCACCATTTGAACTATATTTGTTATAGCTAAATTTTGAGTTGAATGACTTATTATTTAAATTATAATACCAAATTATAATTAATAATAATAATAAGCATATTCAAACAGCTTCTGGCATAACAGCACCCAACAGTGGAACTCCTGCTATGCTAAAAACATCTTGAACAGGACTATGCATGACTGCTTTGCTTCACAGGTGATGGATTTCAACTACAAGGTTTCACGAACATGACATGGACAGGTTGGCATTCAGGAAACGCACCTGCACCTGCTGTGGTTTGAAAATGTCAAAGATTTGTCACAGGTGGTGGAGTGTTTCGATGGCCCAGGCGCTTGGAACCAGGTTGGACACAAGGGTTACCTGTAACCTAACACTGACTGTGAATGGTTTTGTTTTTGGGTTTGCTGGGGTTGCCAAAAGGAGCATCGGAGATGACTTTCTCTATCCTGACCAGGTCCTCACAAAATTACAGAGGCCTAAACACAGAGAAGTGTTCATACAAACAATTCCAATAATCTACAAATTAAGAGGCAGATAATAAGGCTAAACAAAGAATTAGAAGAGGGGCAAAACTTAATGCTGATCATTTACCAACAGATTGTCAATATTTAAGAGTGTTTGAAGGAACTGCACAATTCCTTCATAATCACGATAGACAGTGATTGATGAAACAAAACAGCAAATTCTAGATTGGGAATTTTTAATCTGCTGAGACATGACACGGTGCAAACATAATATAAGGATTCATGGATCACTGGGTGATATAAGTTAACATAACACAGATCCTGAATTTGGAAAAACTGTAGAAAAAGCAACGGTAGTAATAATGGATAAATGAAAATGTAAGAAAATCACTCGGAGTAATGTCTGCTTAAAGTTTTTCAAGGGTAAACTAAACACATGAGAACCGAGAACAAGATATTTATTAAAAGGTTGCATTAGATGGGGATAAGATTTTGCTTGGGTGTATTATCTATTAAACTAATGTTAGATGACTGCAACAGGTTTAAAGACTCATAAAAAATTCTATCTAGAGCAGTATGGAGCAGTTACATGATCAGGGGGCAATTTTTTTAAAAGAAAAACAATGAATTACCGTTTTACAGCGTACTACAGTTTAAAGGTTTGTTTCAAACACGGTTCAAACAGGGGGACATAAAATACAACCAGGGTTGCTTACAAAAGCTGTCTGTTAAAACAAGCAGAAATTAGGAAAAAATAAAAAAGTTAATGGGGTTAGAAATGCTCTTCGCTTTAGGTGGAGGGCATATTCAATTAGAAGTCCTCTGGTTTGATGCACGTCAAGCTGAAACTTATTCACAGAAGTACTTCCTGTCTCCGCCCTGGGCTACACCCACTTCCTGAATGGCAGCCAATTACGACTGTGTGTGCGCTAGGGGCATGCACACACTTCCTTTTTCTCAGCTGAGCTTTTCAAAATAAGACAAAAAATACATAGGGCTGCTTCTGATTAACATCACAACAATATTCTTGATATATACATAGTGGAGCTTTCTTTTACAAACTAAAGAGTTTTTCTGTTTGGATTTTTTGGAAAAAGGTGAAGTTTATTTAAGGCTGGTTCAGCAAGAAGTCTCTGAAAGGTTTAATACAATTACTTGTTGTGACTTAATGTGTTAAATGAACTGTGATGAACATTGACACAGTGGCCATAAAACTAATAAGATGATAAGTCTATGTTGCAGAGAACTTTCAACTTTCAGACATTGTAAGATGAGACATATGGGAGAAATTTGGTTAAGAATTACAGAAAAAAACTGCTGCTGATAAAGATTAACTTTAAAGATTTATCGGAAATATCTGGATGTTAAAGTGTTTGAACAAGGTAAATGACACAAGATTGGGAGTCTTGATAAGAACACTAATTACACCTTGTTTCTGTTCCTCAACAGTAAACAAGGCCAGGTGTCTGTCAACCATCTTCACAGAGCATTTTACTGGGAATAAAATGCTTATTGCCCGAGCCAGGACCGAACACTCATTACCATCCAACTAAATCGTTTGGTCCATGCTGTGGAACAAGAAAAGGACTTAAGAAGTTTTGGGAGGAACATGCCAAGAGAACTGTGATTTTTTTTTCTCTTTTCTTTTTTGTTTTGCAAAGAGGGAGCAGCTGCCAGAGAACCCTGACCTGACCACTTTTGCGCGAATAGATTCATGTCTGCCACGTGCTCAGAATGGCCTGACGGTTTTTTTACTTGCGTTATTGACGTACGGACTCTTTTTATTTCAGGAATGTTTTTATTTTTCTCTTTTCCACTGACTTCCATCATGATGTTTGATTTTATGTGTTATGATGTTTATACTGTGATGTTGCATTAAGTTGATTGTTATGGTTTTATGATTAGGAATGAAAACTCTGTCACAGACACACACACCAAGATCTACAGTTCTTGCAATCTTTTTGCTTTGTTATATAGAGAACCAGGATCTGATGGGTACCACAGATCCATAAATTACTCGGTAAGGCTAATTTTTAGATTCAATACGGGGTGTCTTCTCGCTCAGATTGGCCCAGAACGGGATTAGCCTTGACTGGGCTGCATCAGTTTTTTACCATTTCTTAGACGAGGTGGCGTTTTTCTAGTTGAGGCCCAGCCTGCCCTGTGATGCCCCCTACTGGTACTCTTGGATTTGTAAGGATTGAGAGTGATGGATGTTTGTCCATGGGAATGGGGAGTGGAGGACCAAGTAGGAGGTTTCTTGGGGTGGAGATAGAGTAGACCAATTTGACCTTGATTACTGAACAGTCTTAGCTTACCTAGTCTAAAGTAAATTTAAAATAATGTGTGCATCGGAACCTAAAACAGGCCTAGCTCAAATAGTCGAATCCTAAATTGTAGATAAAATGCTTGGACTGTGGTCTTGAGTGATTAATGCTGAATTACGAATAATTCATGCTGATTGATGCTAAGATGTTTCCATTGAGGTTTGTCCGGCCGATTTCTTGTAACTGTTTTCGTTGTGATGTGCCTTTGGGGCACACCAACAGGTGGGGCTAACGGACAACTGGACAGTTTTTTTATGATGTGCCATTTGGGCACACCAGCAGAGATTGTGTGACCCCAGAGACTGGGCTACACAATCGGTTGCCATGGAGATCACAGATAGACGGGCTCTGGAAGCTGTCCAATCCAAGCGAGCCTGGACGTGCTTGGATTGGACAGAATCACCAACTGTTCTTGGAGAGGGACAGCCTGAGAGCTGTCGTTCCACTGGTCCAGGACTGGTTGATCAACTTTGGTGATGTGCCATTTAGACACATCATCAGGGGGTCTGTTACGATATCAACGTGGTCAAGTGGAACGAACTGTTTATCTCAGAACTGCCTGCCACACTTGGATAACACCGGACAACAAGGAAATGACTCATCTGTCTGATAGCGCCCCAGAGTTGACACAGTTTATCTACTGATGACGCAGTTTGGATGTGTACGGCCTTTTATGGGTGTTAACCTAAACTCCTTTATAATGTTTCTGTTATGAGCAATCGGGGCTTCTTGTCGATCAAGGGCCCATCAGCGCTGATGTGTCTGTAACTCTTTCTCTGTCTTTAGTACTAGCATTACCAGGGTTTTCGACCTCCCCCCTGAAGTCCCGAAAGAGGGTCAAAAGACCCTGAGTCCAAACTGACGACTCTGGTGGCTCAAATTAGCATCCCTTGTTCAATTGTAAATGTGGCCATTGCCTGAGGAATCAGCAGAGGGGAGGAGAGCCGAACTCACAAAAGCATTCCACACTTCTGTACTGTCAGGCCAGAAGGTACGTGTGAATAGTCCATGTTGGGGGTGGGTGCGATCTATGATGGAGGCAGCTCTACAGTAGAAAACTAACCAAATTGTATTGATCTACCTCAAAAAAATCATGCAAAAGGTGTAGCAAAAGAGATCTGGGAGACTTTGCACATGCAAATTTGCATGCAACCTTTTGTGCTGTGGAGGATAAATAGGTGACTGCTTCATCTATTTAGTTCACAAGAAACAAAATGCAGAAGAGGTTCACTGCTCAGGAGGCATTGGAACTGATTCTGAGCAGTGCCAGCCCTTGTGATTCAGATGGAGAAGATATAGACCTTCAACCGGATTCGGACTCTGAGCTGTCTTCAGGTTAGATTTCTCAACCTACCTCTTTTATTTTCCTGACTATTTTTTTTATTTAGAACCAAACAAAAAGTTAATTTGAAATTGTTTATCGTGCAGATGAGGAGACTCTCCCTCTACCAAAAAAGAGAGCTTGTTTGGGGAGTGAGCCGTCAGAGACCGCGAAAGATGGCACAGTGTGGCATGAAGAACAAGTGGGGACACATCTCCATTTCACTCCAATAGAACCGTACGCCACAGATGGAGAGCCAAGCACTAAGGCCAGACGAAGTATCCGGAGTCGCCTTCAGAGCTTCCTCTGTTTTATCACTCTTGACATGCTTCGTAGCATTCGTGAATGGACTACTCAACATGCACATCACACGGAGCAGCTGGATTGGTTCATGGATCTCCCGGAACTAATGGCATTTATTACAGTCATTATCTTGCGGGGGTGACCAAGGTTCCATCACTATGTGACAGCTGGTCAGCAAACCTGGGAAACCCAAGGATCATTGAAACTATGGCCCGAAACCGCTTCCAAGACATCATGTGACACCTACGCTTTGATGACATGTTTACACGCAGTGAGCGAGCGGAGAACGATAAGTTTGCTGCAATCTCCGATGTTTGGGGATCGTTTGTCACTAACTGCATCGCATCCTACAACCCTGGTCGACACATCACTATTGATGAACAACTTTTTCCATCAAAGACTCGCTGCTGTTTCCTGCAATACATTGCAACAAAACCGGACAAGTTTGGCATCAACTTTTGGGTGGCTTGCGACTTGAAATCAAAGTACATCTGTAATGTCTTCCCATATCTTGGCAAGGACCCCAGTCGTCCCAGTGGGGAGAGACTGTCCGAGACTGTAGTGATGAGGCTGATGGAACTGTTCATGGACAAGGGCAGAACTGTAACCACGGACAATGTCTTTACATCACTGTCACTTGCACAACGACTGCTTAGCCAGAAAACCACTATCCTCGGCACAGTCAACAAGAGACGACGGGAAATTCCTCAATCCGCTAGACAGATGGATCGCACTGAATTCACCACTCAGGTGTTTTCAACCACTGGTGCCATGCTGACGGTGTATGCGCCCAAACGGAAGAAGGCCGTTTACGTTCTCAGCAGCATGCACAGCGTGGTTGAGACTGAGGATACCACCAAAAGGAAGCCAAACACGGTCACACAATACAACAAAACAAAGTGCGGTGTGGATGTGATGGACCAAATGGTGCGGGAGTACAGCGTGCGTGCAGGAACACGGAGATGGCCAGTTGCCGTGTTCTACAACATGATTGACATGGCATCACTGAATGCACATGTGCTTTATCAGGCATGCATTGGGGTGCAGGAGAGACGGGTGGACTTCCTGGTTGAGCTTGCCAAAGAGTTGGGTAACTCTCATGTGTTTATGCGTGTGAAATGCCATGTGTTGCGTGTGAGCATGTGAAGTTAGTGAAATGCGTGTGTCACACGGTCAATGCGTGAGAGTTAAGAGCACTGCGACAATAAGGAAAGTGTAGTAGTATCAGCCCTTTTTTCAGCCAGCTGACAAACACTGTGCAGCAAAAGGTTTTTGTGGGCTACCATGTTTTCAATCTGTTTGTCACTGCTTTTAGATGGGCCTATATTGTAGCTTGTTTACGAGCTTTAGCTCAAAAATGAGTCAACTCTAAGAATCTTACATCTGGGGTCCGTTCTTTGTACGTTGCTTAAAACATCCAAGATCAAATGACACATCCAAGAGGATTTCATCCGGCTAATCATGATCCGGCTAATTGGGTTCTTCGAACACACCTGTTGTTTAAGATTAGTATCGCTGGATTGAGTTATCTGAGACAACTGCGCATTCATGCGTTTGTTTAAAAGGGGAAATGTATCGATAGTAGAAACAATGATCAGCAACGCTGCTATTGGCTGTTCAGCATGGCCAAAGAACGCCCACAGTTTTTCTCCCAAGCAGAACACGAGCTTTTAATAGGTTATGCCGAATTTGAGTCATTAATTAAAACACTTCAAAATCTGTTAAAGCCAGGAGAGAGGGCTGGCAAAAAGCAGCAGACAAATTAATGCGTAAATACTGTCCATGGTAGATGTTTCTATCACTTTCTACAGTATGAATTTTTGCATTTTAATAATCTCATATTTACTTTGTTCTTTTATGTCAGAGCCTCCACAGGACCCACTAGAACATGGGGACAAGTAAAAGTGAAATACAAGAATATTTTACAAAATGGTAGCCTTTAATTATTATACTTTATTTTAAAAAGGCACTTGTTATGTCAAGAGATCCAAATTTCAGTGTCATTCCTTAGACACGGGAAGTAAAGGACGCATGCAAACTGGGATTTTTAACAAAAAATTATTTATCTATAAAAAAATGAAGTTCTTCCTTTTCCAAGTCATCCACAGTTTACACGGTAAAACTGTATTGCTCCGTGGCTAGATAATCCATCCATAGTTTTTTCTAATACAATATACGGCTCGACAGGAAGCAAGCCTTTCAAAGTAAACTAAATGTGGCACCTGCAATAGTGTTACCACATTTGTTTTGAAATTTTATTTGTGTTTATTTGGTGATTTTAAGTTTCAGTAGTTTGTTTTCTCTGCAAAAGTGGGGGGCGGAACTTTTGTTTCTCTCTTGTTGCGCTGGGAGCGGTAAAGGGGAGCACGCCTGTTTCTCCAGACGGGATTTGGGAGAGAAACAATTTGCATCCTGTCCTCACTTCTCCTCTTTCACCTGCTTAAAACAGGTTAGTAAATCACCAAATATATGTGTATTCAGCCAAGCATTAGTTTAGTTTGTTTTGTGTGTGTATTTGACATTGTTCTCATAAGTATAAAAATTAAGTAAAGTTACTTTTGGAAGTGCATTTTCCCGAGCGGCTGCCATTTTGAGCGCCACGAGTCCTACAATGGAGATGGCGGTTGGGTTTATTTTGGAAACTCTTGAGCACATGCTGTAGCATTTAAGAAGAAAGATTTAAAAGCACTTATGGAGAGATAAGCACTTTATTTGCATTTTGCACCGTTTTATTCTGTGAATTTTTGTTTAATTCTGAATTTAATTCTTTAATTATTTGTTTATTGGAAACTGATTAAAGTTAACATGAGCACATTACATGCTGCATATTTCAGTGACCTGTACATTTTACAGAAGCTTAATTTTGTATTAGTTTTTATGCACATTTCTTGTGTAATTAACACCTAATTTAAGTGTTTTGAGCCAGTAGTAGGCTGTGATACAAAATAAGTGACTTTATGCACAAATACCTTGAATGTAAATACGTGATAATAGAGATGTGTTCATCTCAGGAATGTATGTCACCAAGAAGATTTGGTAATGGAAATGTGGAACTGAAGATGGTTAAAAGGACTTTTGAACTGATTTAAGGAACTGAGTAAACAGAGGTTAAGCAAGCTGAAGTTAAAATGTAGCAATGTTTGTGACAAATTAATGTTTAATAAAAGAGATGTGATTTGGGAGAGAAACAATTCGCATCCTGTCCTCACTTCTCCTCTTTCACCTGCTTAAAACAGGTAACATATTTGTTAATGTGGTCATCATCCTTTGAGACCCATAACATAAACTTCACAATAAAATGGCCCGAACAAATCTTCTTACTGAATAGGATAAAAATAAAAAGCAAACCATCATACAAATAACTTAAATATTTTAGATTTATGGCTCCAACACCACTTTTTCCTCTTTAAAAGCCACTGTTAAATGATGTGTTTGTCTGTTTATAACAGCCACCAAGAAAATCTCTCTACAATTACACTGTCGCGCTGCGCTCAAGTCTGGGGAAATTAGTCCTTGACATGCTGAAGAACTAGTCTTTTGAAGCACTTATTGATTACCGGAGTAAGGGCCACAGAATGGTAATAGTTCAGGCTGGTGATGGGTGATTTCTTCGGCACCGGGATTATTGTAGTTGATTTGAGGCAGTGTGGAATGACTGCCTGGTCCAGGGAGAGGTTGAAGATCCTGGTGAAGGTTTAATGGTTACTGCTGGTCAACCCAATATTCAGCCGGACATAGAGTTACGTATTTTTAAAAGGTTTATTGAGAGGATGAATAATGGCTGGTGAGGCAGTCAAGCAGAAACCGACTTGGCAGATGAGTTGTGGCTGAAGGTGCTGGCAGGCAGGGATGAGCAGAGGACCAGAAGATGTAGGCAGTGACAGATCCAAACAGCTAATAAATCTCCTATTCATCCTGCACCTCCTGAGCTCTTGTCTGCGTTCCAGTTTAACTAAAACCTTGACAGATGATTGACTTTACAGCTTTAGAAAAGAAGCTGTTTTTTATTGAAGGGCTGTAAAACTTACAATAGAAAAAGGAATATTCCGTTTTCTTGCCAATTTGCAGTGAGAAATGACAAAAAGTGATCAAGAAAAAAGGGAAATGTCAACAAAAATATTAAACTATAAGAACATGGAGTAGCAGTATATTAACCAGTTTGCTTATTAATAATAGTCATGCTGGAGAGCGTAGGCTTAAAGGAAATCGGATCTAGAAGGTGGATCCAGGGTTTCCAAAGGAGAAAAAAAATTGTCCACTTGTCTTTGAGTAAAAGTCATTTTCTCCATTACATATATTATGAATCACGTCGATCCAGTCTTCTAATGTGGGTGGGGCAGTTTTTAGCCATTTTCTAGTTGAAGCTTTCTTACTGGCAACCAATTGAACATATATTTTACATTCTTTCCCAACAGGACCGGGGGTAAGGAACCAAAGTAAATAGTGTTGATGTCAAAAGGAATAATACAAGTTTTTTAATACTTTTTCTAATGTTCTGTGGATCTCAGTCCAGTACTGGAGGATTAGTGGGCAGGACCAGAAAATATGAAAATTATTTACATGTTCTTTTTCTCCACATGTTCTCTAACAGGGGAATTGTTTTTGAGTAAACTTGTAACTTGTACTCCCCTGGGAATTTGCTTACCGGACGACTGGCGGAGCGGGGGGGGGGGGAGACAAGCTTTACGCTGATCACCGGCGGAGCGGAGCGGGGGGGAGACAAGCTTTGCGCGACCGACGGAGCGGGCGGGAGACAAGCTTTGCGCGCATATGGAGGTCCGCGTCAGTCTTGCAGCCTTCTCTTTCTTTTAGCTCTCGCCATTCGGGAAAAAGCTTGCCCGATGTTCACCCGTGTACGACTCCTCTTTCTGTCCACAGCCCTTTTCCTCTTTCTTGCCTGCTCCGACATGGGCTTTCGCTGTTTTATCGCCGGTTCCGCCATGATAACTGCACAGATATCGCCACTGCGCTAGCACCGAGCAAGCCTTTCACTGGGGGTGTGTAGCAGTTCTCGCCGTAAAGCAAGACCGACTCTCGCGATCTTGCACAAGATTCTGAGTCTGTGGGTGCGGGCCGAGGGCTCCTGCAATTGCAAGTGCGGTATTTCCCCCACAGACCACCAGGGCGGCCGAGAAAACCTTTGTTCAACCTGAAATTACTCATTTAATCATCCAAAACGGTATGGAACACATTAATTAAATGAAAAATGTTGCATAGTATGCCTTTAAAGCCATGATGAAATATTTGATATCAGATTGAATTTGGAATATGTAACCGGAGGACAAATCAAAATGGATTGTGAGCAAGGAATTTCACCACAGGCACAAAGGACCTCCCCTCTCAGCAGGGATTCCCTGTTGCCATAAAACTTTGCTTCCACAGGACAACATTTTCAGTCTTCACTGTTCCTGCCTGGGACCTGGAGGAGAGAGGGTGGCTGAGCCAGCCTCCCATACTGGCCAGACATGCATGGGGCCACATGGGCCTCAAAAGACCCACAAGCCAGCACAGGGGAGAAATCTCTCTTCGCCCGGAGGACAGGACTGGGCTAATCAGAGTTAAGTCTGCTGTCTTAACTTCAGCGTCAGACGCCGGAGGAAAGAATCCCTCCATGCCAAAAACAGCTTTACTTATCTCTCCTCAGCCGTTACAGAAAAGCAGACTCCAGACGGAGCTGAAAGTACCCACTTTCCCAAGCTGAGGGAAAAATCCCGGGTCAGAGACTGCTGCAGGGCCTCGGACCAGGCCTCCCCTCCGACCACGTTTCGGCTAGCCACATGTCTGCTGATGCATTCTGATACCATGTCATTGCCGATTTGATTCGAGTGTGTTTTATGGGTATAACAAATGTTATCTCCAGAGGGGTTTCATACATTGAAGGTATATTAATGTTTATGTTAACCGGCTCACTCATTATGTCTAAAAATAAAGCTGAAGTCTTTAAAGTTAGTGCCGAAAATCCACTAGCCAAAATGCTATCAGCCCCGGCAACTTCCAATTTCCGGTTATTCAACTAAGCTTGTTTTAAACATAAAGCTTGTTCGTTTCGCTCCGCCATCGTTCGATAGTGCTATGAGCATTATTACCGCATTAATATTGAATATTAATGTCGATTTAAAAACCTTTTATCAGTAACTTTAGATTGGCCGATTTTAGCAACCCCATCACTACAGCGACCCCTAGCCCCAGAGGTATAATCGCATTGATAAAATCAAGCGCCCCTAAAGTAATGATTTTACAGAGCAAATCATTCTTTAAAATGTTATTTCCTCAAATAATGTTTTGTGCAACTCGGGATTTGCATTGTGAATGGATTGAAAAACATGCTAAATGTTGTTCTGAATTAGTGAAGCTAATTTAAGCTCATTCCATGTTCTTTAAATCAGATCTGCAGTGAACCAGGATTCACTGAATTATTCTGATGATGATCAACCACTTTTGTTTTGTCTTTTGTGTTCTTTTGTATGTATATAGTTTCTTAGCTTAGATTCTTTTTATCTTCATTTTGCTTAGTAGTTTTAGTTAAGTTTCACTAGCCTAGTAGAGAGGATTTCCTCCAGGCCACTTAGGTCGTCTGGCCTCAGCCTTCTCTGCATACCTAGAACCAGAACCAAACATGGAGAAGCAGCATTTAGTTCCTATGCTCCACTGATCTGGAACAAACTTCCAGAAAACTGTAAAAGTGCTGAAAGCCTGAGTTCCTTTAAATCAAGATTAAAAACACATCTGTTTGGGATTGCCTTCGACTGTCCTAATTGAACTATATTACTGAAATATAATTAGTTTACTTTGTATTCCAACTGTTTTTACTTGTTTGCTTTTAATTTTTATTTTCCCATTTTCTATTTTGTTTCTGCATTTTATTCCTGCTTGCTTTTATTCTGTTTTATTTTCCTATATTTTAATCATGTAAAGCACTTTGCGTTGTCTCTGTACTGAAATGTGCTATATAAATAAATTTGCCTTGCCTTGCCTTCTTGATTGAAATATAGTGTTAATTCAGATAAACAGCATTCTATAGTGATGTTCTCTGGATGTTCATTTTATTTCTGTTATTAAATTCTTGAACTTGAAGAGAAGTTGTCACTCATTTATTCTGTGTGTGCAGAGTTTGCTGTTAAAAGATCACCAGTGCTCGTATCATCCCTTTCAACTATTGTCCTGATATCAGCTTAAGAGCTGATATTCACCGGGCAATGCCTAACAAACAGAGAGTTATTTATTAAACATTAAATAACTTTAAACAGTGTATAATTGCACAACAATTCATTAAGGTGGGGAAAAAGATTTCCATCACCTATTATTGCCTGTATTCTGATCTGGCTTGACATTTGGAAATCATCTCTTTCCACTGGGCTATAGAGAGAGAGAGAGAGAGAGAGAGAGAGAGAGAGAGAGAGAGAGAGAGAGAGAGAGAGAGAGAGAGAGAGAGTTGGTTTCACTCCATTCACCTGCTCACTCCCCTACTTATACCTGCCTCCGCCCCCTGCAATCTGCCAGATCAGTTCAAACCTATTGGTGATTGTTAACCTGTGTACCAGACCTAGCTAGTTTTTTGATTTTCTGAGCTTGCCTGATCCCTGCCTGTTTTACCTGCCCGCCTGTGTACCGACCTGGATTTGTTATCTGACCACCGAGCCTGCCTGACCTCATTTAGCCAGTCTGCCCGTTTGTGTACCGACCCTGGACTGTTATTTGACCACCAAGCCTGCTTATCCCTGTCTGATCTTTTTGAGCTTTATTAAACGCTTTTTATTTGCACTCTCGTGTCTGGCTGAATACTGAGTCCTCAATCTCTTGTTCATGACAATTATGGTAGTAAACAGTTTGTAATCTTGGTTTAAAACACTGATAGGTCGGTAATTTGAGCATTCTAATTTGTATTGAAATAACATCAATTGTCCCCTCACTGAGTTCTTACTTTAGAGATAAATTCTCGCCAAACGTCGCATATTGCCTTTTCTTCTAGTAGTTTCTTTGGGTTTTTTGCTCAGAGCCTTGGTGTAGCTAATAGAGGTCCCTGAAGGATCTCAATAAGAATTCAACCTCAAATTAAAGTCACCTCGGCATATAACTAAGCCATGGGCCCTGGATTTCATTAAGTCAAATATTTCTTTATAGAAAGACCAATTTGCCCCTGGTGGTGCGTAAACATTCGGCAAAGTGATGTCCAGACCTTCCAGTCCACCAATAGCCATAGTAAACCTGCCCTCCTTGTCATTGTGCTCAGAAATTTTCTCATAGACTAACTTGGATGAAATGAGAATGGTGACCCCTCGTCTTCGCCCTGCTTTATATGATGAAGAGGATAACATTTTGCCGCCTTATCTGTTAAGCTTAATATGTTCCAACTCAGATGTGTTTCTTGTAAAAATGCTATTTTGACCTGGGGTCCGTTCTTCGTACGTCGCTAACTCAGTTAGCTGGATTTTTTTTTTTTCCCAGTGTCCGATCTAGCAATGTGGCAATAAGAATTGATATCTTAATGCCAAATAGAGCTCGACAGATTTTACTTTCACAAGTGGAGCAAACAGCTTTCGCCATAATGCTCCGCTTGATTTGTGCGTGTAAATAGCTTTATTGTGATTCCTGCAGGGATAATTTCAAATTATATGGACACTACAATGGGAAAGTAGGAGAGTAAAAGAAAAACAAGAAGAGAAGAAAAAAAAAAAGAAAGAAGAGGTGAAAGAAAGAAGAGATAAAAGGAAGAGAATGATAAAACGTCCTCTGTCTGCTCCATCACCTGGAAAGAGACACAAAAAGAACAGCACAACCAACAGACATAAAGCAACAGATACAATCGTGTAACACCTTGATACCATTGCTAAATCATATGTATTATTATTTAAGCTGACATGTGTAATGTGATACCTAAAAAAGAAAGTAAATAAATGAATTATAGCCTTTCTGTATATAAGTGAACATTTAATACCTGGGACCCAGCACCTGTGGGAGTTTGTGAGAGTGCACTAGTTTAGGTGAAAATTTATCCAGAAGGAAATAGTTCGATAGTGATTGTGGAGAACCGAAGACCCACCTTCCCCGAGTGTGGTAATGTGGTCTTGTTTTCTTTAAGTTAATTGCATGTCTTTGACTTTTCTGATTTGGATTTGCTTGTTATTTCCTTTTGGTGTTGCATGTCTTTTTGATTGTGTTTTGATTTTGAAGTGATCACCCATACCTGGCGACGC
The DNA here is from genome assembly GCA_037039145.1 of Fundulus diaphanus. Lineage (NCBI taxonomy): Eukaryota > Metazoa > Chordata > Actinopteri > Cyprinodontiformes > Fundulidae > Fundulus > Fundulus diaphanus. The sequence continues at coordinate 40,190,946 of CM073141.1, read as the reverse complement.
CCACCGCGATCACAGGTGTTCTCTATTAACAAAACTGCATGCAGATTCTGAGACGGGCAATAAAGAGAGCTGTGCAGCTGAAGCGGGGATCGGAGCCGGACAGATCAGGTGTGAGAACGGCAGGGCGACAATGCTGGCGGATTGATGGCTGCAGAGGTTCGTCCAACCGGTCGCTGTCAAGGAACAGACGACCGGGCGTTGGAGTACGAGTGGCCGGTTTGCCGTCGAGGTTCGCCGTGGTCGTGGAGGATTGATCAGCTGGTGACAAGCAAGGCTGGAGGACTGGCTGCTGCAGAGGTTCGTCCAACTGGTCGCTACCGAGGAACGGATGACCGGATCGCCGCTGAAATTCGCCCGTGGCCGTGGAGGACCGGTCGGCGGGTGATGGGAGAGGCTGAGCACCGGAGGGGACCGTGGCCGGATCGCCGTCGAGATTCGCCATGGTTGTAGAGGATCGACCAGCTGGTGACGGGAAGGACCAAGCTGAGGAGAGGATCACGCCCCCCCCCCCCCCTTCGGGCTAGCTAAGAGACAATTTGTCCTTTTTAACAGACCTTTTTTTTATTGACTCTGCTGCTCCTTGCTGCCTTACTTTTTTACAGACTTCTTTTTTTTAAATAAATTATTGTTAACTCTTACGGCTCGTTTCGTTAAAACCCTGCCCACAGTCACTGCAGTTCCTATTTATTAAATTCACCACTCAGGTGCCACAGATTCTGGCGTTGTTGACAGGATACAGGATGCAGTAGGATTGTGAGCAGTGTTTTAATAGATTAATAAAAAAAAAAAAAAAAGACGGAAACTTTTATTGGTGGTTTAAAAAAAAAAAAAAAAGCAAACATATTTTTCTTTTAAAAATGATGGTGCCTATTCATCCTGGTGCCCCATGAATCCCTAAATTTATATAGTAAAAGATTTTGATGGTGCTATAATTCAGGTGATAAGGCGGTTCGTGCCCCTGGACTCTGATGCAACCTGCAGTGCTGATTAAGAGGAGGCTCTTCTATTGGAAGAAAGATTACAGTCCAATATGGCCTCAAATGACATGTGCTGCGGTATGGAACTCTAATGCTGATCGATCTCACCAGCAGAGCGACGTGTGGAAACAGGAGCTGAAGGAGGAACTCCTTGAGGAGCCCAGGGACGAGAGGTAAAGGTTCCAGCAAAAAGTGAGGGTGATCGAGGGTCGCGCTCAAGCAGGACCAGCAGGGAGAGACTACTGCGCCCTGGTGGAGGCCCTGGAGGAGGCCCTGGAGGAGCTCAGCACTGTTTCAGTGGGCTGCACCCTGGCTGTTGTCAGAAATGGTAGGCTCCCTGTCCACCCGAAGCATTTGAACAACTTTCCAATTACCCTTGGGCCGTACCAAGAGATTGGCCGCCTCTACCAAGTCGACGACGTGGATGTCCACGGGGGTCGAGATGTCGACCTAGCTGTTTACGACAGTGGTGTGGTACAAGTCGGGCTTGTAGGATGGGGGTTCCCTTGGGGAGAGCCAAGGCTTCAGCGTGCAGAGGCTAGTGGAACAACCAGGTTTAATACCTGGAAGTCGGTAAGCTGGCCAGCCTAGTGTAAAAATTGGAGAAAGTGTTTTTCTAAACATGATGATCTTGGTCGGACGGATGCCGTCAAGCACACCATTCCAATGGGAGATGCATGCCCTCCGAAGAAGAGACTCAGCCACCACTCATGTATAAAGAAATTAGGTCAGTGCTAGCAGACATGTTGGGGACACAGGTCTGGTTTATCATGATAGGCCAGAGAAGGGTGGGAAGGAACGAACCTTGCACAGAAAAGCTCCTTCCACTGACACGTTGGGAGAATAATCTCCCGTTGAAACGTATGAACTGCCTGTAATGCTCTACCCTGTTAACGAAGAACAAGTACTGTGCCGTTCTACACGTGCTACAAGAGGTCAATTCCCTTCTCGCTATAGAGACTAAATGTCGGCCGGGACTGGCCTTGTTAAAGTGTAGGGGGATGTGGTAATGTGGTCTTGTTTTCTTTAAGTTAATTGCATGTCTTTGACTTTTCTGATTTGGATTTGCTTGTTATTTCCTTTTGGTGTTGCATGTCTTTTTGATTGTGTTTTGATTTTGAAGTGATCACCCATACCTGGCGACGCCCACCGCGATCACAGGTGTTCTCTATTAACAAAACTGCATGCAGATTCTGAGACGGGCAATAAAGAGAGCTGTGCAGCTGAAGCGGGGATCGGAGCCGGACAGATCAGGTGTGAGAACGGCAGGGCGACAATGCTGGCGGATTGATGGCTGCAGAGGTTCGTCCAACCGGTCGCTGTCAAGGAACAGACGACCGGGCGTTGGAGTACGAGTGGCCGGTTTGCCGTCGAGGTTCGCCGTGGTCGTGGAGGATTGATCAGCTGGTGACAAGCAAGGCTGGAGGACTGGCTGCTGCAGAGGTTCGTCCAACTGGTCGCTACCGAGGAACGGATGACCGGATCGCCGCTGAAATTCGCCCGTGGCCGTGGAGGACCGGTCGGCGGGTGATGGGAGAGGCTGAGCACCGGAGGGGACCGTGGCCGGATCGCCGTCGAGATTCGCCATGGTTGTAGAGGATCGACCAGCTGGTGACGGGAAGGACCAAGCTGAGGAGAGGATCACGCCCCCCCCCCCCCCCCCCCCCCCCTTCGGGCTAGCTAAGAGACAATTTGTCCTTTTTAACAGACCTTTTTTTTATTGACTCTGCTGCTCCTTGCTGCCTTACTTTTTTACAGACTTCTTTTTTTTAAATAAATTATTGTTAACTCTTACGGCTCGTTTCGTTAAAACCCTGCCCACAGTCACTGCAGTTCCTATTTATTAAATTCACCACTCAGGTGCCACACGAGCACAGAGGCAGGAGTCAAGGGACCCATAACCCCGGACTCCCAAAGGGGCCCCCCAAAGCAGTGCGCCCGAGAGGGGCCTTCACAGGAAATCTGCAACCCCCCCCCCCCCGAGGAAAGAGGAGAGACGACCCCGAGGAAATCCCCCAGCCACCGCAATGCCGACGCCCCCAAGAGCCGCGGGGACGAGCCCGTGGGCTCCACCGGCAGCCGGCCGCGCTGAAGTGGTCCCGGCCATGGGCCCTGGGGGCCAGAGGCCCCAGGGGCGCCCCGCCCCCGCGGCAGGGGCCCCGGCCGCCCCCCGGGGGGCCAGGCCCCGCGAAGCCACCGCCGGGAATGGGCCGGCGCCCACCCGGGAACCCGCCCCAAACCCGAGGACCGTCAACGCGCCAGAGGGCCAAGGCGCCTGCCAACGCAGCGGAGGAGGGCAGGACGTGGGGGGATGGGCTCCGCACCTATCGGGGACTTGAGATGATCTTGGGAGAGGGAGCGGACCGGACCCGAACTTCGAAAAAAAACTCATTCACACCATCCCTCCCTTGTGCCCCACTCGCCACACACAGACAAAAAAAAAAAAAAAAAAAAGGACACTGTACACACATTCCCACATAGCATTAGCTGGATTTGATTGTTGACGATTTGGCATGATCTTGGATCGTTTGGTTCTTCGAAACTCTTCCTGGACTTGCTGTTATAGCAACATGTGCGCAAGCTTAAACCTGCTCGCGAGCAGGCTTATTTCATGTAAACAGGATTAGATCGCAGCTTTATAAGCGGAGGAGATAGGGAAGTCTGTCCAGCCAGTGCACTTGGACCACCTAGTGGCAGAGGACGGACCAGAATTGTGGAACACCATTTTCTAATGTTTAATAAAAGACGAAACAAATAATGCTTAGTTCCTGTCGTTTTATTTAAACATGTTTTTATAAAGAAAAGACAGCAAGTAATATTTTGCCTGCAATAAGAGATATGTAAAGTCAGCAATACTACTGTCAAATGGTGTATTAGAACTTACTCTGAACGTCCTTTTGAAGCAACTCGATCTCTACTGCAATTTTTCTCTTTTTCAAGTTGTGGAGTTCAATTTCTCCTCTTAATTTGTGTTTTTTCAGGTCAAAATACAATTTTTTTTGTTGAAGATGCCGTTTATAAAGGGAACGGATGGCAACCTGTGTCATTTTGTGAAAGAAAAAGAAAGGGTTAAACATGCCTCATGCAACAAAAGTACAAAGAACCTGTTTTTTTTTCCCGCCTTTTTCTTGGTGGCTGTTATAAACAGACAAACACCCCATTTAACAGTGGCTTTTAAAAAAGAGTTGCTTTTTAAAATACAGTATAATAATTAAAGGCTACCATTTTGTAGAATATTCTTGTACTTCACTTTTTTCCCCATGTTCTAGTGGCTCCCGTGGAGGCTCTGACATAAAAGAACAAAGTAAATATGAAATTATTAAAATGCAAAAATACATACTGTAGAAAGTGATAGAAACATCTAACATGGACAGCACTTATGCATTTAATTTGTCTGCTACTTTTTACCAGCCGTCTCTCCTGGCTTTAGCAGACTTTGAGGTGTTACCTGTCGTTTTAATTAATGACTCAAATTCAGCATAACCTTCCATTAAAAGCTCTTGTTCTGCTTGAGAGAAAAACTGTGGGCGTTCTTTGGCCATGCTGAACAGCCAATAGCAGCGTTGCTGATCATTGTTTCTACTATTGATACATTTCCCCTTTTAAACAAACGCATGAACGCGCAGTTATCTCAGATAACTCAATCCAGCCATACTAATCATAAACAACAAGTGTGTTCGAAGAACCCAATTAGCCGGATCATGATTAGCCGGATGAAGTCATCTTGGATGATGTAAAAGAACTTCGAACACTGAACAGAACTTGAACAATTAGGAAAGAGTCTTCCTGGTGTGGGGTCTGCGATGAGGAGACCCTTGAAGAGCCAGGTTGTTGTGTTGGCTCTGAGGGAGGGTCCCCATGATGGACAGCCTCGTGAAGGCCCTCTTTTACCGTGGTAATATGGTCCATGTTCTTTAGAGAGCCATCAGGACCTGATCCAAAGTGTCTTAGCAGAATGGTGTTAAACTTAAGACTAACTATTTGCTTAGCTGTATACACATTTTTGTTAATCTTTTTCCCCCTCTGATTATTATTCTATTACTTCCATTTTTTATTTATTTTTAAAAGAAAACAGTTTCAATTTGTGTGTCTCACTTACTCCCAGCCAAGTATATAAGGTCAGGATTGCAGGTTACTATTTTATCCTGAAGGTGTCCAGTTTTTCCTTGTATCTGTGCCTCCATTGTTCCTTCCCTGGATCCGTGTGCGCCGTTTCTCCTCGTTGGTCCACCGCCTCCTATGAACGCTGGCTTTGCCAGATCTGTTTTTTAATCTCTCGGGATGTCGTGATTTTCTAAAATAATTGGTATTGCAGCTGTTGCCATTCTAGCTTGAAGTGAGCTTGTCCGAACATCTGGGAAACTCTGTGACTATCTGTGACGTAATTTAAGGAAAGCCCCATTAGAGGCTGGACAATTGTTTCAGAGTCCCAGGAACTACACCTGAGGACAGACTGATATCCTCAAGAGCATAAACTGAAGGGCATACAGTATAGTAAGAAAAACATCTCTAAATAATCAAAGTGGAACAGCATTATTTTGAGAACCTGTTGATGTTAAATGACTAGCCACCTCCTTCAGAGAAGAATGAGGGGCCATGAGCAGAAGGTGAGATCTGGGCCCTGATGGAAGTGACTTTCTCAACAAAAAGGTGCAAGAAGTTGTCACGTGTAGCAGATGAGGGTTCAATACAGTATGTGTGGGGGGGCATTTGGAACAAAATCAATGGCTTTAAATAAAACAGTATTACGACTGTTGGATACAATTAGATTAGACAGGTACTTTAGTTCGGTGTGTTCACAGTTTTTGGCAATGATACCAGCAATCCTTTAACATTTGAAACATCACCTGTAAATTTGTCCATTTTCCATCTACGCTCTTCTCTGAGACAGTTTCTCCTCGCAGCCCATGTGTCATTATTTAACCAAGGCTCAGACATGGTTCTAGGATGCCTAATGTAGAGTCGCTTTAATAATACAGCCATTTGCTGAGATCCTCAGTTTTATTGGTCAGTGTCTGGGATGGTACATTACTAATGATTGGTAAACTTTAAATGGGAAAACTCCAAACAGAAGGCATGAGTTTATTATTCTAATCAAATCAGACTCTGTGACAGGCAAAACATTTTTAAAGACAGCTGTGGGTAAAATATCAAGACAGTAGAAGGAGGGGCTTGATGTATAATTTTATTTAAGTTTTTATAGTAGATTTGGTAAAATAGCATATAATTCCAGAAACAGAGGACCCGATAATTCAGCCAAACACGGGCATTTTCAAAGAATTAATTAAGTATACATGTTTTGATGTAAGACCGGAAACAGCCAGGAGTGCACTCGGGAACCACTGTGAGGGAGAGAGAAAGGTTAGTGGTTGTGAGCAACTCAGTGGAAAATAGTGAACACTGAATAAAAGCACCAGAGTACAGGAGGTTGCTCTGGATCTGAAAAGTAAGTCCTGGGGCAGATAGTGACACAGCGGGCAGGGCTGCAAGTGCGATTCATACTGATTGTAGACAGGGCTGAGGCAAAGGTGAAAACTCATCAGCTACATTTACATTGACAAAAGTAATCAGAATAAAGGGCCAATCAGAATAAAAATACATCATGTAGACAAGCCAATCAGAATATGATGATTGGATTAAGCTCAATTGGATATTGCAGGTGTATATAAACACACACCATGATCTGATTATGATTGTGTGCCCATATAAACGGTACAATCAGATTATTTCATCCGAATACATTTTAATCCAATCATGAAATTTTGTGCATGTAAACTTAGCTATTGTTAGGGTCGAATTCACATTTTAAAGACTCATGGGGGTTTGTAACATTTCAACAGCGGAAAACAAGGCACATACATTATTAATGTTTTTGTTGATAATTTCAGAAAAGAAATCTAGTCCTCCTCTCAAATGCGATCAAAAGAAAAAAAGAAGACACAAATTTATTTATTGCACTCCATGCAATTGTTGAGGTTAACACAGCTGGACCAGAAAAGGAGGGAATGAGGAGATGAATGAGGATTATTTGGTGGTTCCACACACAGGGACATATACACATAAAATCAATAGGTGGAAGAGCAACAACACACTGAAGACTGATTGTTTCCAGCACAGATGCAGGGGGGAGGGGTATCTTTCTTATTGAATCAACATCAACCTGCTGCTCCCCTTACCACACACTGTATGCTTCTTATCACAGTTACTTGGTGTTTGTGTCTGTGTGTAAGGGGTGGTGGGAGTATGATGGAGAGAAATTCTCAATCAAAAGCATCAAACACAATTTAATCAGCCAGAGCTTCAATGTTGCCTGTTCTTGTCTGTCAGTCTGGCTGATTCATGCCATTCATTCACAAACAGTAAATAATTATCTGACAAAACTAACCACCATAACAATCTTCTTGATTTTTGTCTCATCAGATTATTTTCACTCTGCTTGTTTGCAGATGTAAAAGATAGCTGTCCCTGACGTTCCTGCACATACCTTTGCTGCTCTTTCCTTGTTAGAACCATTTTCCTCATTTGTGCCTGGCTTCCCCCACCCTGCTTTCTCATTCCTTGTGATTATTGGTGAAATCCTCAAAGACTCTCCCCACAAATTTAGTCATTGCTCCTCTGGGTGTCATGGTTTTCAAGTGGTTGGCCCACATGCAGAACACAGTCGGGAGACAACAAGCAGTTAAGATGTTTATTTAGGCTGATAAACACAAATAAATGCTCACAGAGTGAGCCGCAGACAATGATCGGGACGTCGGGATCAAAAGCACTGCGGGAGAGAAAGGGACAGATTAACGAGAGCAAGTGCGGTAATCTACGCTGCGTGAAGCTCTGCTTACCGCCAGGTATGAAGAACCTGTCCGGGGGAGGTAGAGTGGAAGAACGGACTCGGTAGTTCTCTACTCTTGGTGGAACTAGGTGACTGAGCGACAGGTGAGCTGGCAGGTGGAACAAAGGCGAGGAGCCCGAGCAGCACCACAGCAGAGAGCAGGAACGGAGAGCAGCTGAAGGAACAGGGGTGAATCCAGGGACGGGAACTCTTGTCCGGCTTGGTAACACCAAGAGGGCTCGGGGGGAATGCCAGAGCAGAATCTGAGCGACGGGAATTCAGGACCCAGTCTTCAGCGCTAGGAGAAGCGACCGGTGAGTAATCCAAAGCACAAAACGAACTACGAGAAACAGGAGACAAAGGTTAGCACAGGGAATCTGGAATATCTGAGACTCAGGAACGAGGAGCTGTCGAAGGACAGTGGCCACTAAGCATACCACAACGGATTAACACTCCGGCGTCCTTCAGCTGACTGCAACCAGCTTTGCTGGTTGCAGTCAGCTGAAGGACGCCGGAGCTGCTGAAACCAGCTGCAGGTGTGCACCACGCCCACCTGTCAACTACAGTCACCTGTGAGGGAAAAAGAGTAGAGAACAGGCTGTGCAGACAGCACAGCCTGCAGGATCCTGACACTGGGTACCCTCCTGTTACAAGCCAAGGTTTTTTTGACACTTTTGCCAACTAACCTGTCTGTCCACCCTTCAGCATTCCTACTTTTCACAATATCTTACTATGAAAAGAAAGCACAAAGGAAACAATAATGTAACCATCATTCACCAACACTTGTCAACCTTAGATACTGGTCCTTTGCACATTCTTTTTTTAAATGATTTTTTTCTGTGTGTCAGGGTTTGCTGGCGAGGACCTAGGTGGCAACGAGGCGGAGGCAGGCGCATGGTGGAAAAAAGGGATTGGAATCAAAAGGAATGTTGTGCAATTATACGCTGTTTAAAGTTATTTAATGTTTATTAAATAACCCTCTGTCTGTTAAGTATTGTCTGGTGATGATCAGCTCTTAAGCTGATATCAAGACAATGGTTGAAAGGGACGAATTCTGCACACACATAGAATAAAGGAGTGACAACTTCTTTTCAAGTCCAAGAATTTAATAACAGAAATAAAATGAACATCCAGAGAACATCACTATGTAATGCTGTTTATCTGAATTAACACAATATTTCGATTAACAAATCCTCTCTGCTAGGCTAGTGAAACTTAACTAAACTACCAAGCAAAATGAAGATAAAAGGAAGCTAAGCTAAGGAACTATTTACATGCAAAAACAAACAAGACAAAACAAAAGTGGTTGATCATAATCAGAATAATTCAGTGAATCCCTGTTCACTGCAGATCTGATTCCAAAAAGCATGGAATGGAGTAAAAAAAACATTTGGCATGTGTTTCAATCCATTCACAATGCGAATCCTGAGTTAAACAAAACATTATTTGATGAAATAATAATTTGTTTAAGTTAAAGAACCAAAGTTTACCTTAAAGAATGTGAATTGTGGTTAAATTAGTTTAACTAATTCAGAACAACATTTGACATGTGTTTCAACCCATTCACAATGCAAATCCTGAGTTACACAAAACATTATTTGAGGGAATAATATTTTGAGGAATTATTTGCTCAGTAAAATGATTACCTTAGGATCGCTTGCCTTTGTTTATGCTATTCAATCTCCGGGCGCTAGGGGGCGCTGCGGCGATCGGTCGCTAAAATCGGTTACTTTAAAGTTACCAAAATTGCCTTTAAACCGGCATTAATATTCCATATTAATGCAGGAATAAGGCTCATAGCTCTATCTAGCGACGGAGCAGAAAAGACAAGCGTTATGCTTTAAAACAAGCTCCTTTGAATGTCCGGAACCGGATGTTAACAGAAGCTAATAGCATTTTGGCTAGCGGGTTTTCGGCATTAACTTTGAAGACTTTAGCTTTATTTTAGTCATAGTGAGTGGGCCGGATAACATAAACATTAATGTCCTATCAATGTATGAAACCCTTGTGGAGATAACCTCTGTTATAACCATAAAAACAAACTCGACAATGACACGGTACCAAATGCTAGCAATGAGCTTCCTCCGTTAGCCCCACTTTGCTCAAAGACACCGTGTGCAAACGGTTTACAAACATTTCCCAAATGAACCATTTAAACTTTCCCGTCTGCCGGCTTTTCAGCTCCATCTGGGGTTCGCTTCCTGTAACGGCTGAGGAGAAATAAAACAAAGCTGTTTTTGGCAGGCAGGATCCTTCCTCCTGCTCCCGACGCTGAGGTTAAGACAGCAGACTTAACTCTGATTTTCCCGGTTATCCCCGGGCGAAGAGGGATCTCTCCCAGATGCTAGTTCCTGTTCTTTTGGGCCTGTGAGCCCTCATGGTTCAGGGGAAGGCTACCCCCCCCCCCCCCTCTCCTCGGGAGCCCAGGAGAGAAGTGGTGGTCATCTGGGGGTCTGGTCAGGAGTGTGAGAGAGCTGCAGAAGAGAGCTTTTTGTCTGTGGGGGAAAACTTTGTAGCAAGAGGGAACCCCTGCTGGGAGAAGGGCTGTCCCAGCTGACTCTCTCTCCTTTGTGGCTGTTTGGTCAGAATTCAATCTGACCTCAATTATTTTCATGATCATGGCTGAAATATGGCACAACACCTGCAATAAACTGCATAAATGAACTCTGTGTTCTCTGTGTGTGCATGTTTGAGACAAATCCTGACAGCACGGACTGGCCAAAGATGAACCTGATACACACACAGAGCTCGTGTGCTGGAGCTTGCCTGACATTTCCACTCCCTCCCTCCGTGGTCACCACAGCGGAGCTCTGTCTTCAGGGACTGAAGCGCAGTCTGGCCATGGTTACTGCCCTGGAACCATCGCTGCTGCGGGCGGAAGCAGCGGCCAGGGGTCGAGCAGGTTGTGAGGGACAAGTTTCAATCCTGGCACGGCAGTACTCTGCATTTCCTGAGCTAGCGGACCTTTTCCACAAGATCGATTGGGACTCTTGGTCGGGAAACTCTCCGTCAATCGGCTCTCCTCTCTCCACCAGCCTGTCCGCTACTCCGGCTACTCCTGCTGCCCCTCCCGTTGCTGTCCCTGCCGCTGCTGTGGCTCCTGCTGCGGCAGCTCCCACTGCTGCGGCGGCTTCCATCACTGCTGCAGCTCCTCCCGCTGCTGCCGCTCCAGCCACAGCTCCACCCGGAGCATCTTCCTCGCTGCCCGGCTCCTCCCGGCGTAGACGCCGGGCTCGCCGGCGCATCAGCGCTGCTGCTGGTCAGCCTGAGGCCCAGCCAGGCACCACTGCGGCTTTTCCGCCGACTGGGGCCGACGTCACCTCCTCCTTCCTGGTGAGTTGGCCTGACGGCGTCGCTGCGGCTCCGGCGGGTCAGGGTGGAGGTTTCCCGGTTCCTTGTCGTCTCGGTCGCCATCTCCTGGAGACACAGCTGGTCCCTCGGGTGCGGGCCCGGGCTAATGTTCCCGCTGCGCTCACCACGGCCCAGGTCTGCGTGGGTGCGCAAGTACCTGCTTCGCCGGCTGTCGCTGAGGATCCTGCCCCGTCGCCGGCCGTACCAGAGGTTCCTGCTGCACTCACCATGGCCCAAGTCTGCGTGGGAGTGCATGTTCCGCCGCCGCCGGTCTTCGCTGCTGCTGCACCTGCTGCTGCTGTCTCCACCGCAGTCCCTGCTGCCTTACCATCAGCAGCAGCCTCTGCTTCGCCGTCTGGCTCCTCCCGGCACAGGATTGCGCTCAAGGCCTCCAAGGGTTCCACTCCGCTTTAGTCCGAGGCCACCAACGTTCTTGGGTCCTGCGAGGGGGTCCAGGAGGACCCGCCTCCCTTCCACGTTCCAGAGTCCTGCGAGTGGGTCCAGGAGGACCCGCTTCCCTTCCACGTTCCAGAGTCCTGCGAGGGGGTCCAGGAGGACCTGCCTCCCTTCCACATTCCAGAGTCCGGTGGGGGAGTCCAGGGGGACCCGCCTCCTGACATCTGCGGCAGGGCGCCTCCTGAACTCTTTTACCCGGCACCGCCAGTAACTTGCAGTTCAGTGCCGCTTGGACCCAGAAGCTCAAGGTCTGCCAGTGTTCTCCTCAGCACCTCCGAGAAGCTCCGTAGCTCCTGCCGCCAGCCTCCGGGTTTCCACCGGCCCCGGAGCTACCACCTCTTTGCCGGGGTCGCCCACTGCGACGCCCGTCTCTGACTGTGTTGCCCGGCCGGGGCCGCCGACTGCGGCGCCCGTACCTCACTGTGCTGCCTCGCCAGGGTCACCCACCGCGACGCCCACCTCTGACTGTGCCGCTCGGCCGGGGCCGCCCTCAGCGACGCCCGCCTCTGACTGTGTTGCTCGGCCGGGGCCGCTGACCGCAACGCCCGCCTCTGACTGTGCCGCTCGGCCGGGGTCGCCGACTACAACGCCCGCGCCAGACTATGTTGCTCGGCTGGGTTCGCCCACCGCGGCCCCAGCCTCTGACTCGGCGGGTTCACCGTCAGGAACGCCCACCGCGGCGCCCGCCCTGGACCCTACTGACTCGCCGTCGGGGACACCCACCGCGGCCTCTACCTCTGGTTCTGCGGATTCACCGCCGGGGTCGCCCACCGCAACCCCTGCCTCCGACTCTGCTGGTTCGCTGTCGGGGCCGCCCTCTGCGACGCCCGCCGCTTGCTCCCAGGCTGCCGCCGCTATCAATTCCTGTGATCCCCCAGCGTTCTCAAGTTCCTGTGTTCTCCCAGCGTTCTCAAGTTCCTGTGTTCTCCCCGCGCTCTCAAATTCCTGAGTTCTCCCCACGCTCTCAAGTTCCTGAGTTCTCCCTGCGCTCTCAAGTTCCTGAGTTCTCCCCGCGCTCTCAAGTTCCTGAGCTCAAGTTCCCAAGGACTTTTGTTAATGTCTCTTACCCTCCATCCATTGCCTCCCTCCGCCCACCCTGAGTGGGTTGTTTTTTGCTTTTTGTATCAGAGACTCTAGCCCCCCATCCTATGTCTCCCACCGCCCACCCTGGGTGGGTCGTTTTTTGTGAGTTTTGCGGCCGTCTGGAATCCGGCCTGGGGGGGGGTGATGTCAGGTGTCGCACCATGAAGATCTTCCTGCACCTTCCTCCTGCCCTGCTCCATCTCCCTCCTCTAATCATCTACACCTGTTAACCTTCAATCAGTCAGAACTCAGTCCACCTGCAAGCCCTGCTATAAAAGCTCACCTCGGTCTCCTGTTCCCTGCCAGTCCGTCTTTCATCCTCCTCTGATGAGAAGACTTTGCTCTCCGCCTTCAACTCCCCACTGATGAAGAACTCTGCCGAAACCGCCTGCTAGCCTTGGGTCCCGCCTCAAGGCGCAACCAGTCATCCAGCTTCCTCCTATCAGCCTGCTCCAGCATACTCCATCCACCCACTCCGGTAAAAGACTGGCTCACCTCATTCACATTCATCCAACCCTGCAATAAACTGCTTAAACGAACTCTGTGTGCTCTGTTTGTGCATGTTCGGGTTCACCGAGACAAATCCTGACAAGTAGAAGGCAAGTTTATTTGTATAGCACATTTCAGTAACAAAACAATGCAAAGTGCTGTACATGAACAGAACATAAGAAAAGAAAACATTACAGAGGAAAGTATATTGCAGTACAATAGTAGCAGCAGATCAAGATATAAGACAAGTTGGACAACAAACTTTAAAGGAACTCAGGGTTTGAGCACATTTACATTCTGCTGGGAGTTTGTTCCAGATAAGTGGAACATAATGCTGCTTCTTCGTGTTTGGTTCTGGTTCTGGAGATGCAGAGTAGATGTGAGCCAGAAGACCTGAGTGGTCTGGAGGGTTGATACACTGACAATACATCTGTGATGTATATTGATGCTAAGCTATTTAGTTTAGATTTATAGACTAACATTATGTTAAAGCCTATTCTCTGAGATACAGTGAGCCAGTGTAAGGATTTTGGAACTGGGTGATATGCTCTACTTTCTTAGTCTTAGTGAGGCTGCGGGCAGCATCCGTTGAGCAAGCCATCAGAAGCTGGAGTGATCTGAACAGCTGATATCAGGAGGGTGGCCAGAGGAGCAGTGAGGAGATCACAGAGGGCCTTTTGAAAAGATTTGCCAACAATCGGATGGAACGAGAAAGCGGAAAACTGCAATGTAAGAAATGAGCATGAATTCCAGAACAGTACGACAGCATGAATTAGCCACAGAAATCAAGGTAGGAAGAGACACAGGAGAAGATAGGCCTGATTACCTCACATGAGAGCAAAACAATCTGGCATCTTCCAAAGGGAATATGCTCCTTTTTAAGTTTCTCGTGATTAGTCTTGATGAGCTGCAGCTGCAGGGACCAATCAATCACACCCTGCAATAAGAGGAGGTGAAGAAGCATACACACAACAACCTGCACATAGATCTGTGGGTATGACAGATGATGTTAATGCCAGGTCAAAACATGGCCTACAAAACAAAGAAAACAACAAAACTATAAGAACATGAAACGCTAAAGAATTTCTGTCAATACTATGTGTTAAAGTCTGACTGATTTATTCCATATGTTCATACATAAACATCTGTAAGAGCTCGTATATCAATCAGAGCATTAAAAGAAGATGTTATTGGGTTATGAATCATCACGTATTCATATTCTGAAAGAACTCTAAAAGAAGAACTATAAAATAAAATATATTTTGCCTTCTCAAAGCCTTATTTCATAAATGAAAGGTATAAACACTCAAATTACTGCTGACAGAACATTAGATGGAAACAAACTTGATAACAAACCCACTTTAACAAGTGACTGAAACAGTTGGTAGGTGCAGCCCATAGCCCATGTGTCACAGTGAAAGCCTTTTCCATCAGACTGGTAAGTTTGTTGTTTGTGTTTGTTTGTCTTACTTATAGGACAGGCTGTATTTTTGCAACCACTCATCATGTTCTCTTTAGCTACAGTCCCCAGAGAGGCGAATGACAGCTGGTGAAATGGAGAAACAGATATAAGACGAGACCTTTCAGCTCTCGACTTGGTTAAAGTAAAAAGCTTGATTTCTGCCACATTTTCTCCATATAATTCTTTCCTTTTTTACAATAATCTCTGACTTTACTCACATTTGCATACATATAAAAAGTAATGCAAACAAACAGCTCTAATACACACATGCCTTTAAGATCAAAACTCAAAACTGTAAGGACTCCTGAGGAGTTTCCTGAGATTAAGGGGATTATAAACCATGAACGCTCAACAGCAGAGAGCTAGGAGAAAATTGTGCACCTGACACACTTCCTCTGCCTCATCTAATGAGCCCCATTAACTTAATTCTAACCACCTTAATCTACTCCAAACCTCACTTTGTCCAAATACAGGTTCTGATCCACCTTCCTGATGGAGTGGATGATACCCGCTCCATAATCTTTCCAATAAATCCAATAATTTCCTGAAGCTTCCCAAGCTATCCTCCAAAAGAAAAAAACAAAAAAGGAAAATAACCCCAAATTAATACTGAAAAACATGCAGGCAAATGAAACATACATAAAAAGTTATGAAATGCTTAAAAGGGTGAATGAAAGAAAAATATGTACAGTGCCTTAAAAATGTTTTCTCCCCTTAAACATTTCTTCGGTTTTTGATTGTTAAGTAATGAATAAACTGTGATTAGCCAGATTTGTGTTAGCTTTCCCTAGTCATACCCAAGCATGATCACAACCTAATATATAGATAAATCAACAAATGACATGAATAAAACTGGTCTGACAACATGAAGTAGGCCGAAAGATCTCATAAATGGTAAATGGACTGAAATCGCCGCAAGAGCAGACAGCTTATGACAGTGGCTCCATATTTTATGAAGTTTGTATGCTTTTTATCTTTTTTATGCGTGTATATGTCAATGTCTTTTCACCTTCTAGACTAACAATATTGAACAAGCCATTTTGTAATGAATATTGTTGCACATTTTATTTTACACAGAATTTGTTTTTGGAGACAACGGAAAGCAACATGTGGCCATTGTACACACAATGGATCAGCTGCTGGCCCTTGCTAACAGCCTAGTCATAGTGGCAGCGACTCGGTCAGATATCCCCCAGGAGATAAGGAGGAAGAGTTGAGGTAGATGGGTGTTATGGGAATTCTAAACAATAATAACTGAGTTCCCATCTTTACTAAATGAAGAGACGGCGGTGATGAAGTTCCAGCACTTTTATTGAGAAACAGAGCAGAGATCACATAGATGGAAAGTAATCGCACCCCACGGTCCCGCTGCTGTCTGCGTCTGCCCTGTCTCTGCCTGTCTCGCTTTTCGGCTCTCCCTAATACTGCACAGTGGCCTTGGCATGAGACAAAACAGAGACAGTCTATCCTAGACAATAATCATTCAATTAGGAAAACGCCCAACTACACCATCACCATCACATGTGCCCCTTTGAAACAAAGTACTACATCACCTAAATTCATTTCTTAACTGTATCCCTCTTTCGCTTTAGGAGGGCAAAAAGAAATAAGAGAATTCCCTTGTCATAGAACATTAAGTCACATTTACTGTACGAAAAAAATAAGAAAACATAACATCCTTTAATAAATGGGACAACATTTTTCTGTATTCAGTCCAAAGTTTTATATAATCCAAGTCAATAGGAGTACCTGTCCAAACCTATGCTGGTTTATGATATGACTGTTTATGATATGACTAGCGTTTATGATATGACTAGTGTCATGATGCAGCCTGAAGGCTGCATTCTGAACATTTTCTGGCTCCTTCCCTAGTGCAGCCCTGATTGGGAACACCTGGCAGGCTGCAATCATCTTGGGCTCATTCCACCTGCTCATCCTACTATATATACTCACCTTAGTCTCTCCCTGATCACCGGTTCGTCTGCAGTCTACTGACCATCATGCCTGTCCTGTTCCCGTTCGTCTCCTGGTCCTGTTCCTGTCTGCTCCGGTCTGTTCCTGTCTGCCAGTTCCTGCACCTCAACAACTCCGTCTGGTAAAATGACTCTGGCTTCATCATCCACAACCTGCTGTCTCAATAAACTCTGGAAACCAGCTCTGTGTGTGTGTGTGTGTGTGTGTGTGTGTGTGTGTGTGTGTGTGTGTGTGTGTGTGTGTGTGTGTGTGTGTGTGTGTGTGTGTGTGTGTGTGTGTGTGTGTGTGTGTGTGTGTGTGTGTGTGTGTGTGCTGTCTCCGGGTTCATCCAAGACAAATCATGACAACTAGTTTTGTACAATGGCTTATTTATAATCCTGATTTCCTCACTTTTCCCCCTCTGTTCCTAATATTCCTGAAAAGATGAACCCCCTCACCATACAGATCTTTGTAAAAGAAAAGGTTATCCACAGCTTCCTTGGGATGTGCACAGCATGTGGGACCAACTGTGGATCTGCAGAGGCCATCTTCAACAAAATATCCCAAACTTTGGAAGAAAAGGCCATTCTATGGCATAACTGCGTGGGTTTGTCAGTGGACTATGCAGCAGTAAACAAAGGCCCACACAACTCCATTGCCTCGAGAATCTTGAAGAAACACTCCGACATCTATGTCCATGCCAATGTCACATGTTGCACAATACCACTAAGCGGGCTGGGGCTGGGTTTTCAGATGTGAGTACTGGCCTAATTTGTATTCTAATCCCATGCCTTAATTTAATGTGTCTTCTCTCTACTATACAGGTTTCTACATTTTATCTGGAGGACCTAGTGGTGGATGCTAGCTGATGGTTTAAAAGCAAAAACCGGCAAGGTTATCTGATAGGTATGTGCAAGTTTATACAGTGCAGTGTTTCAAATACAAGTGAATAATTAAATGTCTTTAACAGGATTTACTAAAATGTACTAAAATCTCTTGTTTTTTTAATTCAAGATGAAAATCAGGCAAGGTTCAAAAGACTCCAGAAGACATTCTCTGACCCAATGACGGAGGTATTCCTTCTTTTCTTTCAAGCCACTCTGCCTACTCTTAATCTCCTGCTCCAGAGGGAGGAAGCATCCATTTTTTGTTACATGATGAGTTAACACCTCACCAGGGAGGCATCCAGGAGGCATCCTAACCAGATGCCCAAGTCACCTCAACTGGCTCCTCTCGATGTGGAGGAGCAGTGGCTCTACTCTGAGTCCCCCCGGATGACTGAGCTCCTCAGCCTATCTCTAAGGGAGAGTCCAGACACACTATGGAGAAAACTCATTTCGGCCGCTTGTATCCGGGATCTCGTTCATTCGGTCATGACCCAAAGCTCATGACCATTGATGAGGGTAGGAACACAGATCAACCGGTAAATCGAGAGCTTTGCTTTTTGACTCAGCTCTCTCTTTACCACAACGGACTGGTACAGCGCCCACTTCACAGCAGACACAGCACCAATCCGCTTGTTAATCTCCCACTCCATCTTCGCCTCATTTGTGAACAAGACCCCAAGATACTTAAACTCCTCCACTAGGGGCAGTACATCCCCCCAACCCGGAGAAGGCACTCTACCCTTTTCCGGCTCAAGACCATGGTCTCGGATTTGGAGACCACATCCGAGACCATGGTCTTGGCACTGATTCTCATCCCGTTCTGTTTAGGTTAGAACAGAACCTAAACCTAAAGTTTGAGTTTACAGAAAGTACTTCCACAGACTCCATGGGGGGTGCTGGAAGTCAAACTGTCCACAGTGGAGCGTTGCACCACCCTGCTGCATTGGACAGCCCCAAAGAGTACCAGGTAAATAACTCTGCAGACACAGGTGGATCAGATTGGAGGGATGAGCAGCCATCACACCTGACTCATACTACCTCCTGTCCTGACTCTGTGCTGCCCCTAAGGGCCAGGAAAGTCATGCAGGTGGCCCACACCAACCTAACCCACGACCACATGTCAGAGTTCTCACCTTGGAAAACTTTCACTTAGATCAGGATCATTCTTCCTTACATCATCAAAGGTTAGTTCAAAGACCTCCATCGGTTCACGAACATAACCAACTTGATTTCCCAAGTGGTCCAGGTCCACCTAATAAGTACAGTATACGTATTCGCCAACTTGAGTCCCTTGCTCGGGACATAGGACATTTCGACCCAGATAAACAGGATTCAAACATTCATCATTATCTGCAGGAAATCGAACTCTGTCTTTTTGATCTGCCCTTTCCCTCATCTCATGAGAAACTAAAGCTTATTTGGAAAATGACAGCTAGAAACTTTCATGTTTTCATTAAAGCTCTTCCCGCAGAGATTCGTGACAGTTTGCTCTTTGCAAAGCTTTAAGAGAAGAATATTCTGTGTATAGGGATCAGGCATCGATAACTCTTGACCAGTGTTGTATAAAGTACTGAAATCTCGGAGTCAAGTAAAAGTATAAGTACCTCTCCAAAATATGACTTTGGTAAAAGTCCAAGTAACTGACTGAAATGTTACTTGAGTAAAAGTCTTAAAGTATCTGAAATGTCTTGTACTTAAGTATGAAAATTACTGTAAAAATAGATGTACTCAAGTAATGTAATGAAAAGTATGAGTAAAAAGTAAAACAAAGCACATGCAGTTTGAATGACATTTTTTAGATTTTGGTAAACTTTGAAAGTCAAATTCACTTAAAATAATATAAACAACCAAGTGCAGGAGAAATTTAGAACAAGTTTAGACAGAAAATACAACCTTTTTGTAAGCTTTCAGTTTTCCTTCTTCAAGTAAGGTCAGTGCTAAGCAACCAACAACCAAGTGCAGGCAAAGGGGGTGTATACTAAGAACATGGTGAAGTGATAAACCAGGCTTAGTTAACCTACAGGAAGTGGTAAACCTGCTAATAGATACACCTGCAGGCCGGCCAGCTGACAGCTTTGCTAGGGCCCGGGACAACACAGTATTTTTGGGCCGCCAACACACCACAGACACAAATCTCTGTATTTTATACCTGATATTTTCATGCCAGCTATTGAATTTAGTGCACTAGAAGATCTTTTCTTTATAAGAGAACAGCAAGCACTGCAGCCAAAATATGGCCTTTTTTGACCTGCTGTATATCAGCCAGTCCCTAACAATTTTTCACTTCCATTGCAGGAGGTAGAATATGTTAGATACTTTGGGAATTCTCTGCCCTCTGAATCTGCTAGCTCCGGCCCTGGTTTATACTAATTTACTAATGGACAGTGTGGAAATCTATGTACAATAAAACCAATGTAAATTGTGTTCCTCTGTTTTATTTGTCTTTATCCTTATTCTAGAAGTAGAAATAGTCAAATGAATAACACTATTATTTTGTGGAACCCTAATCATACTATTATAACTATGCAAAGATCTAAACAAGAGTAGCAGTTGTTTAGGCAGCATCTAGTGTTCTTATGCAAAAGAAATTACACCTGCTATTTATGCCTTAACTGCCTCAAATGTTCAAAATAAATAAAAGCAACAATAACAACGAAATAATGGTAAAAGTGATACTCTCACCTTTTTCAGACGGCTGTGGCTAAGAATCTGAATTTTTATGACCTACAGTCTTTCCTTTTCCATCTATCCAGCAGTCTTCAGAACTCCTGGCTGGCACAGAATATTTAGTTTTATAGAGGCAAGGCAAGACAAGGCAAATTTATTTATATAGCACAATTCAGTACAGAGACAATGCAAAGTGCTTTACATGATTAAAATATAGGAATAAAAGCAAGTAGGGAAAGAAAGTAGAAACAAAAAAAAACATTTGAAAACAGTAAAACAGTTTAACTTGAACATTCAAAGGCAATTTTAAACAAATGTGTTTTTAATCTCGATTTAAAGGAACTCAGGCTTTCAGCACTTTTACAGTTTTCTGGAAGTTTGTTCCAGATAAGTGGAGCATAGGAACTAAATGCTGCTTCTCCGTGTTTAGTTCGTGTTCTATATGCAGAGAAGGCTGGAGCCAGAAGACCTGAGTGGTCTAGAGGGTTTATACGCTGATAACAAGTCTGTGATGTATTTAGGTGCTAAGCCATTTAGGGATTTATAGACTAAAAGAAGTATTTTAAAGTCTATTCTCTGAGATACTGGGAGCCAGTGTAAGGACTTTAGAACTGGGGTGATGTGCTCTACTTTCTTAGTCTTAGTGAGGACGCGGGCAGCAGCGTTCTGGATCAGCTGCAGCTGTCTGATCCACTTTTTAGGCAGACCTGTGAAAACACCGTTGCAGTAATCAATTCTACTAAAAATAAACGCATGGATTAGTTTTTCCAGATCCTGCTGAGACATTAGTCCTTTAATCCTGGAAATGTTCCTCAGGTGATAAAAAGCCGACCTTGTAATTGTCTTTAGATGCTTTTGAAGGTTCAGGTCTGAGTCCATCACTACACCCAGGTTTCGGGCCTGATCAGTGGTTTTTAGCTGAAGCGACTGAAGCTGTGTGCTAACTTTTGATCTCTCCTCTATTGGTCCAAAAATTATTACTTCTGTTTTGTTTTTATTCAACTGAAGAAAATTTTGGCACATCCACGTATTGATTTCTTCTAGGCATTTACTCAGTGCTTGAACTGGTTTATAGTCACCTGGTGACATGGTGATGTAAAGCTGTGTGTTGTCTGCATAGTTATGGTAGCTTTTATTATCTGAGCTAGGGGGAGCATGTAGATATTGAAGAGGAGGGGACCCAGGATGGACCCTTGGGGAACCCCACATGTGATTTTTGTCGTCTGGGATGTAAAGTTACCTACTGACACAAAAAAGTCCCTGTCCTTTAAGTAGGACTTAAAGCAGTGGAGAGCTGTACCAGAGAGGCCGACCCAGTTCTCCAGGCGCTCTAACAGAATGGAGTGATCGACAGTATCAAATGCTGCACTAAGGTCCAATAGTACCAGCACGGTGGTTCTTCCACAGTCTGTATTTATATGGATGTCATTGAACACCTTAATAAGGGCGGTCTCTGTACTGTGGTGAGCACGGAAGCCAGACTGGAAAACGTCAAAGCGGCTGGTCGTTTTTAAGAAGGTGTTTAGTTGTTGAAATACAGCTTTTTCAATAATCTTACTGATAAAGGGGAGGTTTGAGATGGGCCTGTAGTTCTGGAGTAGTAGTTTGTCTAAATTGTTCTTTTTCAGCAGTGGTTTGATAATTGCTGTTTTTAGGGACTGGGGGAAAACACCTGACAGAAGGGACGTGTTTATTATCTTGGTCAAATCAGACGCTATGCCAGGTAAAACTTTTTTAAAGAAAGCTGTGGGTAGAACATCAAGGCAGCTGGAGGAGGAACTTAACTGCTGAATGATCTGCTCTAAGCTTTTGTGGTTTATTTCGCTGAAATGGGACATTTTGTCAGAAATAGTTCCAGCTGAATAAAGCATTGGTTCTGGTGTTGATATGGAAGTACAAAGTGATCCTCTAATTTTTAGGATTTTTTCAGTAAAGAAGTTAGCAAATTCATTGCAGGCTCTGGTGGAGTGGAGTTTGGAAGTCACGGACACAGGAGGATTTGTTAGCCTGTCAACTGTGGAAAATAAGACACGAGCATTATTAATGTTTTTCTTGATGATCTCTGAGAAGAAAGATTCCCTTGCACTTTTCAATTGTAAGTTATAACTGTTAAGTCTCTATTTATAGATGTTGTAGTGAACCTGGAGTCTGTTCTTTCTCCACCTACGTTCAGCTTTCCGACATTCCCTTTTTTCACCTCTAACTGCTGGAGCATTTCTCCAAGGAGATTTATTCTTCCCGGAAAGAACTTTCACTTTAACTGGAGCAATGCAGTCAATGATGTCTGAGACTTTAGAATGAAAGTTATCTACTAGCTCATCTACTGAGTTGCAGCCCAAGGTTGAAGTATCAGAGTAAGCTTGAATAAAAGTTTCTGCGGCATTGTCCTTAAAGGTGCGTTTTCTTACGATGTCCATTTGGCTAAATGAGTCACTGGAAATGATGCTTTCAAAGGTAACAGAAAAGTGATCAGATAGGGCAACATCAGTTACATTGACCTGTGAAATTTCTAGACCTTTAGTGATGATCAAGTCTAAAATATGTCCCTGTTTGTGTGTTGGCTGTTTAACATGTTGACTTAAACCAAAGTTTCTAAGTGTGTCACACAGTTCTTTTGCACTTCTGTCTTCAGGGTTGTCAACGTGAAAGTTGAAGTCTCCCACAATAATTAAA
Organism: Fundulus diaphanus; assembly: GCA_037039145.1. Lineage (NCBI taxonomy): Eukaryota > Metazoa > Chordata > Actinopteri > Cyprinodontiformes > Fundulidae > Fundulus > Fundulus diaphanus. The sequence continues at coordinate 40,168,122 of CM073141.1, read as the reverse complement.
CAGTCATAATCAACACATATCACAGACAGCAGGTCACTAAAATCATTAAAAAAGTTTGATGTGGACTTAGGAGGCCTGTACACATTCAGAAACATAGTTCGTACCGGGCTCTTTACCTGGAGAGCCAAATGTTCAAAAGAGTCAAATTTTCCCAAAAACACCTTTTTACATTTTAGTGAATCATTAAACAATGTTGCTACTCGTCCACCTTTCCTTTGCTGTCTGCTCTCACCAAGAAAATTGTAGTTTGGAGGTGTTGACTCCATCAGTATAGCTGCTTCACTAAATTCATGCAGCCATGTTTCTGTTAAAAACATTACATCAATATTATTGTCAATAATGAAGTCATTAATTAAAAGGGATTTTCCTGACAGAGATCTAATATTTAAAGGAGAAGTCCGGTCAAAATCAGAATTCAAACTGCTGAAAGTACTTTAAATATAAAACTACTACATACTGTGCAAAAAATTATAAGTTTTTTTAATTAATAATAATTCGCATTTAATCATGTTTATGTGGAGGAATCCATCTTGGTCAAGAATAGTACTGTCACCTCCCATTTTTTGACGTCACTCGGCGGACCCGCTGTTGAGCAAGTTTCAACGCTCTGTTTGTCACGGCGCACTATTTTCCAAGATCAAACTCAGTCGGGTCCTACAGTATATATCTATACACGCGTGTGTGTGTGTGTGTGTGTGCGCGCTCCGCGCAGCACGGCTTTGCATCTAACAGACGGGGTTTCAGTTTCAGTTTGCAGCAGAGCGCGCGCACACACACACAGACACACAGTGGAGGAGAGATCGCTGAAGTGACTTAAGTTAGCTGATTATTATAGTATAAGTATTAAAATATAAGAGCATTCCAGCACATGCTGGGCTGATCACGGCTTTGCACCGGCGTTGCAGCTGAGCGCACACACACACACACACACACACACACACACACACACACACACACACACACACACACACACACACACACACACACACACACGCACACACACACACACAGCGGACGAGAGATCGCTGAAGTGACTGTGTTGAAATAAGCAATGTTTTTTCCTCTTTTACCAGTTGTGTTGGAACATCCGATGGCCATGCACGTGGGCATTGTTGCTTCAGCAATAGCTCTTGGGAATGTCAGCAGTGAAGTCCTCTGGAAATCTGAAATAATTATTGATGATCGCAGCTGTGTAGAACGGCTCCTATTGACTTTGCATGGAAAGCGGAGAGAAATGCTGTCGCCGCTTCCGCTCTTCCACGTCGCAGGATGTGATGTCAAACGCCCCTTACTGCCCATATTTGGGCAATCATGTCAGCCCCCATACACAGTGATTCAGACGACAATTTATGTTTTTATTTTCTTATTGATTAAAGATAAGTTCATTAAATAACCACAAATGTATTAGTTTTAGTTATAGCTAATGATACCCTGATTTTTCCTTGTTGACCGGACTTCCCCTTTAATAAACCCAGTTTATATGACTTAGTGGTTGATGTCTCTGTGACAGGTTGCATCTGACAGTTTATGATTTTTAAGTATTTGTTCCTGTTTATCCTTTTGTTTTTCTTATTTCTGCCACGTATTATCACAGATATTCCATAATCTCCGGCGAAAGGCTCCGGCTGATGCTGGGAACTGTCATGTCTGATAAACGTGTGGCCAGGACCCGGTGTGTATCACAGCGAAGTAATTTGGAGTTCCTCAGTACCAGAGAGTTCTGTGATATGTGGAGGAGGAGGATCTGAGGCTCTGAGGCCTTTGGAGAATCCTGGTTTATTCACAGCAGAATGGCTATGTGGAGAGGATGTCATCTGTAGGCCAATCTTAAATACTTTGTTCATGTTATGAGAAAATTCCAGAAAAGGAACTTCTGGGCCTTGTGGAGAAGAAGGGGAGGCGGGTCCAGTCTGGACCGGTGTTTGTGACGATGGAGGTTCTTGGTCCTCTCTTTGTCCTGCTAAGATCTGGGATGAATCGTCCTATAGCTCTGACAACGCCTCATTCTGTGTCATCTTTCTGGCCATCTTTATCTTGGCTTGCTCGGGCTGCACTGGGCTTATCATTTGTTTTGGCACTGGATGTACTTTGTTTTGGAACAAAGCTGATGACGCATGGTTCACAGAATAGGAGATGTTTGAAATCAGCCGTTTTGCACCTGACCTATTTAGAGAGAAATGATCTCTGTTGAACAGATGTCTTCTTTCCCAAAAGATGTTAAAGTTGTCTATGAAGGTTACAGTTGTTTCTTTGCATGTTTTTTCCAGCCATTTGTTTAGCATCAGAATTCTGGAAAAAATCTTGTCTCCACAGTTAACGGGCGCGTGAGGGCCACTAAGAAAAACCTTGACATTCAGGCCATCAACAATGTTCAACAAACGAATGTAATCCTCTTTTAATACTTCTGATTTTCTTATCCGGGTGACGTCCTCCAGGGCTTCAGCTTGTATTATGAGTTTTTCCAAGGTCGGACGTTTTTTCAAGACCCTTGGAAGGTCTGTCTGAAGGATGTCTGTTAAATCAGACACCAGGCCACTGTTCAGATCGTTATAAATCAACACCTCTGTGTTTTTCTTGTTACAGAAATGTTTAATCCCCCTTACAGAACCATTGCATAATACCAGGGTCCTTGGCCCTGTGGCATGTCTGTTCTCTGATGTCTTAGAACGAAAATCGTTGACATACCTCTGATTTTTGTCCTCCTGGGTCACATTTTGGAGCGGAGCAAATCTGTTTAGTAACGGAATTCCAGCATTTCCAGCAGGTTTACTCCTATCATTTGTTTTGAGAACAGCCCGCTGTTGTTTCCCTTGTCCTGGGACATCTCTCTGTAGTCTCGGACAGTTTTCTTTGTCTACGCGTGGGGTTCGTTGATCCTTTGGTCTTGCACCCAGAGTGGTCCAGGGATTCTAATTTTCCTCAGGGAACTGTTTGTTCGCTGAGTCGCTGGGCTGGTGGTCACCGCTCGGAATCACAGGCAGGGTTGTTTCATTTCCATGCGCGGCGTTTACATCATAATTCACTTCAAGTCGACAGATTTTCAGTTCCATAACAGCTATCTTCTGTAAAAGCTTGTCAAAGTCCATTGTGTTGAAGGAAGGCATCTTTTCAAAATCAAAATTAAAAAAATAAGTAAAAGAAAATAAATAAATAAAAACTAAATCCAACTTTCTGTGGTTTAGGTTAAGAGATAAAAAGGGGATAAAAAGTAAAAGGCAGGAAAATGCAAGCAAACAGAGAGCAGAGAAAAAAGCGTCCGAACAGGCAGAGAGGCAGAGAGAAGATTAGAGGAGATTGTTGATTGTTTTTGTTGATAAAATGTGTTATATACCCTTAGCAAAAACTAGTTTATAGTAGCATACTAAAAGTGCACTAATTTTATACTTAAAATCAGGCAGTGCACTTAAAGTTTACTTATTCTAAACTATATTTCATATAATTAAAAATAGTATAGTCAAGTGTACTTGACTTATACCGAGAAGTATAAAAAGAAGTCTAAGAGTAAGTAAATTATTACTATAGCTATAAACACTAAATCTTGTACTTGTACTGTGTTTTTTTTTTCTTATTTCTGCCTCAAAGTACTGATACTACATAAGTCCTAAACCAGTAAAGAATGAAAGATGAAATAATTGACTAATGCTTACATTTGTATTTTTTTACACTTTGCTTTTAGGTATTAACCCTGTTTTAAACTATCATATTCAAGATCATATAGTGCTGGTGTTTAAAAGTTTACAGTAAATTGATTTGTATTTGATTGATTAATCTTTGTGTACTGTAACTTAAAACACACAGAAACAGGGAAACATGTGACTGACTTTATTGGTCAAGTTCTAGTCTCTTATGTACACAGCATTATCTCTTTCAACAACACATTTGGTTAGAATCATGTCAGGCCACACAGCATTAACAGTTTCAGTTTTTTTAACCTCAAACAAGAAAGTACTTTGTATACTGATCTGTGAATCTTTACATAAAGGTTTCTCTAATTTAGCAAGTACTTCAACTAAAACACAACATTGTTTGGCACATGAACACAAAGCAGAAATTAAAATAAATAAATAAAAATTAATCATTAATTAATCATGAGGGGGAATTACCAGAAAGTAGAAGTCATTTTTTCATTTAAACTTCTTTTGGCCTCAAACGCTGTGTTGCAAAGGGTACAATGATTGTAACAGTGTGCACTATTGCCAAGGTATACAAGGCATTTTTCACAATAAAAGTTAACTTCAGATTGTGATGAACCTCTAAATTCTTTGTTGAAAAGGGTAAAATCAGACCTGGAACATTAGGTTAAACATGGTTTGCTTGTTAAATTGTGTTGCAGCACATATGACATAAGCATCAGTAGACTTTCTCCCTTGAAAAAAGATGCACCAGGATATAGGGGTTGCCACCATCTGCTTGTTCTTAAGAGCCCTATAGATACAAGGAAAATAGAAAATATGTATGTATGAATGAAAATGAACAGCAGCAAACTAGAGCAGTAATCTCCATCTAGCATAAAGTATTTGCCTATAGCAAAATTAAAAACAATTGATGCATAGCTTAGAAAGTAACTCCCCTAAGGGTTACACAAACTATTGTAATTTACATATATATATATATATATATATATATATATATATATATATATATATATATATATATATATATATCATCTCATTATATCTTACTTACTTTTACTTTCCATTTCTGCTTGGTACTCTTTTGGATCTCTGCTGTGTAATCCTCCAAATACCTTTGATAAGGTCCCCAACGTTTCACCATGTTAGCTCTGATGGGCTCATTCACAGGTTTTCTTCTCTCTACCCCTCCCAACGTCACATGACTTTTGCCTTTTCCGTCCATGTTCCCGCCTCTCTACCAGGCAGCCAATAGGAAGCCCAGTCGCAAATTCCCGCCCATAGCGGCGTTAACAGTTTTTTTTAAAAAAAAGAAAAAAAGCTCCTGCGCTCAGAACACAGGATACAGAGTTGGTATCTGCCCTTTATTATTTCAAAGACAAGACTGTGGAAGTTGGGAAATCTTCCTGTTCCTGTTGACCAGCAACAATGTCCGAAAATATTCACTCAGTGCCCTAACCTGGAAGATGAAGATGGATGGATAGAGGTAACGTGGGAGATCAAAGGGAGAAAAAAGTCGGACGGTCCAAGTTGGACCGTCCAACTTTTTTCCCTGCAAAGGTTTTAATGTTTGATGGTAAGTTGTTGAATTTTTTTCTTCCTATAGTTATCTTTAGTAATTTGTTATTTCGCTTTGTAATAGCCCAGTTATGTTGGTTTTTATTAAGCTGATCTACAAGCTAGCAAAACATGCATGTTTTGCTAGCTTTTGACAGTTTTTTCCAAGTCCATTCATAGGGTCATTACTTCTATTCGGTGCTATATGACCACTGTAACATGATATAAAGTTTATTTCTTTTCTTATTTTATTTAATCATGGACTTTTTAAACCACAAGAAAATGACTTTGGTCCAGCTCAGGATATCATGCTGTCCCTCTTATCAAATTCTCTGCACAAGTCAATTTCAAATATTTTGTTAAAGAGTATTAATTTAACAATTAACATTAGCAGTAAATAATTGGATGAGGACTACTATGAACATTAATATTTAAAAGTATTTTTTAAATTACACAGTGTCTTTCTATTATATTCCTAATTTGATATTGTAAATAATTAAAACGGGACATGGTATTTAAACCATGTTGCACTCAAAAAGGATTTACTAATTTTAAAATATATAATTTTATGTACACATATTTTTGGTAGAGGGAGGTCAGACGTTTCTGATGAGATTAAAATAATAAAAAAATATATCAGCCCTCTACAACACAAAATATAGCACGTTTCAGCAGTTGGGACTTAAAAGGAACAGGATAATAGGAATGACTATATTAACAGAGCAGGTATTACAATTTGCTGAAATGAATTAATATTGCAACTTAAACCCAAATTCAGTAATGGCTGATCTACAAAGCCTGTTGACTTTATCATTTTTTGATGTTTTAATAGTTTGTTAAATATAGCTAATTCACAACACCTGTCATCTCAGTGTACTTTAAAATCCCTGTTTTTTTTTATTTGACAACGTCTCTTACACAGACAACTACAGTGACCTCTGCAAGAAGAGACAGGAATTCATAAATGGTGAAGATATCTGGCAAGAAGCCCCCAAGAGGAAGAGCAAACCAAACAGCAAGTGGAAAGATGTGGCAGAGGAGGACCATGAAGTTCAAACAAAAAAGGTAGCTGTCTGGATAAATAACACTGCATGAGACCAGTCTATTGTAATTCAGAACTTTGTAAACAATTAACACTAAAACTTCATCTGAGGACCACCAAAGGCAGCGTAAATAACTAAACTGCCACTTGCACAATAGTTTGAAACCACGGCATTAAGCAAAGGGTGATCACTTTTTTCTCAAGTGTGTGAACACTTTTCCTCAAAGCAGATGTGTTACAAGTAGGCAAAATAAAAAATAATAATAATAAAAACAAAAAATGAGCGAGTTTGATAAGTCGGAATTGATTTGGCTCTACGACTTGGTAAGGAATCTCAAATTTGCAGCTATTATGGAGTGTTCCTAATCTGAACTTGTCCAAAACCAGGAACAGTTGTTGTGAACTGGTGATTGCGGCATGGACATTAATGCATCTAGGGAGTGAAGACTGGTCCATGTGGTTTGATAAAATAGATGAGGCACTGTAGCTCAAATTATTAGTGGTTCTGATAGAAAGAGGTACAAATACACAGTGTACTGAAGTTTATTACACATTTACAGCTGCACATAATCATAAGAGCTGGACCATATAAAGGTGGGATGAGGTGATTTAGTCTCATGAATTCAGTTTTCCTTAACAGGAAGCATCCGGTAAGCCAACAGGGTCAGTTTGATGCTTTGGACAATGCTTTGCTGGGAAACCTTAATGCTCCATTGTCACAGACCATCTTTAAGCTTTCACAAGAGAAACATTCTATCAGTGTATTCTTTAAGCAGGATAGCATGGCTTGCCACAGAGCAAAATAACACTAAGAATAGTTTGAGAAGCACATCAGCTTCAGCGACTGATTGGGGCTTCTTCCCCAGATACTAATTTAATTGAGCAACTTTGTGCGCCATATTTTAAACCAAACAAGTGACATTTTTGATGGAGACTTATGAGTGATAAGTCCATCTCCAAAGCACATCATACTGCTGCTATTATAAAGGAAGACACGTGTTTGACACCACGTATGCCAACAAGTGTTAAACCATTTTTTCCTACCTATCAGATTATGTGACTATAAAGGGCCTTACCCATTTCAGATATTCTGATTGACCCCGAGTCTGAACTTGAGAGGCACTAGAGTCAAAGAATCTGTGAAAAACTGTGTTATTCTGGACTTTCTGCAGAAGTGAATTCTGCAAAGGTGATCACTGAATGCAGTCAGCAGATAGAAAATATTTAACATTTTGTCTGTATTATATGATTGAATTGTCTTTGTAAAGTGTCTTGAGATGATTTGCCTTTTGAATTGCCCCTATAGAAATAAACTAAATTTAATTGAACTTCGTTAACAACACTTGTTTACAGTTTCTGTAAATTATAGATTATTCCAAAATGTAACTAATAAACCACCCTGTATGGCAGTTTGACATGTGTGTTAAATGTGGATAAATGTACCAATAAGTAACGCTTTGTATATTTGTTTTCACACTCACAGTCTATGCCCAGACGAAGTTCCCCGACACCTCCATGCAAGATGTCAGACGGATCATTAGAACAGGGTTTCCGCGGGGCATTAAAAGTCATTAAAAGTCATTAAATGACATTTTTTAAAATTAAGGCCTTAATTAGCATTAAAAGTCATTAAATGTGATCATTGGTGGCATTATTTTTTTTTTCTAAAAAAATACGGCCATAAAAACAGTTTCGTCAGATATATTATCAGATATAACTGATTCCGCGTTGTGCGCGGAACTGCTTCCGGTTGATCGTAAAGCCGTTATGTTCGGAAAAGAAGCTCGAGGCGGAGAAAGATTTGGGAAAATGCAAATTTCAACAAAAGTGGATGGAAAACGAGGAATTCGGGACATGGCTGCAGTCTGTCAACGGTAAGGATGAGGAAGGATTTTGCCGTGTTTTAAAAAAAAAAAAATAAGGTGTACAGAGTGTCGATGCTTCACGGTCTCACATGAAGTCGGACAGTGTAGTCCAGGGTGTACGCGGGTATGCGGCGTATACCCGTTTATTTTCCAGTCAGCATTGCGTATACCCACTTCTGGAGCGATATTTGTGTCTTTTGTTTGAGCGCGCAGTGAGACAGGTATTCAGCGTTTAAACATCACGCGTGCGCTCAACTCTGATAAACTCTTCTCAATCCACTATGCTCGCTCGCGCTCGGTTTTTTATTTGCCGTGACCTGCTACTTCCACGGTCAATACCAGCTGTGCGCTCGCTCGGCTATTTTTCCCATGGACACAATATATAATGTCTGTGGTTTCTCCGGTCGCTCGACTGTGTGCACTGGCGACTTCAAAAACTGTCCACCTCACCAGCCAATCACAGACAGGTTTCTTTCCATCCAATCAGAGTAGGGCTTGCAAATACTACATTCAGATGGATTAAATGAAAATGCTGCAGCTTTTGGCAGAAATTACTAAACATAATGGTGGGATTGAAGGAAAAAAAAAACAATCAATAAACAGTTTAATATTTTTGCCTAAAATATTTAGTTTAAAATAATTCCTTGAGTTACTAAGTGAGGTTAAAAAAATCTTTTTGTCTCTTTTCTTTCCAGCTTCTGGGTGATGATGCAAAAGTTTCTTGTGATCATAATCATCATCATTGTCATCATTATTTAAAGAGCACTTTATCAGGAGGTAAAACAAAATAACATCTAATAAAATGACTTGGCTAAAGACTCAACAGTTTAAAACAACAACAATAATAATAGTAAGCTGTTCAAATCCTTAAAAACAATCAGAAGTTCTTTAAACTGAACTCTAAGATAAACAGGCAACCAGTGAAGGGAGGCCAGGATCGGGTAATATGCTTTATTTTATGTTTTTGCATTAAAAGGTGTGCAGCAGCATTTGAACCAGCTGCAGACATTTGAGTGAGGACTGACCGATTCAGAGATAAAGAGAATTACACTAATCCAGCTATGATGAAATGAAGGCTTAGAGTAGTGTTTCCATGTTTTTGCCTTGAAAGAATAGGTTTTACCTTTGCTTTGTTCCTTGCATGATAAAAGTGATTTAACTGAGGTCCCTTTTTGACTGTCAAGTTTAAAATCACCGTCCATTTTAAAATCGAGGGACTAAACATTCATTGTCAGGGTGTCTAAATCAACAGGATCAACAGTTCTTTGGGTGTTTCAGCTGGTATATTTGACAATTCATGATTTGCAAAGACAAAGTGATTTGAGTTTGGATGTTCTCCTCATCATTAACTTTATCTCTTTCTATAGATTTTCATTCAATTTAGGACTTATGCCTTATCATCTAGGTCTATATTAAAAAACCTACAGTAAAGTAATGAAATGTTGATTCTGGATGTAGTGTAGGAATTCCTTCAATATAAACCAAAGAAAATTTTACATTACCAGCCAGAAGCTGGATAAAATCTTTAAAAAAAAGAGACAATAGTACTTTCACGCCTCACGTAGTAGCTCAAGGAAATATTTAATCTAAATGTTTTAGGCTAAAATGAGTAAACCCTAGTGATGGATTTTTGGGTAAATTAAATAGAGCAGTGTTACATGTCATTGTTTCTAAAACGGCATTTTTCTGAGCTGCGTCTAAAAGGGCAAACATTGAGAGTATACCCACTTCTCCAGGGACCACTACACCACTGCAGACAGCCACAGATCAGCTGCAAGGAGCAGATAACAGCTAACAATGTCAAGTTACTTTTCTGTAACCAATGCAGTCACGTCCGCATTAGCTACCGCAAACAGCACAGCAGCAGCTGGCGCAAGCTCTACCGCCACTAACATCAGGAAATCAGACGGTCTGCGAACAACATTTGGAGCCAATGCCACACTGCATGCGGAGGTGCTCTGGTGTCTGAACACAGCCATCAACAAGTTTTATATATATATATATATATGTATATATATATATATATATATATATATATATATATATATACAGGGTTTCCCGCAGCGCTATCTTGGCGAGAAAAAGTGACGTTAACACGCGGTTTGTTGTTGTTGCTTTCGCGCGTGCGTGAATGGCAGGGTAAAAACACATGGATAACCCCCGCTCCGCGATTCGGTCCGCGGACAACGTGTTGTCGTCCCCCTCCCCCCTCCACGGGCAACGTGTCGTCCAACCCCCCCCCCCCCCCCCACTCCGCAAGTCCATCCGCCTCGCATAACCAAATTCCTGCGGGAAACACTGATATATATATATATAATTGGCGAGAAAAAGTGACGTTAACACGCGGTTTGTTGTTGTTGCTTTCGCGCGTGCGTGAATGGCAGGGTAAAAACACATGGATAACCCCCGCTCCGCGATTCGGTCCGCGGACAACGTGTTGTCGTCCCCCTCCCCCCTCCACGGGCAACGTGTCGTCCAACCCCCCCCCCCCCCCCCCCACTCCGCAAGTCCATCCGCCTCGCATAACCAAATTCCTGCGGGAAACACTGATATATATATATATATATATATATATATATATATATATATATATATATATATATATATATGGGTACTTGTTGATGGCATTAAAAATATTTCTACAGGCATTAAAAGAGCATTAAAAAGCATTAAATTAGGGTTACTCATTCCTGTATAAACCCTGTAGAAAGAAATGCAACAATTTAAGCGATGCAAAGCAACTAAATGAAAAGAAGTCATAAAAGTAATGTTTCTGTCAAGATATTTTTGTTCTTAAAACGTGCACTTTTTTCACCTTTTTTTGACTACCAAGAACTTCAGTTCTCAGTTCTTATTTAGTTCTGAGCTGGAAACATACTTTTGTTTAGATTTTTGATGCAATTGCAGTTTTTAATCTTCCATTTTTGACAATGAATGACTTCCTTGTGTTTACATTTTCATATGTAAATGTGTTTACATTTTCATTTCAATATTAAAAGCTAAGAAGGGTTTAATTTCAGAGAAATTATTTTTTTATTTTGAAATGCAGTCTGTAATAGTTTAAGCTGACATTAAAAAACTGCACATTATGTTCTATAATATATAAATAAATCAAAGTTATCAAGATTCTGTCTTGTAATTGTGTAAACACATTGCATTGTGTCTACATTATGAGGTAACTGTAAGAATATGGTATTCATATGTTGTAGTGAGTGAACTTAAGTATACTTATAATATACAAATTAAAATATCAAAAATAGTATTGTAGTTTTAGTAATTATTGAATGTGTAATTAAACTAAAAAATGGACTAGCAGTATATAACCAGTACATTGGCAGGATATTGAAGAGTATACTGGTGGTATACTTTAAGTATACTTCAATAAACTAAAATGTGAACCACAAGTATACCTTGTAAACTTCTAGTATATAGATTAGTGTACTTGCTTAATACTTTAATGTATAATTTAGTAAACTTAAAATGATCTTGGAACAGTATACTTTTGTAAACTTAAAAATTTCCCAATTAAGTCCGAAGAAGTATTAAGATAGTAATACTTCAAGTGCACAAAAAGTATATAGTTTGAGTATACTTTCTAAACTTATACTTACACTTAAGTATTCTTAATAAAATTTACTTCAAGTATACTACTTTTTGCTAAGGGTAGGCCTACTTCAGAATTAAATGCTATTTTGAGATATTAACGTTGGTTACTTACATTTCTCAAGTTCAACAATTCAAAACTCTCGCTGCTGCTTCTGATCAGAACTGCACTCAGCAGCTTACGCACATGCACGCACACACACAATAGAAAACAGCCAATCAGGAAGAGGGAAGGTGGGATTTAAGACAGCACAACCAATGAGAGCGGAGTCCTTGTCAATCAAAGGCCAGGCGCGTTAGTGATTGGCTGCGTGGAGCGCCAGGCCCCGCCCCCGCTGGTGCACAGCAGCTTTGAAATGACACGCCGAGCGCTTCAAACGGAGGCGCTCCGGGCGAACCTGTGCATGTACGCACGTCTGGCTGAGCCGAACCGACACTTTTTTTGTAACGAGTAACTAAACCAAACATTGAAAATGTATCGAAGTAAAAGTATGCAATTAAGTTCGGAAATATAGTGAAGTAAAAGTAATCAAAAAAATTATACTTGAGAAAAGTATAAAGTACTCCAAAATTTACTTAAGTACAGTAGTGAAGTATTTTTACTTCGTTACTATAGACCAGGTCATGCGTGACGTCAGCGCTACATCCGGGTCCCGCGGGTAGGCAAAAGCAGAACTGTTCCCGTCTACTATCATTACAAAACGGGTGATTTAGAGCATACTTTTAGTTAGTTTATTTTTGGAATCTAAACAATGTCTACGACTTGTTGTGCTCCCGGTTGCACACAGAGGCATTCCAAGTCGTCGGATGTACGTTTCTGTCGTTTCCCGAACGACGAGGAAAGAAGAAAGAAATGGATAATTTCAATGAAAAGGATGCAGGCAGACAATCTCAGTGGACTGTGGGAGCCATCATACTACGACAGAATGTGCAGTCTACATTTCATCTCCGGTAAATACAACTTAATTTTGCACTGGTCATTGTTCTACTTAAATAGCGGCGGAGGGGAGGCGGCGATCGCTAGACGGGGCCAGGAGAAGCAGAGTCGATGCGCTGCAGCAGCAGCACGCCGCATCATTTTAGTTTTCTTCGTGCAATCAGTGTGCAATAATGTGCTCCAGACAGCGGCTGCATTACGCCCCTGTTTACGCTGCAACGTCACCGACACCCCCACCAATTTTAATAAGACAAAAACACCAAAATAATCCGTAGTGAATAATGTTTTTTTAACCTACCGGGCGGGTCTTCCTGTCTGCTGAAGCGCTGTGTGTCCGACTCCACTTCGTATGTTACACAAACATGTCTGAACATCCATCCATCCATTTTCTGACCCGCTTAATCCCTCATGGGGTCGCTGGGGTTGCTGTCTATGTCCCGATATGAAATAATTGTAGCCGTCCAGTGGTTTCATGCTTCCATGCTCTCTCGTCTGTACTGGCCTACGTGTTTATAAGGCAGCTGTATATGTCGCGGTGCGGAACACTTGGCCAGCATTTCACAGACTCGCTCCGTCCCTTCAGGCTTTTGCTGTGTGGATCTGGCAACCTGATACCATCAACCATCAACTTAGTCTTAAAACGATCTTGTGATACGTTATCTAAAGAAGAAAAATACGTCGAGAACTCGTCGTTTCCTCTGTTTGCGTCCGCCTCTGTGTTCGTCTTTTGCCTACCAGTCCGGCGCGCATGCGCGAAAACCCCAGATCAAAACAATAACAATGAACTGGTCTATACAACACTGCTCTTGACTTTTTTGCCGTTCTTCAAAAAGAACATGAAACACCCAGAGATTATAACTGTCGTTTAAGGAACGTTTATTCTCAGGGATGTAATTCTCCAGGTCCTGAAGAGGACCCACTTTTTAAGTCTTTGTTCCTTCATAATCTGCATAAACGTGTACGATATGATGTGACCATGCATCGCAGGGAAAATAACTTTTCCATGCATGAGATCCGCTGATATGCTCAGTTTCTTTGGAATTCTCATTTGGATTTCAACAGGAAACAAAGAATGCTTAGAATCTCAAACCATCAAACAAGAAACAGGCCTAAGAAAAGGCACAAATTCAGTTCTCCAGTGATCCATTAGACTAAAAGAGGTAAAGACAGGCTTCCACGAAAGCCTAAGCAGCCACATAAAAATCAACCTTTTTGCAATGCAAAACCAAAAGATAACATTGGTAAAAGGTGGAGCCATTCCAAAGAAATTATCACAAAGGAAAACTTTGAAAGTCGCATGTTTAACAACTGTAAAGCGCAAGCTAATCAAATCCAAAAGCAACCGCGAAACTTATCATTCCCCAGCGTATGATAAGGTTGAAAATAACGGTTTATTCTGTTTTAAGCCTTTCTTATTGTTTTAGGACTTAAGAAACGGTGAGGGTTAAACAACAGTTATGATGGTGTTTAGGAATTTTGGGTTTGAAATTTTGTATGTATGTTTATTTATTTTGATTAGGGTCAGTCGTCTGCCAGACTTTCCTCAGTCCTGCCAGAGAAACCTTCAAACTATAATGAATTATTTATAGTTAGGGTCAGCTAACATGCCTCAGTCCCTCCCAGAGACAAGCTTCTGATGGAACTGAACTTTCAATGAACTGTCCTGTCATCCACAGGAGCCCAGTGACTCTTTATTGTTCCAGATCATGGCTGATGAACCTTTGGCAAATCCAAAAATGAAGAATCCGATCTCCATTATCAGATTTGAGGAAGGATGTTGTGCCATCAAGCCATGGGCAAAAATCAGACTGAATGGCGTACCGCGCACGTGACGTCACCATCTCAAGAGCAACGCCCCTTGCCGCTTTGGTAGGACAAACAAGTAGAGAGCGCCCGTAGCCACCACCAGCCATTACACGCGCAACAGAAACAGCGATATGACCGACTTTGCAGCTGTTAAACTTTCGCAAGACGATGTCCCAGGCGCACGGTTTACTGGTCGAACTGTCGAAGAACACACCAACCTTCAGCTCAAACGATGGCTTGAGTGTCGAGGGTTTAAAAAGACCGGAAAACGGGCTGAGTTGATCGAACGGTAAGTCGATGGTTTTTTTTTTCCTGCTCGCCGTTCATGGCGTCGTCGGCCGTTTTTAATCACCGTCCAGGAATCGGTATATGTTGGCAATAGGTAGCTACAAAACAACTGTTTACATCTCAGAATCTTTCCCTTAAGAAATTCATGGCGAATTGTTTGTTTATGTTTTTGAGTAGGCTATCATGGTAGCAGGCGCTTCATTATTAACTTGTTGGCCTCCTATCATGCCTATCTGTGGCTAATATATCAGCTAGGCCTATTTTATGCCTTTTATAGAGGGAACATGTAGAGGCAGGCTTGCTGTTCAGTTAGTAAGTAGTAGCCTAGGCCTACATGTAGACACATTAGGATGGTTTATACTAATTACTATTTCTTTTTTTTTTTTCAGTTGCCAAGCTGCAATTTCTTCAAGCCAGGTTTCCAGGTGAAGGATGGACAGCTTGTCTTGGTGAGGTCCCATCCATACTACTACCAAATCCAACATCAGTTGGGAGTTGTTGGTCTTCAGTGGTTTGACTTTGTTTTGTGGTCAAAGGGTGAGCCATCAGTGTAGAGAAATCAGAGGGACGATGGCTTTATCAAGATGATTCTCGAGTCAAATGTCAAATTTTGGAAGTGTGTTATCTTACCAGAATAATCGAGATGAGAGCTCCACGAAATTTGGTTCCCTTTGTGCTGCGTGATTTAGCCTAATGTTTGTGATCAACCCGTCACTGTGATGAATATGAAAATACATGCCATTGTCCATAGGTTACAACTGTACTTGCAATAATTGCAACTTTTGATTTACTAATCCACAGTAATGCTTTTTGTATTTCTTGTGATTTTGGAATTTTTTTCTTTTTATGCTGCTTTTTCCTTGGTGTCTGTGAGCAACCCATTGTGATGTTTAAAATGCTGCTATTCATTACCCTTAGACTTTGATGTAGGGTTTTCTGTAACTTACTTTTTTTACTTTTTGCATTGAACTGTGGTTTTTTGTTCATACATTCCAGAAAAAAACAAGAAAATGTTATTTCCTTTTTTTCTTTATTTCTTGTAATTTAAAAAACATGCATGTAAATTGAAGTAAAAATAAATGTTTCATATTCAAAAAGCAATTTTTTGTCAATTGTTCACTTAAGGACTTTCAACTTTTAAGGCATACATTCACTTAATACACACAAAAGGCCTTTAATGACATTATTTAAGACATTATTTAGCCAACTGATCCTGGAAATTTACCCGACTTGATGCTACAAATACAGCCTGAGATGCAATTGGGGCCAATGATAAGGGAATAGTGCGCGATATTAATTTAAATTTCTTCAGTCTTTCATCAACAAATCTTCAACTGTGAAGCCACGGTCAATTTCATCGCCTTATCATCATTCTTGAGGATGTCAACACTGAGGTGAAGTGTAGTCCGACATTCTTCAGGGGGGATAGGTGATGTAGTTCCTGACAGATTCAGCTGATTTCTCTGGATCATGTTCTCCACTTTTGACTGTAAGATGTATTTCTCATAAACAGTTTGGCATCCTACGTCCACTTTTGCGATCTGGGCAGAAAGTCTACTACAGAGCATCTCCTTTTGTCTCACTTCGGGCAGGGCAGCCTGAAAATATATGAAAAATACCAAAAATTAATCACAATCAGATTCACATAATTTTCTACTGAGAAGATTTCAGTCGTCGAATAGGGCACATGCATTAGGTATTTTTTTTCCATTGTTAAGTGCCTTATTTAAAATACAATAAAAATAGAAAAAAAAAATCCCTTCATTGTTATGAACATTGTTGCTATAAAACAATTCATTAAATGTAATACTTATTCTCACCTCATCCAAGAAATCCAACTCAGACACCACGGAGGAATTTGAAGTTATATCATTTGTTTGAACTGAAGTAGTACTCAGAGCAAGCAAAGCAGTGGCTGCATCAAGATCACGCTGGGAATCAGCGTCAGCAACAAGTTGTTTCCTCTTTTTAGAGACTGGTGGACTGGTGAAAAGTCGTTGTTTGGGGGCCTTTCTTTTGCATCGAGCGTACCTATCCAGCTGAAATGATGACAAAACAAACAATCATGGTCAACTTAGGGACCTAAGCCAATATCGCGAGACAGGATAGACATGCAGACATGAAAAAAGTGTAACAAAGGATGGCTCGTTTCGTCGTGAGCTGTTCGACGTATGATCAGATTTAAGCTTCAATAAAACACCAAAAAACTCTTACCTGTTCACTACTTGATGTCGCTGGAATTGGGTCAGGATGTTCTTCGGTTGGGTCCTTTCCTCCAACAAAATGCTTGCTACATATGTACGTGAATTTGGTAACTTTTTCCGTGTTGAACTGTTGTGTAGGCCGACTGCACCGGTGTACCCAGCGCACACATTTCTCCTTGGCAGTCTTGAATTTCGGGAAATTAATGGAGAAAACATCCTTTATATGCGGCTGATCAGTGTACCTTGAGTCGCTGTTGCACGTTCCATAGCAACAATGTTTAAAAACCATGGTCTTAGACTTGGAAAAAGCAGTCGTTTTACCGAGTAACCAAGGGTAACGCACAGCTCTTTTACAGCGAAACAGCGGAGGACAACGCAAGTTTTCCCTACCGCGTACCACGTGATATGACGTCTCGTGACGTCACGTTCTAAAAATAGCTCACTCGCGGTACGCCATTGGGAACAACATGTAAGCAAAGGAATTTCACACATCCACACAGAGACAGCCTCTCTCCACAAGGTGCCCTGCTATGAGGCCAGGCTACACCTCACTTCCTTTCTTATTGCCGGTGGACTCTCAAGTAGAGGGTCCGTGCTTGGGGGACCAGCCAGCCATGCGGACCGCATGGGGCTCAAAGACTCACAAGCAGAGTAAAATGTGGTTTCTGTGAAACTCATTTCCCATCGCTTCAATGGAGCGACAAAGGGGGTAATTCTTGTTGTCCTCTGCGGGGCAAAATTACAGTGTTAATTCAGATAAACAGCATTCTATAGTGATGTTCTCTGTATGTTCATTTTATTTCTGTTAATAAATTCTTGAACTTGAAGAGAAGTTGTCACTCATTCTATATGTGTGCAGAGTTTGCTGTTAAAAGAACGCCAGCGCTCAAATCATCCCTTTCAAGTATTGTCCTGATATCAGCTCTTTATTCACCGGACAATACCTAACAGACAGAGTTATTAATTAAACATTAAATAACTTTAAACAGTGTGTAATAGCACAACAGTAGGAACGTAGATCCTACTGGCCTCATGAAATTCCTTTCAAAGAAAAGGACAATCATCTTTCAGGTTAGTGTTTAATCATAATCAACTACTACATTCTTTGTGTATGTATATACAATCAGTGGACTACAGAATTTCTCTTTTATGCCTAGTTGACATTTTGGATGTTTACACACCTCAAAATACCTGAAGTTTTATTGATTTTATTGATGCATTGTAATATGTGATATGTCTAGAAGAAGACACCCTCTATCTATATATAGTGTACATTATTGTTACTTGAGTACTCAAGCTTTTTGCCTTTTTGTTACAGACTGGCAGCTTAATATTGGCTTCACTACCAGGGCCAAAATCAACAGGCTATTGGATGGTGAGGACATTACTCCACAGCAAGTTGACAAGTTTCACAAAGCTGCCTTGGCCTTCCTCATCAGTGCTATAGACTATCCATTTAAGAAGTTGCCTTTACAAGAGCCGCTGCTCAAGCATGCAAAGTTTGTGGATGTTCGACAGTGGCTGGATTGTGACATAGAGGAGACCCTCTGTTTTGTTGAGAGGTTAAGATTTTTTTAGAGATGCACTTTTACACTATACTAATACCATATTGATACCATAATTAATATCTAGTGACTTATACTGTATAATGACCTGGTTTTGCCCTGCTTAGTCCTGGTTTAGTGCTGTGATTTAGAACTGGTTTGGAACTGATTTATGTTTATCTCTAGTTTGGGAATGATTTTGACCTTGTTTAGTCCTAGATTACACTTGAATAATATCTAATTTAGTTTTGTTTATGAATGTGGCTTAATCCTAGGTGGTAATTCTAAAAATTCTGAAAACAACCCCTGGCATACTCCATTTGTCTGTTTACCATATATTGTTTTAACTGTGATTTCTGATATTAGATTTCCCCACCTGCTCTCCTACAATGGACCACAGGAGCATGACAGTTTATTGGAAGAGTTCCTGGAGTATCAAATTATGCCTTTGCCACCACTGCACAACCTAGACATGGAAAACGTCTGGGCTGAAGTGGCAAGGAAAAATCATAAGATAACAATAACCAAAAACACAATAGAAATAAGCTCTATTAGATATTTATTTTATTGTATGGATTTTAACAAATATAGTCAAATATAAACAAAAGTATAATTCTGAGCTTGGTTCACTCTTTACAGGTGACAGGGGTAAGCCTGTTTCAAAGGCTTGCCATCACTGCAAAGCTGGCTACCACATTCTAATGCAGAAGCAGAGAGGGTGCTTTCTCTGGTGGGGCTAAACAAGACCAAGACTAGCAACAGCTTGGCTATAGAGCATGGGTTAAAGTTCTCCGTCACTGCGACAGATTTCCGTCAATTGGAAAATCAGAGCAAAGAAATTGATCCACGCGGTTCTGTTTAGACTTTGTATTCAAGGTTTCAAACTGCGCTCCACCAATGAAACCTGTGAGAGCCGGGACATTAGCCAATCAGAATAGAGTAGGGCGGGTCTTTGCAAAGTGGACATCTGCCAGTTTAAGGTTTGTTGGTGTCAGGTCTAAGCACCTAGAACATCATACAAACAGGGAAAGAAAGGCACAAAGGTAATTAGTTTGGTTTCATTCTCGAGGAGAGTAGGAAGAAGACCGCACAGTTACAATCTCCAACCCACTCTGTTTGTCTCAGCGTTCTCCTCGACTTTTATTAAGTTTGGGGCGTTACCCTAGTTACAGGACTGAGGCTGTACTGAGGGGTGGGGAACAGATAGTTTACAGCCTCAGTTGTCAACAAAGATACACAGCTGAGTAATCACGTTCAGTCAGCACATAATCTTGTAGCTGAGTCTACTTGTTTCAGGAAGGGAAGAAGAGTGTCTTCTGTTTCTTCACAGGGACATGATTAAGCCATCATGTGAGTAATATGATTATATTAGAAGCTTACATTACTACATCATAACAAGATAAATCGATTAATGAAGTATAAACATTAATCCCAACAGTTGGTATTCCATCATTTTAAGTTTTGGAAGAACATCTGAAACTGGCCACAGATGGCATGAAAGTAGTGGTGATCAAACGTTTTCTTTGGATTCATGCGAGCCAGCAAGTCAAAAAGTGCAGCGGCTCGAACATCTAATAACAACTACCTCCGTAAGTGTCCGTACATTTAGTGACTTTTCAGACCCCTCTTGCGATTTTTTTTTTTTTCAAAAAAACGACTAGCAACAAATCTAGCGACATTTTTCTGTGTTATTGGCGACTAGTGACTTCACGTCAAAGCACCAATTAATCTGCAGTTACTGTCTTGAGGGAGCAGCGAGCGCTGCCGTAAGTGAAAGGCGCGTTGTCTGTCACACAGACATCATTTCTGTCAAATTGTCCAAAATGAACCATCCAGAAAAATGCAGCCTTGTGTCATGGTGAGTTTTTATAGAACCTACAGCTTCCTAAAAGGTCTGAATTGTTTAACTCGTATGTCAATTGTAAAATAATAATAATAATAATATTGAGTTTAGATATTTAATCCATAGCCTAATAACAAATGTTCATATACAGTATAGTTTGCAGGGGATTAGACTGTTACTGGTTCCTGTATTAGTGCCAGTAATCTGGAAAGAATTTATTAGGTTCCCATTGTTTATTTTACCTAAACTGGGTCGATTAATAATTAATAAACAATATTTTAAAATTCTTTCTGTACAGTATATTTCAGATGTAAGTCTTTTAGTAGGGCCCATACTTTAATTTACTTCAATGTAACATCCTGTGAAAATCACCAGAATATAGAAAATAATATATGTTGTGTGGAACATTTCCTACATAACCACAGATCACTTATTGTTATTCAGTAATATTTACTGTGCTACAAAACATCCCTCATTTTGCCACTCTATTTCAGCTAAATCCTGCAATCTTGAAAACCTACAAGCTATAATAAGGTGACCATATTTCTCTAATGAAAACCGGGGATGTCTGTGATTTTGTTAATGATGACAACCTGATAGGCTCACCTCTTCTACGTCGGAACAGTGGACCGAGTAAATACCTCTTGTTGATCTAAACATTACTTCTCCATCATGATACACTGAAATTGGGGACATTTCCGGGGACAGGTCATCCAAAATGGGGACTGTCCCCGGAAATCGGGGACATCTGGTCACCCTAACCTATAACTTTGCCTGTGCCAGGGTTGCCATTGACTCAAGCCTCTCTCTCATTTTCAGGACATACGCCACAATGTGTTCTCCTTTGGAGTCTGTATGCTCCCAGTTGTCTTTTAGCAGGTCCAGAGGCCCCCTCACCTGGCGTCCCTATAACAGTTCAAACGGTGAGAAGTCAGTCGATGATTGAGGGACCTACCTATATGCAAAAAGGAGATAGGGCAGCCACTGTTCCCAGTCCTTTCCTTTTGAAGAGACAAACTTTCGCAGCATACTTTTGAGTGTCTGGTTGTAACGCTCCACCAACCCATCTATTTGGGGGTGATAAGGGGTGGTCCTAATTCCCTGTACCCCCGTATGGAGAATTTAGGAGTCCGGCAACATTAAACCAACTAATCCTCTGTGGGATTTGGGAGGAGGGCAGCACTGGCTTGGATGTCAGCTGCAGTCCATGATCTAAACACCAGCTGGGGTTCATTTGCTCCAGCCACTTCCAGCACGGGGCATTGAATAATCTGTCCTTCCACTGTTCCTCGCTGTTTCCCATTTCTTCACCATGTGAAATCTGGAGAAGTGCCAACAAAGGGAGATGAAGGCAGTTTCTGGCTTTGAGATGACTCTTGTGGCTGCTCCTGTGATATCAACTCTGTCTTAGGAGTGACTGGGTCTTAAGAGGGCATGGAATCCTGCTGCTCTGTCGGAGCCTTCTTTCTTGCCGGATTCTCCTTCCTCCCTAGGCTCGCTGCAGTCTGCAGGTATGGGGTTATCAACAGCACGACCAGCATTGTCACGGTTGTTATCCACGTCCCCAGATAAATCTTTCCACCCTGCCATCTGTTTCAGTTCAGACTTTCTCTCTCAACTTGTAGGTTCTGTAATCAGTTCATTCCAACACTTTACCCACGTTTCTCTCGGATCTAAATCCTCTTTTTTAATCTTTTCTAATTTTTCTGTTTCTCCCAGGCTCCATCCATCAGCTCTTTTTCCTAATTTAACTGATTTATACTCAAACATCCACCCCGTAGAAAACCAAACTTCTCTTCCCGAATTAAAGGTAATTCAAAACAATCATTTCCAGCTTTTCCTCTCATCACTTTATGTATTGGAGAGTCTGGAAGAAGGGGAGGCTCCCCCGAGGCCTTTGAGGTTCCGGAACCCATTTTTTTTCCTGCAGCGACAAGTCTGTCTGTCTGGCTTTAAGGTGTGGAAATGCTAAAACTACCCACAAAACCCTTTGCTTCGCTAAGGTCCTATTGTTACCAATAGATCTGGCCCTGTTCTCCTGACAGGGAGAGGCCCTTGATCCCTACTTGCTTTTATTCCTATATTTTAATCATGTAAAGCACTTTGCATTGTCTCTGTACTGAATTGTGCTATATAAATAAATTTGCCTTGCCTTGCCTTGCCTTGAGCTGATGTCCCCACTCCACCGACTCTGTAAAATTAAATTAAATTTAAAGTATTAGAAGATGATGGCTAGTGTGCAATAAAATGGTTTAGAGTAGTGTCTCACCCAGGATTGGTCACAGATGTTTTTTGGGTTCGGATCCAATCGGCTAGGAGCCGCGGGCAGGTTCCAGGACTCCTCTTTTTTCAACGTAGGTGGACTGAAGATAATTGTGACTCTTCAGGCTGACCAAACATCCTTATCCCTCACCGCGAAGTCCTCCTAGCACGACGGTCCTGCTCGTGACGCCAAGAAATAAATATATTAGCTTTTTCACACGGAAAGAAAATGCAGCGGCTAGTAGATAAGATATGATCAGAGGAAAATTTTCCACTACACCGGCTACCAAACTTAGCATGTCATATCCCAAAATCATGTTTGTATAATGCCACAAATACTTTCAAATAACAGCTCAAACGTTGGTTGAAATGTAGAAGCATCAAAATGAGCGGAGAGCCGCTTTGGTAGAGAACGCCTATGTCATGGCTGGTTTTAGCAAATAGTGTGCTGTAGCGCCAACCTAAAGGTAAAAGGCAAGGCAAGTTTATCTGTATATGGTCGACTCCCCTAGTGGTCTGGAGAACTTCTGCCATGTAGAGCTAGTTTGCAGCTTTTCTTAACTTGCTGTTGTTTTTGCTATTTGCAGCATTTTGCCTTTGCATGTGTTTCGTGTGTTTGTGCGTCTCCATCATTTGAGTTTGCAGCATGTTTGCATTTTGTGTGTCTAATGTCTGTGATTGCAGGTTTCTCTTTTGCAGTATGTTCCCATGCATGTGTTTTGAATGTTTGGGTGTTATTCTCCGTTTTGTGTGTGGAGTACTTTTTGTCTTTGCAGCGCATTTATGTACTTGCAATGCATTTGCACCTCTCGACCACCGAAGTTTACAGATGCAAAACTCTTCATACCCCTTGAGCATTTCCACATTTTGACACATTACAACCACAAACATAAATATATTTTATTGGAATCTTATATTTAAGACCAACACAAAGTGGTGTACAGTTGTGAAGCAGAAAGAAAATTCTACATGTTAAAACATTTTTACAAATAAAAAACTGAAAAAAGCAGTGTGGAAAAGTATTCAGCCCCCTTTTCTCTGAGTGCAACCAATTGCCTTCAGAAGTTGCCTGATGATTGCTAATGCCGGAGTCCACCTATGTATAATCTAATCTCAGTACAAATACAGCTGCTATGTGACAGCCTCAGAGTATATTACAGAAAATATTGGTGTTGGGGTCTGGGAGTTTCTCCCTCTGTCTTTGGCTGCTGCTTCCTTTAGTCTCCGCAGGTGGCCTCAGAGAGCAGGGTGGCTGAGGCTTGACAGGTGCGGCTTGTTATCTCATCAGGCAGGAGGCTTAAAAGGAGCTTGCTGCCAGCACTTTGATGCCAGAGTGTTACCCTTATGTGGTATGCCTCTAGCCTGCTTGCCTCTAGCAATTCTTACAGGCCAAACAAGGAGAGCACTGATCAGAGATGTAGTCAAAAGGTGACTCTGGACAAATCCACAGCTCAGGTGGGAGGAATCTGCCCACAGGACAACTATTAGTCGTACACTGCACAAATGTAATCTTTATGGAAGAGTGGCAGGAAGAAAGCCATTGTTAAGGGAAAACCATGAGAAGTCCCATTTGCAGTTTGCCAGAAGCCATGTTGAGGACACCACAACATGCGGAAGAAGGTGCTTTGGTCAGACGAGACCAAAATTAAATTTTTTGGCCAAAATGCAAAACCGCTATGTGTGACTCTGAACACACCATCCCCAGTGTCAAATATGGTGGTGGCAGCATCATGCTCTGCAGGTGCTTCTCTTCATCAGAGACAGGCAAGATGGCCAGAGTTGATGGGAAGATGGATTGAGCCAAATTTATGGAAATCATAGAAGAAAACCTGTAGGTGTCTGCAAAAGACTTGAACTGGGGAGGAGGATCACCTTCCAGCAGGACAATGAACCGATACATAAAATCAGGACAACTATAAAATGGTTTAAAACAAAACATTCATGTGTTAGAATGGCCCAGTCAAAGTCCAGACCTGCAAAAAAGAATGTGCAAAAAATTTCAGTCACTAGACCTGCCATCTGGCAGAGACATACCCTAAAAGACTTGCAGCTGTAATTGCAGCAAAAGGTGGTTCCACAAGTATTGACTAAGGGGGGCTTAATACTTTTCACAATGCCCATTTCAGTTTTTTATTTGTAAAAATAAATAAATAATCATCATTTTCTTTCTACTTCACAACTGTATACCACTTTGTGTTGGTCTTTCAAATAAAATTCCAATAATTGTATTGTATTGTGGTTGTAATGTCACAATATGTGGAAAAGTTCAAGGGGAATGAATACTTTTGCAAGTCACTGTATCTTTCCTTTTCCCTTTGGGGTCCCTTTTTGCCTCTTTCAGCAGATTTTCTATATTTCTTGTTGAAGCTCAGATTGTCAGGGATGATATTACAATTGTTGTTACATCCACACATGTGCAGGCATGTGGTGTAAGAAGTCAGCAGAGTATTCCGTACATATCAAAGTTCCCAGCAGGTGCAAAAACACATCATCAGGACCTCATGAGGTTCATCTTGTTTCTTAAGTTGTGCTGCTTGGAGTCCACCGTGCATCTCCCCGTCAGACTCCTTCGCATGTGTGTGACACACAGCACACATGCTTTTAAAGCAGCTCCAAAGAGAGAACAGTGACTGCAGTAGAGGATTCATCTTCACATAGAACTGTCTTTTATGCTATGCTAGAATTAACTACAACTAACTGGTGCTGACTACCTCCAGGCTATGCTCAGCTACCTCTGTTTATGTG
The DNA here is from genome assembly GCA_037039145.1 of Fundulus diaphanus. Classification (NCBI taxonomy): domain Eukaryota; kingdom Metazoa; phylum Chordata; class Actinopteri; order Cyprinodontiformes; family Fundulidae; genus Fundulus; species Fundulus diaphanus. Next base: position 40,142,794 of record CM073141.1, on the reverse strand, counting down.
ACTATAACAACCATCAGCAGATGTGTAAGTAAGCCCTTCCATTTGTTTTTGTGAAAATCATCATAAACTAAAGTCAAACAGAAGGCTAATTTGGGTGATGTAATTGTCACACAGACACACACACAGACACACTGAAATCTAAACAGCTGAAGGGTGTGATTATTTCATTCACACATGATGTCAAGGAGCAAACAGAAGATGATGTTCAGGAGTTGCCGCCTTCTTTTATCTGTAGCCTGAAGTCAAGAGTTGATACAGTCTCTGATCTGCCGCTTCAGCTCTATCATGTCGGACGGTGATGCAAAATTGGACTAAAAGTCAGTGTCGAGGAACACAGTGAGGCCTCTGAGAGATATTCTTTTGCACTGGGGAGGAGGAGCAAAGATGGTGCATACCCCATTTGGCAGGAACTGCAAGGAAGCCAAACAGTTGGTGTCTGAGTTTGTAAAGTGCCTTGAGATGACGTGTTATGAATTGGTACTATATAAATAAATTTTAATTGAATTGAATGGTGTTTAAAACTTAGAAGTGCACTGTCATGGTTCAGTTTTGGCCTGGCTTTTTGCCCTGTTATTTTTCATTTCCTCCTCCTCTCACTCAGCTCACCCTTCACTCCCTCAGCAATCAGTCACACCTGTTAGGCACTAATTAGTCAGGATTCACTTCACCTGCCAGCCTCCCTACATAAGCTCCCTTAAGTTTGCTCCTCATCGCCGGCTCGTCTTCAGTCTCTACCTACACCACGCCTGTCTAGTCCTTTTCTTACCAGTCTCCACTCACTTCACGTCTGTCAGCCTGGTTGTTCCCTGTTTTAGCTGCTGGATTTTCCTGCCACCTCTGAACGTCAAGTAAGGCCTCTGCTAGCTGCTGGATTTTTCTGCCACCTCTGAGCTTCAAGTAAGGCCTCTGCCAGCTGCTGGATTTTTCTGCCACCTCTGAGCTTCAAGTAAGGCCTCTGCTAGCTGCCGGACTTTCCTGCCACCTCTGAACTTCAAGTAAGGCCTCTGCTAGCTGCTGGATTTTTCTGGCACCTCTGAGCTTCAAGTAAGGCCTCTGCTAGCTGCTGGATTTTTCTGGCACCTCTGAGCTTCAATAGGCCTCTGCTAGCTACTGGGTTTCCTGCCTTCATCTGTGCCTCGAGTAAAGCCTCTGTTAGCTGCTGGATTTTCTGCCACCCCTGTGCTCCAGGTTTGCTCTCGGCTCTGTTGCTGGACTGCATGCTACCCTTGTGCTCCAGGTTTACTCTCTGCTCTGTTGCTGGACTGCCTGTTACCCCTGTGCTCCAGGTTTGCTCTCTGCTCTGTCACTGGATTGCCTGCTACCCTGAGTTCCAGCAGTCCTTCACCCCAAGAACTGTCTCGCTCTGCACCTCTGGTCTGGCAGCAGCCCTGCATCTCTCCAGCCACTTCCAGTCAGCCTGCTCCTGCACCCATCATCTCCAGTCCGGTTACTAACTCTGGTCATCATCATCCTACTCATTACCTTCAATAAACTGCAATAGAATAAGCTTTGTCCGAGTTCACGTAGACAAATCATGACATGCTCCACCACAGTTTCATTTTGAGAAAGAAATGTTTTTTTGTTTTCGTTGGAAAATGACAGGCTTTTAGTGTCATCATTTAAGACGCAACACTTTCTAGACCAGAACTAAAACATTTATTTAGAGATCACAGTTTTATGAATAAATACTTCTGAAACAGATGTATTAAAATACTCAATTTTCCATCTAGAGGAAACAAACTGAAGTGGAATTCCTCAGCAGACTGTACGTTGAATAATACAATAAGAGCCAAAAAATGGCTCTGGTACTTGACAACGTATTTTGTTGAGCAATCGAAGCAGCGTGTTGATTTCCTCAACCTGTCCAATATGAGACTGAGGATTAAGGGGAAGATTTGTACACTTCTTTTGGCAAAGGTAGCTCCCCTGTCGCCAGGACATATAGAAATACATCCAGATTTACTGATGGCATTTATGAACGTGGTGGTGTTACGGTCCTCTGGACTTTTGTTTTGACTTCACTCGAGGCTTTCCTATACCTTCAATCAGTGATGGACTCAAGGCCGGTTCTTCCAAGACCGGGCTCCACAAGACCAAGACCGAATCTTTACAATTATGCTGCGTTCAGACCAAATGCTATTTGAGCATCAAAAGCAGTGTTGTATAAAGTACTGAAAACTCAGAGTGAAGTAAAATTATAGTTACCTCTCCAAAATATGACTTTGGTAAAAGTCCAAGTCACTGACTGAAATGTTACTTGAGTAAAAGTCTTAAAGTATCTGAAATGTCTTGTACTTTAAAAATAGATGTACTCAAGTAATGTAATAAAAAGTATAAGTAAAAAGTAAAACAAAGCAAATGCAGTTTGAATTACATTTTTTAGATTTTGGTAAACTTTGAAAGTCAAATTCACTTAAAATAATATAAACAACCAAGTGCAGGAGAAATCTAGATCAAGTTTAGACAGAAAATACAACCTTTTTGTAAGCTTTCAGTTTTCCTTCTTCAAGTAAGGTCAGTGCTATGCACTTTAAAAATTATGTTGGGGTGGGGGGAGTTCATTTTACTGATCAATTTATTTTTTAAATAAGTCGAATCTGACATCATCAACAAATAATAGTTATAATGAATAATATTATATATGTTATAATAAATATAATATGTTATAATAAAACAAGAAAAGAATAATGGTTAATCAAGTGTTTGGTCAATGTAAACGCCCAAGAGGGGTTGAGTTCTACTGATCAACTTTAAAATATTTGATGGCTGTGAAAGAGAAATGTTTGAGCTATATTCTGTAAGAGAAATTAAGTTTATATTAAGGTAGATTTACAACTCATGTTGGGAAGCTATTGATAAAAGTTTTATTTTTTTCCGGTTGATATATGATGATTGTTAAAGTGATGTTGTGTGTTATTTGGTTGTCTGATTGTACATTTTGTGCGGAGCCCGTATGTGCAAAGTTTTTTTTTTTTTTGCTTCAGCACAATAGTGTGCTAACAGCATGTTCTTATGTGTTTAATAGTTCTGTGCTTTTAACATGAGAGAGTTTGAGATTTGGGCTTGTTTTTTCTTTTAAGTTGGGCAGGTTGTATGCTGGTTTGGGCTGGAAACCATCAGTGAGATACAGCAACCTGTAGAGCTGTGTCTGCAAAAAGTCCAGCGTAAGCACTTGAGTAAAGTTAGAAAGATATTCACAGATTCCGCTTTTCCGGATCAATAACTAGTCTGCGGATGATTTATTCTACAAAACAGACACCTCTCTGTAACCACAGCAAGGCAGACAGTGAGCTACAACCGTAGTTTCCTCAAAACGAGTCTCCCACCGCGCTGGGAGAATTACATTGGACCCAATGCAGAGCTCGCTCCTCCGTAAATGCTTAGGGGCCGTCTGCAAGTTGCAACCCCAGAAAAATGATCATAGAGAAAAATTCAACAGCATCACTAAGGAGAGGTGGATTGTTATAAAATTTATTTCATGTGTATCTCATCTCATGTATTTAACACTACATTTATTTGATTTGAAAATAATAAATTTTTTGAGGAATTTCCCAAATCCTAAATGGCAAATGGCACCTCTATTTTATTATTAGAATAAGTAAAAAATGAGCAATGACTACACTATAAATCATTTTAGTGCTTCCAAACTTGTAGGATACATTTATACTTCATCTGGATCATACTACAACTCTTACTTTGGGAAAATGTGTGATGAATTGGGTGGAGATGAACCCAAGTGTTCAGCCAGACACGGTTGTAAAACTCTGCGGTGTTTATTGAAGGGGAGGTGAGGGAATTGAACAGACGAACAGACAGGGTCCAGGCTGATAACATTACAGACGTCTACACTGGACAGAATCAAAAAACAAGAACAGGTTAAACAAGATACTGGAGGGCTCTTACCAGCAAAACGAATGTTAAGTCCCGGCAACAAACAAAAAACTAAGAGGGGTTTAAATAGGTGAGCAGACAAGGTGGCAGGGAGGGACTAATTAACCAACAACAGATGGAAATGATTATGGGAGCAAACAGGACAAGTCTAAAGATAACAATAAGCCAAGACCGAACAGACTAAACAGGAAAGAGCTTAACTTAACCAAACAATAAACAAAAACCAGAACAGAAACCAGAATATTACAAAATGTGCCTAACTTTATTTTTGGAGATTTTCTTAATCGTTATTGTAAGCATATAAGTACACTATAGATCATTGTAGTGCCACCAAACTTGTAGTATACATAAATAACCTCATCTAATTCATACTACAACTCTTACTTTAGGGAAATGTGCTTAACTTTATTTTTTGACATTTTTTCATTGTTATTACAAGCATATAATAGCCAATAAGTACACCATAGATCATTGTGGTGCCACCAAACTTGTAGGATACATAGATAACTTCATCTAGACCATACTACAACTCTTACTTTAGGAAGATAGGCCAAACTCTATTTTTTGAGATTTTTTCTTTGATATTACAAGTATATAATCACCAATAAGTACACTATAGATCATCGTAGTGCTACCAAACTCATCGTACACATAGATAACCTCAACTAGTTTATACTACAACTCTTACTTTTGGAAAATGTGCTTAACTTTATTTTTTGACATTTTTTTATTGTTATTACAAGTATATAATAGCCAATAAGTACAGTATAGATCAGGGGTCACTAATTAAAAATCAGCGGGGTCCGAATAACAAAAATCAACAACCAGTAAAGGTCCGAACACATTTTTAATTACAATCCGTTACTTCACATAGTATTTAACACTGAAATAAAATGTTTATGCACCCACCTTATACATTGACTTTTTAAACAAAAAAATTACATAAAAATAGAACGTTTTTCTATTTTAAAATCCAAAGTGCTTTTTGCTTTTGCTTTTTTTTTTCTAAAAAGTAGCCAGCAGCAGCAAACCTGACTGACACAGCTCATTGGCTAATTTAGATCACGTGCAGCCCATATTTTCCCGGAGCCGTGGACATCATGCCGCATTAGTTGCTTATTGTGCAAAGTCAACCAAATCTGGTACTTTTAAAATATCCATTGAAAATTCCTGTATCTCTGCCACCTTTCAGCTTTAGAGCCTTTGCGTCATCCTGGACAGCCTCTCCATCACTTTCCACATCCACATCATCATCTGGGTTACTTTCATCTCTGCAGCATCAAGTTCTTCCTTCACACTTTTGACAAACTGGTCCACAGTCCACTTTACAATCCCAGCTCCCTTCCCTCCCTGTCCTCCAGAAACCTCCATAAACTGCAGCTAGTTCAAAAGAAAGCAGCTTGCATCATTACAGCATCTACTTCACACCTGTACATTAACTCCACTGGCTCCCTGTCACATTCAATATAAATTAATCCTATGATCATACAAGGCCAAACACAGCCTTAGAAATGCAGGACACATCACCAACGTTATGATGACATAATACATTTTAATTTGACACAGATTGCACATGACAATAATCAGTCTCTGCTTTGCCTGTTATTGTTCACCAATTAATCATTACAGTTTATAAAAAGGCATGATTTAACTTTTTTGAAGTTTAATAATATGGTTATATTTTAGCCCAGTGACTGGAGACCTGTCCAGGATGAACCCTGTGTCCGCGCTCCACTTTAACTTCATTAAAAACTCTCTGAGAATCGCCTTTCTCTGGCCTCACCCAGTTAGAACCCGTTCTCCAGTCCATGTTGTAGCTGCAGTTTATTTGTTTTATCTTTTTGATGTAGTTTTCTTAAGAATCTGTAAGCATCAAAATCCTTGTCATTTTATTTAGTGTCCTGGGGCGCAGCTGCTCATCAGGTGATCACTGCTGCATACTGACTGACAGCCGATGAAGCTCTGCCTTCTTTGTTTCAGAACAGTGCAGTTTTTTTTTTTCTACTTTTTCCGAATCGGACCCAGTCAAATGCGGGACATTATTTCACATTCCGACTCTTCTTCAAGGGTCATGCTAAATTAGCCTGAGCTAGCGCGTTACTCTTCTTTGTGTTTTAAATGAAACATAATAGCGAATCACGAGGAGATCCCTGGTTGGTCACCGGGTTTATCAGCGAGGGAATAAACGGTGACAGACGACATGGCAACAGGTGGAAATAATTCATTAATTAACTGCTGGAGCAGCGACAGAAACGCTTACCAAGGGAAGTCGTTGTCAGCGTTGTCATAAATCCAAAGAAAACCTTTGACTACCGCTACTTTCATTCATGTCATCTGTGGTCAGTTTGAGATGCTGTTCCAAAGGTTAAAATGATTAAACACCGATAAACCTCACACTGTTAATGTCCGCTTTGCAAAGACCCGCCCTGCTTGGCTAATGTCCCGGCTCTGCCAGGTTTGATTGGTTGAGAGCAGCTTCAGTGTAAAACCTTGAAAGAAAAGTCTAGACGGGACTTTTTGCGCTCTATTTCCAAATGACGGAAATCCGTCGCAGCGACGGAGAACTTGAACCCCTGAGTTAGACACTGTCGTCAGACAACATGCAGGTATTTATAAATGTTTTAAATCAGGTTGGGTCCGGATTAGCCAGCAGGTGGGTCCGGATCCGGACCGTGGTCCGCTAATCCGTGACCGCTGGTATAGATCATTGTGGTGCCACCAAACTTGTAGGATACATAGATAACTTCATCTAGACCATACTACAACTCTTACCTTAGGAAAATGTGGTTAACTTTATTTTTTGACATTTTTTTATTGTTATTACAAGCATATAATAGCCAATAGGTACAGTATAGATCATTGTAGTGCTACCAAACTCACCCTACACATAGATAACCTCATCTAGTTTAAACTACAACTCTTACTTTAGGAAAACGTGCTTAACTTTATTTTTTGATATTTTTTCATTGTTATTACAAGCATATAATCACCAATAAGTGCACTATAGATCATTGTAGTGCCACCAAATTTACGGCACACATATAAATTGAACATGTTGAATAAACATAACATTGGCTTTATTGATGCAGAAAGGCTTATACCGATAACAACTATATTACAACCAAAGACTATTTAACTTCTCCTTTACTGTTTGCATTATGATCAAACAATGTAACATGAGAATACAACTTGTTCCTGCAAACTTACACAAAATAAAATCTCACTGAATAATAAAAATCACAATTTTTAAGATTCCCATACAGCTCCACAAAAATTGCTATAAACCTGAATATCGCTTTTTATCTTGTTTCCGGCATGATAATGAGGGAGACTTTCATGATCTGATCATGATTGGCTGGGACTTCATTACACTAAGCATCTAATTGGTCTGATTGTGTCTGGTGGTGTGGTTGCAAGGCAGTGGCCATGAGGTAAAAACTAAATACCAGCACATTTAATCAAATTAATTAAATAACTAACCAAAGCTCAAACATCTTTGAAATAAAGTAAAAATCAATGACAACACATGAAAATGTCATGTTTTTAGACTCCATGTTGACTTTTAGTTAATGTTATACCTGTAAAGAAAAAAAAATTGGTGAAAATGGTTTCCAGGGCAAGTGTTGGCTTAGAGATCCCTGCAGTTCAAACTGAGTGCTAATAAAAACGATGGAGAAAGATTTGTATTATTTATTATGTGAAATTATTCCTCAGAATTGAGAGTCAAAATTCACGAGCCAAGTGTTGCTGTGTAAATAAATCTGATAAGGTGTAGATGTGATTTTTGTCACCCTACAACTTATAATAGTTACTTTGTGGATGATGATAATACTTTATGCCCTTAATGTTACATGGAGAATATTAGAAATATCTGTGGCCCATCTTCCCAAAGTAAGAGTTGTAGTGTGAACTAGATGAGGTTATCTGTGTATGCTAAAAGTTTGGTGGCACTACAATGATCTATGGTGTACTTATTGTTGATTATATTCTTGTAATAACAATGAATAAATCTCCAAAAATAGAGTTTGGCCTATCTTCCAAAAGTAAGAGTTGTAGTATAAACTAGATGAGGTTATTTATGTGTATGATGAGTTTGGTAGCACTACAATGATCTATACTATACCTATTGGCTATTATATGCTTGTAATAACAATGAAAAAATGTCAAAAAATAAAGTTAAGCACATTTTCCTAAAGTAAGAGTTGTAGTATAAACTAGATGAGGCTATCTATGTGTAGGGTGAGTTTGGTGGCACTACGCTGATCTATACTGTACCTATTGGCTATTATATGCTTGTAATAACAATAAAAAAATGTCAAAAAATAAAGTTAAGCACATTTTCCAAAAGTAAGAGTTGTAGTATAAACTAGATGAGGTTATCTATGTGTAGGGTGAGTTTGGTGGCACCACAATGATCTATACTGTACCTATTGGCTATTATATGCTTGTAATAACAATAAGAAAATGTCAAAAAAATAAAGTTAAGCACATTTTCCAAAAGTAAGAGTTGTAGTATAAACTAGATGAGGTTATCTATGTGTAGGGTGAGTTTGGTGGCACTACACTGAGCTATACTGTACCTATTGGCTATTATATGCTTGTAATAACAATGAAAAAATGTCAAAAAATAAAGTTAAGCACAGTTTCCTAAAGTAAGAGTTGTAGTATGAACTAGATGAAGTTATCTATGTGTACGATGAGTTTGGTAGCACTACGATGATCTATAGTGTACTTATTGGTGATTATATACTTGTAATAACAAAGAAAAAATCTCAAAAAATAGAGTTTGGCCTATCTTCCCAAAGTAAGAGTTGTAGTAAGAACTGGATGAGGTTATTTATGTATACTACAAGTTTGGTGGCACTAAAATGATATATAGCGTACTTATTGGTGATTATATGCTTGTAATAACAATGAAAAAATCTATAAAAATAAAGTTAAGCACATTTTCCCAAAGTAAGAGTTGTAGTATGATCCAGATGAAGTGATCTATGTATTCTACAAGTTTGGTGGCACTACAATGATCGATAGTGTAGTCATTGTTCATTTTATACTTCTATTCTTTATTCTATTGATAAAATAGAGGTGCCATTTGCCATTTAGGCTTTGGGAAATTCCTCAAAAAATTTATTATTTTCACATCAAATAAATGTGTTGTGATATACATAAGATGAGATACACATGAAATAAATTTGATAACAATCCACCTCTCCTTGGTGACGCTTTTTAATATTTCTCTATAATTATTTTTCTGGTGTAGCAACTTGCAGTAGGCCCCTAAGCATCTGCGGAGCAGCAAGCTCTGCATTGGGTCCAATGTAATTCTCCCAGCGCAGTGGGAGACTCGTTTTGAGGAAACTACGGTTGTAGCTCACTGTCTGCCTTGCTGTGGTTACAGAGAGGTGTCTGTTTTGTAGAATAAATCATCCGCAGATGAGTTATTGATCCGGAAAAGCGGAATCTGTGAATATCTTTCTAACTTTACTCAAGTCTGACTGCTAAATAAACTCAGAAGTAGATTCGGCCACAGAGTCAAGGGGTGTGAATAAAGGACAAAAAAAGAATTATGGTTAATAGTAATGTTTAATGCTCTAATAGAAAAATTATTAGATACATATACAATTTATATGGATATGAATAGATATAACACACACACACCACAAGCAATGTAATTTCAAGGGAGAAAGTAAATATATTCCAACAGGATCATTCAAAGAAAACAACAAAGACCAAAAAAAATAAAACACTTTAGTTCAGTTTGTTCTGGGTTTTCAGTTCATGAGGTCCATTGGGAAACCAAATTCAGAGGATCCGGGCTTGAACAAAACATTTTCCTACCACACTGTAGCGGTGGTTCTCTGGTAGCTCGCCACCCAATGGACAGTCGAAGGAACAGCACAAAACAAAAAACCTGACCTGAAATCAGGCCAGAATCTTAAATTAGTAAAATAAACTTAACCTTAGCAATAAATAAATCATAAACAATAAGTCAGTTAGTCATGCCATAAATCACAGCATTAAGATACATCAAATAGGTTAAATAATAAACAAGATTTCTATATGAAGCTTCAATTTTCCAAATATCACAAGGTAAAATAAAGTAAAGTGCACTTATAATTCAAAGATGAAATCATGGGTCAACAAAAAAAAAATTAAAGTATTTCAACATTTCAATCACAAATGTATTGCGCAACACATATCAATAAGCAATCAGATCCATTGAAAAGAAATTGCACCATGGCTTCTAAGGCTGGAAAAGTTCCAGACAAAGTTCTATAATTAACCCAAAGCATAAATCAATGTATAACCAATACATTTACGGCTTGGGAAAATCATATCGGTTCTTGCTTGGGGAAAGTTTCCCTCCGCATTAATCAAAAGAAAAGACGGAGTCTGAGTGAAGCCGGTGCGGGTCTGGGAGCTATATTTACTACCTATGTTAGCGTAGCATGCAACCGGTATACTGTGGCGTCACAAACTCAAAATACGTAATGAAAATAATATACTTTGACTCACTGATGAGTAGATGATTTGGGAGAGGATTGAAGGAATGTCCACCAGGTTATGAGTTGTAATCTGTGGTATGATTTAAGTTATCGGTAAATTAGAATGAAAAACAATAAAGCATGGCCAATAGACGGGAACAAACTTACTGAGTTCAAAGAGGTTAAAGTAGTGATGTTACGTGATGTGCCGAGGCTTCGAGGCGTGTGTCGAGTAATGGAGGGGGCGTTTCCGTAAAGCGCGTATCGAAGCTTGCTTCATTTAGGGGAGGAGCCTCGCTGCCCGGCTGTACCACGTGACTGCTTCGGGAAGTGGCTCAGATTTTGCCAGATGACCGATTCATTCAGAACCGGTTATGGCTGCACGCTGCATCATAAAACAGTTCTGCTAACCAGATGCAGTTTAAAACGCCACTTAGTCTGTTTATAAGTTTCGTTTTTATTAATTCCGCATTTTTTAACTACATGCACTGTATTTCTGTGCCTCAGCGCTTGCTCCTCTCCCCCCCTCCTTTCCCTCGGAGCAGGTGCTTTTATCACCATTCACCATTCAAAACGTGAATCACTACGTTTAATGTCCTCACATCGGTAGCAACGTGTGCCAGTTAAACTCAATAGGAGAGTTAGTAGCTGTGTTTCATGCTCTTTTGTTTTTAACAACATAGAATCAGTGGCGCTTCGGTGGGCGTGCTGCTTCGCGCTTTAATTCAGGTGCGCACTTTTAAGGGTCATTTTAAAGAACTTGTAACATCAGGGGCTTCATCTCAGATCCATCAGTACCCTGTTCCCTTTATAGAAGCCCTTTACAGTATTTAGTTATGCATTTTCCCCACTGTTTATCCGTCGCACGCAGCGCACCAACGGGGGTAAAATCCGCCCACCGCACCGCCCAGAGTGCACTGACGAGAGCAATAGAAATTTGTCTGGTCAGCGCGGCGACTGACTGAGAAACCTGTCGCTGTGAAAGGTGATGAGAATGTTATAAACTGTAACAGTCTAGAAGTGCATTGAGCTGAAAAGAGGGAGACATCAGCAGCAGGATCGTGCGTAAAGATGCAGCGGGAACCTCTGTGTGCTTCAGTGTTGCTGCTGAGGGGAAATTGTTGACCATAATCCCCCCCCCCCACCCCCCCAAAATTAGCATAATCTCACTCTTAACTTTTGATCAAAGTTGAGAGGTCTGATTATTACACACCATGCCATATCACATGACACTACTATTTTGGGAATAATTACACACAGAGAATACATTCAAACAATATTTTATTATACACATATGTGTATACATAATTTATGTAGACAAATGATTTCGTCCTACACCTTTTGTGAAGTCATTCCCAAGAGCCATAATAGACAAAAAATCAATGCATCACACGTGTTAAGATACAGCTGGCTGTGATTATACACCTCGCCAGTAGGTGGTTTCGTGTGCACATGAAGCTCCAAGAAATGAACCCTTTCTCGAAACAGTTGGCTCAAGTGGTTCAATGCCTCGTGAGGCTTCATCTCGCCATCACTAGGCTAAAGTGATCTATGGTGGAGGCAACCACAGAGTTAATTAAGCAGCGGTGGAGTGTCAAGGCGGGTTTTTTCCAAAACAAACGAGATGCCGCAGCTGGGAGCAGCGTTGGCTGTAGCATCTGTGGAGCAATCTGTATGGGTCAGGGACCCACCCCTTTTAAAGGGACAGGGCGCGCTACTATCAGACTGAAACCGGAAGTAGGGCCTTATGTGACGTGGGTTACATTAGTTTGAAATACAGCCGTGCGATATCGAACCTGTTTCATATTCCTAGTTTAACTAGGTGCCGTTGTTGGACTCATTCGTTTTCTGTTACTTGAAATAACATGAAAACTACTCGGCCACCACAAATACAGGGTCATCTTATGACTATCTGATAATTTGGATGTATTATTTTATTCAGCAATTGGTCAATGTCATTATCTGATGGGACCTAATATAATGTGTATAAAGCTTTGTAGAAATCTCAGGTGATGTTTATACTTTCAGGATTATATACTGTATTCCCAGTTCAATCTGTAACTGCAAATATAGTTGTTTTTTCTTTATTTATTTTAAGTTTATTAGCTAAGAAGCTTCCAGGCTTATTGCCATGTTCAAAGTTTTCTTTTCAAAGTCTTGGTGTTAAAATTCATTTTGTAAGTAGAGTCATTAACACCTCCGTCCTTCCCAACAGTTTTCAGAACAGGTGAACGAGAATGTCCAGTGCTGAAAACTGGAAATCTACAATTAGTGGGATTCATGGCAGTTTACAGGGACAAAAATCCCACATTTCGCGCAGAGAAGGCCCTTTCCTATTACTAAGATGATGAACCCCAACTTCAGCTCCCGCGGCCTATGAGAATCCACTCTACATGTCGTACCCTGGGTCAGACTATTTGTTTAGGCTCATTTTGAGTGAAGACATCTTGATTTCTCTGTCAATCACCTTTTGGATTCAAGCTGAGCCCCAGGAACCGCTGATCAGGATTCCCGCCCCCTCCTGGATTCTGAGGGGGTTGGTGGCTTGTTTTCTGAAATCCTCTCCACTTATTTGTTTCATCACAGTCATTAACCTGTTTCCGTCCCTTGCAGCTGCTTCCTGTGAGAGCTCCCAGCAGATTCCTGGTCCCACCAGAGATCTCTTTTAATAAGTATCTTAAATATCTGTGTACGACAGAGTTTTTGGATTTTTTTTGTCAGTCGTATTACAGGAATTTGGAGTCATTTGTGTGTGAGGTTTCTACTCTGCTTATGACTACATAGTTTTCTGGTTTCTGTTGTGCAAGTTCTTCTTAGGATCTCTCCAGTTTATGTTCACCCCCTTGTCTTCCTTCATAGCTAGAGCCTGTTTACAATCAACCACCTGCTTCTTGTTCTCTAATTACTGCCCCCTGTAACCCACAGTTAACTCTGTTCTTTGTCACATTCTCCTGTTGCCCAGCTTCTTTATGTTCCTGTTTCACTCCCGGTGATGTTCCCTGGAAGAGTTATGTGCTTTTCTGTACTATTTTTAGCTCAGTTGAACACACAGCATTCAACTCAGATATGCAGTTTTCCCTGCTGCATGAATGGGGGATGATAACATGATAGTTTGGACACTGTCTACTTAGAAGAGATTAAAGGAATGAATAAAATAATTTCTCAACAGACAATATAGTTTTGTGTCCTTGTGGTTGTTAAGATTAATTCTCCAAATGAGGAGAGTAGCAGACCTTCTCACACGTTAACTTTTAAAAACAAGTGCCGTTGTTTTTATACTTCTCATGATGTGACTTATTGTTTATTTAATCGGTTATGCGTTTTGCGGCCAGCCTTCAGAATGGTAGTTGCAATGTCTTTGTCGGTGTGCACAGTAAGCATGGTCAAAAAAATAAGACATCCGGAGAGTCCGTGTGGGCTCTACTAGGTGGTCACAGATGATGACATTCATGTCATCATCTATGACCACACATAGAAAGGCTTCACGTTTAAGCTGACCAAGATATGAATAGGGCAATAAGAACACACACACACACAACATGGTCCTCCCCCATTTTAGGAGTAACAGCTTGCTGTCATGATTGGGTTTGCTACCCCAATTACTGTTCCTTTTATTCTCACTTCCCATTTTCCTTTTATATTTACACCTCATCCAGCCATTACTTTTAATACATATATTTCCTCTTGCTGATTCAATGCTTTCATGTCTCTTACGGAAACAGTACGCAAACATGTTTTTCACGTGAAAGAAAACAGACTTTCATCTTCTGACTTCTGTCATGTCAGAGCATCCTCCTGCTCTTTGCTCTACTGCGTCCTGCCGAGAGCCACTGTTCTTTAATAAATTACCCAGCAGGTGAGTGGTCATCCAACATATACATGCACACTGTGGAAACCGTGTGTATGTGTGTGTGTGTGTGTGTGTGTGTGTGTGTGTGTCTGTGTCTGTGTCTGTGTCTGTGTCTGTGTCTGTGTCTGTGTGTCTGTGGGTGTCTGCGTGTCTGTGTGTGGTTAGGACCACTGATGTCTGAGGCAACAATGCCCCCTGCAGCCTGTTCTTCTTTGAACTGCTGAAACTGTTTCAGAGTAGTACGTATGTGTGTTGAGATTCACTATGCAAAAATATAGTAGTGAGGCATTGTGAGAGGAACATCAAAGAACAGATTTAGATGCAGCTTTACCTCAAACTGCAACTGAGTGCAGTGAAGAACCTTTTTGTGATGATGAAATGTTAAACTTATCGGAGCAACATGACAGCAATAGGCAGCCAGTCAGCTGGAAGAACAGAGCCAGAAAGTCTGGCTGATGTGGGATCAGCTGAAGCTACTAAGTAAAAAAGCTGGTTGTGTTACACATGTGGAAACCAGTGTTAAAGTGGAGCGATGTGACCTTAGCAACAGAGAGGAGCAGTTAGCATCAGGAAAGTGACAGACAGAAGCAGATATAAAACACCACTAAATGACAAATAAAAAAAAAGAAAAACTACTGAATTATTAGTGAAAATCAAGAACAGAAACGTTGGAACGTGTTGTTTTTCAAATGACGTATATGTCTGGAAGAAGGAAACGCATCCTGAAGGTGTGGCTTTTAACCGCCATACCACATCTTCTTTGCAACATTAACATTTTAAGGAAATCTGCGAGAAACAGTAAAGGATAAAAAAGTAAATGAATCATTATAAGTAACATAAATTAAACACAAAACTACAAATAATGTTCGTATAATAGAGAAAGAGAGAGAGAGACTGATCTGTTTCAAAGTTTGCATTATGGAGTTAAAATTTAGGGCTTTATGAGGAGGTTTTTGCCTCAGCCATGGTGGGCGAACAGTCCACCGTTTGAAATTAAAACAGCAGAACATTCCTGCAAGCCAACTCTTGAAACAGACCAAATGCCTGTATCTTAATGAAAATAAAATTATGACATTTATACTTTTGATTGTGTCTTTAATACTTCATCGGCTGGTTGTGCTGTTCTTTTTACATCTCTCTTTGCAGGTGAAGAAACAAACTGAGGATGTATCGTTCTCTCCCTTGTTTGTCCTATTTTTTCACCTTTTCTCCTTTTTTCTCTTCTACCTTCTTGTTTTAGTGTCCATATAACATGAAATATTCCCTGCATAAATTATAATAAAGCCACTTGCCTATATAAATCAAGCGGAGCACTACGGCGAAAGCAGTAAGGCTCCACTTGTGAAGGTAAAATCTGTTGAGCTCTTTTTGGCATTTAGACAACAATTCTTATTGCCACATTGCCAGACAGGACACTATTAAAAAAAACAGTGTGTAACTGCACAACATTTGTAATATTCTGTCCTGGTTCCTGTTTATGATTTGGTTAAAGTTAGCTTTTCCCTGCTTTTTGGTTTATTTGTGTTTTAGGTTCTGGGGTTCTTTCATAGTTGGAGTTCTGTCTTAGTTTTGGTTTGTGTCTTAGTGTGAGTTTTGAGGTTTATTTTACAGTTATTGTTTTAAGTCTGGTTTCTGATCTGGTCTTGTTTTGAGCCTCAGCACTGATGTCTGGTCTAATTACTTACTCTGCACACCTGCCTAACTCCACCCCTCCTGCAATCACCTCTCACCGGTTTCACCTGCTTCCACCTCCATATAAACTGTTCAGTCCAGACATCAGTGCCAGGTCGTCTTGTTGAGTTTTGGGTGAGTCTCCTCCTGCAAGGTTCTGTTTATGGTTTGCTTTTGGAGTTTTGACCCCTTGTCTCCAGAGATCTGAGCCATCCTGTTTCTGTCTGTTCCTGCCCTGCCTGCCCAACTGGACTGTTTGTTTCTCTGCCGTTTTTTGGTGCAACAGCCTTTTTGGATTTTGTCTCTGTTTTTGATTTATTAAAGATCCTTCTTTTTAAAGAACCCTCTGCTGGTCTGGCTGAATTCTGGGTCCGCTTCCTCTGATCATTACAACATTATTATAATCCAGACATTTCAGAGCTGATACATCTTCCCCTAATCAGTCTTTCTGTCCAATCGAAGTATCTCAGACTCTGTCCCTCCAGAGTCCGTTGTCTTCTATCTGTAATTTCCATGGTAACTGACTTTTCAGTCCAGTCTCTGTAATCTCACAATCTCTAACACTTTTATTTGTAATTTTATGTATAAAAATTTATATTAAATGTAGCTTATATAAAATGGCATTTCTAAAGTGTTTATACTAACGTTCTCCCTGTCTAAGATGTGGACATCATTGTTGTCAAAAGAGTGCTCTGTTCTTTTCTTTGATATTTTATTTTGTAATTTTGGTATGAGACAAATACAAACATTTCAGACATTGAACATGTTGGCTGCCAGGCCATAAAATATAATAATAGAACAAAAAAAGTTGGTTGGGTGGCTGACTTCCAAGTCAATAGGATGAGTTTCTTTGCCACCACCATCCCAAGGTGCACAGCCATATGAACATGGAACGGCATTTGACGTGCCTCTGAGGAACATCCAAATATTGGCATGTTTTGGTCTGGTACAATGTCATAGGAATATAATCTGGAAAACCACTGAAAGATTGCCAACCTGTCAGAGTAGGGCAGAACCAAAATAAATGGGCGAGAGACCCCTCAGTCGAATGGCACCTGTCACACATAGAGGAAATTGTGGGGAATATTGGATTTAGCTTAACTTTAGAATAATGGAGTTTGTGCATAACTTTAAATTGTATCAATATGTATCAAGTATTAACAGAGCAAGAATGGACTCGTGACATTGCTTCTTCCCAAAGCTCTTCTGTTATTACTGAACCCAGGTCTCCTGCCCAAGCTTCCCTTATTGAGGATGAGGAGATGTCGATGCCAAAGCAGGTATCAAAAGTTAAGACTAAGTGTCTGGAATCTGGAGAGGATCTTAGGTTTTCATAAATGGGGTGACAATAGGGCTTACATTGAAATTTTGAGAAATGTTCCTTAATATAATGCCTGATTTGAAGACAACAGGGAAAAAAATTCATTTGGGACACTAAAGTTGCTATGAAGCTGAGAGAACTGTGGAAATCTACCCTGGGAGTAGATATCTGAGAAGGTGACAAAACCTTTCTCCTTCCAGACAGCAAACACCCCATCCAACTGCCCTGGTCTAAATGTGTGGTTATGGCAGACACCACCAAATATGGAGACATTAGGGATGTTGCAGGCCTTTCTAATCTGGCTCAAGATTCTTAATGAATGCTTTAAGGTGAAGCTAAGTTTAGTTTGCTTATCAGCTGGGAGAGGGCCAGAAAACTGCAGTGCAGAAGGGGATAAATCCTTCCTAAAACAAGCTTCTATCTGTGGCCATATCGGAGGATCACCAAAGCTGGATCAAACGATCAGATCTCTCAAGTTCGCTGCCCAATAGTAATGTTTCAGAATGGGGAGACCAAGGCCACCCTTCTTTACAGATTTATGAAGATGACTCTTAGAAATTCTGTGCAATTTGTATCCACATACAAACGTCACTATGATGAAGTCTAACCTTTGAAAGAATGATGACCGTAAAAATACTGCTAATTCTGAAAAATATATAGCAACCTCTGCGATAGACTGGTCCAGTGTGTACCCTGCCTCTTGACCATTGACAGCTGGAGATAGGCACCAACACCCCTTGCAACCCCACAAGGGATAGACATGTTAGAAAATGGATGGATGGATGGATGGATGGATATAGCAACCTTGGTAAGCATAGCATCTTGACAACGTTAATTCGCCCTATCATTGAGAGCGGCAGGACTCGCCAACTTTCAATACAGGCCTTAACCTTCTCTACAGCTCATAAAAAAATTTACTCGTAAAGAAGCTTAGGCTTCCTGGTCAATTTGAGGCCCAAATAAAAGAAATGAGGATTAGTCACAGTGAATGGCAGCGTCTTTAGAAATTCCTCTGTTAAGGTGGCAACTAGTGGCATAAACTCACATTGTCCCCAGTTTATTCTGTAACCAGATATCGTATCAAACAAGTTTAAATAGTATAAGAGAGTGGGAACGGAAACATGTGGCTCATTCAGGCAAATTAATAAATCGTCTGCATAAAGAGTCACGAGGATTTCATGCCCACCAACAGTGGCGGCTGGCCCATAGGGGGCGCTCGGGCGCTGCCCTCCCTAGATGTGGAGGGGAGAAGTCAAAATATATATAGATTTTAAAAGTATTATTAATGTCAGTTTTTACCTAATAGTACGTGGCTACATGTAATAAGAATTATTAAAACACTTCTATTGATTTAATCTATCATTTAACAGTGCATTTCCACCAACAGAACGTATCATTTCTCTTCTTCTACACTTTTGGGGCTGTGACTGAAGTAGCCCTACAAGTGTAGCGAAATAACCAATCGTATACTGTTGCTAGGGAAGATTTATAAATATTTGGCCAATCAGCATCGCCAAAATGAATGGCTTTGGGGCTCCTGGAGTAGTAGCCCTAGCTGCACAGTGATAGGTGCACTTCACGCGTGACGTCACGAGCTACATCCGCGCTACATCCGGGTAACGTTGGACGGCAAACACAGCACTGTTTTCGCTTACCAGCGTGACAAAACGGGTGAATTAGAGCGTACTTTTAGTCTATTTTTGGAATCTAAACAATGCCTACGACTTGTTGTGCTCCCGGTTGCACACAGAAGCATTCCAAATCGTCGGATGTACGTTTGTTTCGTTTACCGAAGGACAAAGAAATAAGAAAGAAATGGATCATTTCAATGAAAAGGATGCAGGATGCCAATGGACTGTGGGAGCCATCATACTAAGATAGAATTTGCAGTCTACACTTCATCTCCGGTAAATACAACTTAATTTTGCACTAGTCATTGTTCTACTACTTAAATCATTATATAATTAAAAAATTAGGATACATATATTATAGTCAAGACGTAAACGTTTGTTTTGTAATAATATACGTACATGTACAATGTATGCAAACCCTCTTGCATGAGTCTGTGAAAAGGATTAACAAGACAAAAACACCAAAATAATCCTTTGTGAACAATGTTTTTTTTTTATTAATTAAATGCTTATTGTGGAATCGTAGTAATTTTCCGACTTTTAATTTAAATGCATGTACTGGGTTAGGCAGGGAAATCTATTGGCCAGCCCCACCAAGATTTTTTTTCACCAGCCGCCACTGCCCACCAACTTGAATTCCTTTAATCTCCGGATGCTCTCTAATACCAATGGCCGAGGGCTCTAGTGCTAAATTGAAAAGAAGCGGAGACAAAGAGTCCTCTTGATGAACTCTGCATTTCAGGGAAATAGGTTTAGACTTAGTTCTGTTTGTGATTATGGAGGATTGTGGGTGTGCATACAGCATTTTAACCCATTCAAATTTTTGGAACGTGGCAAACAAATAGGGCCATACAATCATATCAAATGCTTTGTGGGCGTATTGATGCTCCTGCAATCACGGTGTGGTCTGTGTATAGAACATTAAGGATTTTCCACACATTACAGAACAAATATCTACTAGAAATAAAACTTGTTTGGTCTGGGTGAATTACTTCAGCTATACCCTTTCCTAATCTTGTTGCTAGTAATTTTGTTATAACTTTGAAGTCATAATTTAGCAGAGCAATTGGTCGATAGCTTCCCTTATCCGTATCATCTTTGCCCTTTTTAAATAGGAGACTGATATTAGCATCATTAAAAGAAGGATGAACAAGTTTATTTCTGACTGTATCAGAAATTATTCTAAGGAGTAAGGGAGCGAGAATAGCCTGGAAAGCCTTATAAAACTCCAGACCAAACCCATCTGGGCCAGGAAATCCTTTAATTGCCTCTTTTATTTCAACTAGGGAAAAATCTTGTTTTTCCTTAAAGTCTGCATTTATTTATGGAAAAGGCAGATGATAAAAATTCTTCAAAATCTTCTTGTTGTGCAAGTGACTTAGCAGTGTAAATTACGGAGTAAAATTCCCTAAAACGCCCATTAATATCCTGAAGATCTGAAAGCATAATGCCTGATTTTGATTTTAACTTGTGTATAGCCCGTTTAGTTCGCTCTCTCTTTAATTGCCTAGATAGTAGTTTTTGAGGCTTATCCCCCAGTTCAAAATGTTTGTGCTTTAACTTTAGTAACATATTACCAATCTGTTTGTCATAGTTTGGGTTTTGTTTAGTCTTTAGTTTTGAACTTCTCTTTATTTAACCTGTTCACTCTTCTGTCACCAGCCACTAATCAAGTCAGTTCTGTTCACCTCTCAGCCACCAGTCACCAACCAATCAGTTCGTTCCACTCCCAGTCACCACCCTTCCTTAGATCAGTTCCACTTGTTGCCAGCAATTAGTTTTCAACTCCGGTCATCTGTTCACTCCTCTATTTATACCTGCCTCAGTCCACTCTTCAGGGCCAGATTATTTTGAGCCATTTGGTGAGTCTAATCCAGCGTTTTCTGTTTGCCTGCCTACCTGTGATTTTGACCCAATTCTGCCTCCTGATTATCTGAACCAGCCTGATCCCTGTTAAACCTGATTACCTGCCTGTTGCCTGACCTGTATTCTGTCTTCTGACTGTCTGATTATCTAACTTGCCTGATACCAGACCTGGATCTGTTCCCTGACTCTGCTCCTGGATTCTGATCTGGACTACCCTGCACTTCTGTTTACCTGGTTTGTCTTTGGACTATGGTTTGGATTACGAACTCTGTTTATTCCCTTACATCATTCTGCCTGTCTGTCACTCAGATTCCAACCCATTACCTGTCCTTTTAATAAATCGTCTTAAAACGTCACCTATCTGTCTGGTTGAATACTGGGTCCTCAGTTTCTGTGCATGACACTGTTTCCCCAAAATGGAATTGTATTAAAATTTAAGAATATTGTATTCTGATTGGAGACAAGAGCTTCTATAAATCTCTTCCGCAGCAAATAATTCACAATTTCTTTCATTTATTTTTGCTTGTTTTTGTTTAACAAAAGTCCGATCTTCCTGTGCTCTCGCCAAGACCGGACTTGACGAGAACGCGAGTCCGTACTTGAGAAACGGCCAAAAGCGTAGTAGCAAAATGGCTGGCGGAGCTAGTTGCCCTGAGCATAGACGCAGGCCGTTTCTCAATATGCGTTCTTGAGCGGTCTCGTGTGCTCGTGACACGTCATCAGCCTCAGACCGAGCACTGTTCCGAGAACGCCAAACCGAGAACGTGCCGAATCTCCGGATGTTGTTCTCGCCCCGCCCTCTTTATCGAGCATGCATCAGAGCAGACTTGTGCGTTCTTCAGACTGACCGCTTGCCCAGAATGCACCGCGGCCGCAGCTTGATTCCAGACAGCGCAAACAGAGCTCACAGCGGTAAGTTAAAAATCCCCTTTTCTGCTGCTGTTTTTCTTCAAAAGTACGTTTTCAGATCGTTTGAGGCGAGAACATTATACTTTTAAGCTTCCCTATGTGGCCTGTTTACAGAGTTAGTACGTAATTTTAAAAAAAAGTCCGATGTTGAGCAGAACGGAGTGACCCGCAGACCTCCGAGGGAAACCGCAGCCAGGGCTGATGTTAGTCCGTCTTCAGTACACTTCTGTCGGCCAAGTAGTGTGCATAGTACCGCTGGTTATGATTTATTTGTTTTGTGTTTATCTGACTGACGTGTGTTGCTTTATTAACTCAATACTTGCTGGAATAAATTGTAAATGTCTCCCAAGGACGACAGCAGCATATAAAATAAATAAATAAATAAAATCTACAAATGTTTTTCCTATCTAAGTGAGTTTCTTCTGAGTCAGGACACGAATAATTGAGAGGAGAAAGAGGGAAAGAAAACAATAGTAATAATAGTATATGAAAATAACAGACATTTATTTTTTTACAAATGTTTTATCTTTGGAACAGAATGAAGGTGTAATATATTCAACAAATTATTAACAGTTACTAACATGGTTTAAAACAAAGAAATAACTCCTATTAAGATCTTATACAAATAGACAATGCCTATAAACTTACAATTAAAAATAGTTGCAATGGAAATTAATTTATTGATTATTAAATGTATTTTTACAGGTGGTGAAAAAAATGAAATGAAGCAGCATGTGAACATGACTCCAACTGATCTACGTTAGGTCAGATTTAGTCATGTTCACTTAAACATGCAGCCTGTCTTCAGCCGCCGGATGGCTGTCCTCCTCTGGGTCAACCTCCTCGTCCTCCACGTCTAGCTGGTCCCCTGCCTCTATACAAATATTGTGGAGGATGCAGCAGGCGCCGATTACTTTTGGGGGAAACGTCAGGCGGACCTCCAACGCCCTGAAGAAGATGAAACGCCACCGTGTCTTCAGACCACCAAAGGCACGCTCAGTGATGTCTCTCGCCTTGGCGTGGTGCCTGTTGTAGCATGCCTCCACTTGACCTGTACCAAATATAACATTAACTTGTAATTTAGGTAATATGCTGATATGTCTTAATCTTATATCCAATTAATATAATCTATTTATCAATTGTGTGTCATTGCTGGCTCTATTTAAGGACAAGCCATGTTAAATGTGGCAAATCTGCAGTTACTCAGTCACTTAAACAGTATCAGAGGGACTTTAATCTCAGAATATACTTTGTATTCGTAATATTTAGGCCCGAGCAGCTAAGCGCTGCGAAGGCCTATTGTATCTGTAGTGTTAAGGCCTATTGTATCTGTAGTGTTAATTATTATTATTATTATTATTATTCTGCCCCCCTAAAGAGGGGCCTTTTTGGGGGCTTTCTCATTTTCAAAAACTCACCAAACTTGGCAGATGCATGGTGACTGTTTAAAAATTTTGTATTTTAAGGTCGTCACAAAAATCTAAAGAAAAATGCCTCAACGGCGCCACCTAGAAATTTTCAAAGGACCCTTTGCTATTCACTTACTTCGTCGTAGAGACATGAAATTTGGTACAGTTGTAGAGCTCAACAAGACGCTCAGAATTTACAATTAATGTCATAGTGCAAATATCACAGGAAGTTGGCCATTTTAGACTTAAAGTCTGATTTTGACCCAATTTTTGACGTTTATAGCATTGCTATTTGATGGATCTCCTCCTAGAGATTTTGAGCGATCGGCTTGAAACTCGGGCAGTCTGATCATAAGGCATGGCCAATCAAAAGTTATCAAAACGGTGAGTTTTTGAGCATGCTGAAGGGGCGTTGGCAGGGGTCAAAGTTCACCTATTCGCCACAAAAAATAAAAGTGTTATATCTCCTACACAGAAACACACAGAGGCACCAAACTTTCTGTGATTAATCATCATCAGGTCTCCTATAATATCCAATGGTCAAATGATGACATCACTTAGGCCACACCCCCTGACAACAGGAAGTGTCATGTTTTGCTGTAAACGGTCGCTATGTTACCCCTCTGAGCTAATCAACATGAAACTGTGTCCAGAGACAGAAAACATGTTGTTGTGTTGTGGATTCCAGCCCCAAGTCGATTCGATGGAGCAGGAGAGCGTGGCGGCGTGGTGAAGTCACCTCAAACGCCGCTGCCATACGTTTGGCTCTGAATTCCACATTTTTGGGCCGAGCTGCATAAAACTCACTTGGATGCATCCTTATCCACCCCCCAACAGGAATCCATAACAAATTTTGGTGGGCGTGACCTAATGCCTCAACGGCGCCACTTAGCAATTTTCAAAGGACCCTTTGCTATTCACTTACTTCATCGTAGAGACATGAGATTTGGTACAGTGGTAGAGCTCACCAAGACGCTCAGAATTTACAATTAATGTCATAGTGTAAATATCACAGGAAGTCGGCCATTTTAGATTGAATGTCTGATTTTGACCACATTTTTGACGTTTATAGCATTGGTATTTGATGGATCTCCTCCTAGAGATTTTTAGCGAGCGGCTTGAAACTCGGGCAGTCTGATCATAAGGCATGGCCAATTAAAAGTTATCAAAACGGTGAGTTTTTGAGCTTGTTGAAGGGGCATTAGCAAGGGTTAAAGTTCACCTACTCGCCACAAAAAATAAAACTGTTATATCTCCTACACAGAAACACACAGAGGCATCAAACTTTCAGTGATTGATCACCATCAGGTCTCCTATAATATCCAATGGTCAAATGATGACATTGCTTAGGCCACGCCCCCTGACAACAGGAAGTGTCATGTTTTGTTGTAAGCGGTCGCTATGTTACCCCTCTGAGCTAATCAACATGAAACTGTGTCCACAGACAGAACACATGTTGGTATGTTGTGGATTTCAGGCTCAACTGGATTGGATGGAGCAGGGGGGCGTGGCGGCGTGGCATATTCACCTCAAACGCTGCTGTCATACGTTTGGCTCTGAATTCCACAGTTTTGGGCCGAGCTGCTTAAAACTCATTTGGATGCATCCTTATCCACCCCCCAACAGGAATCCTTAACAAACTTTAGTGAGCAGGACTTAGTTTCTCTATAGCGCCACCAAGCAAATTTCAAAGGACCCTTTGGTATTCACTTACTTCATCGTAGAGTAATGAAATTTTGTACAGTTGTAGATCTCAGCAAGACGCTCAGAATTTACAATTAATGTCATACTGCAAGTATCACAGGAAGTAAGCCATTTTAGATTGAAATCTGAATTTTGATACCAAGTTGACATGTAAAGCATATGTATTTGATCATACTTGTCCAGCAGGGGGCAGCAAGAGACCACAAATAAACCCCAAAGGAATTTCTCTTGGTAAGTAAGTGATCTTAACTCTTTGGTTTCCTTGTATATTTAAGTTGAACAGATATACAAATCCTGCTTGAAAACTGACAAACTCTTGTTCAATACATTTCAGTTTTTATTTATATAACGCCAAATCATGAAACATGTCATCAGGGGTGGATTGGGACAAAAAATTGGCCCTGGCATTTTGGATTAGACTGGCCCACCACATTTTTTTTGTGTACTGAATGTGTATACCAACTGTGCAATACCAACTGTGCAATACCTTGAAGTCAGGATAATGGAAATTAGTGAGAGTGGACACTTAAAATACTTCCAAAATCTTAATTTATTAACACTGTAAAATGTAAACTCCACCACAGCACAGCAACTATTCTTAGATCAGAGAGAGAGAGAGAGAAAGAGAGGTGTCACGGTCAATCACACATATTATCACGTTACATCATTATAAGAAGTTATTGTAAGTTGCTCATCAGATCTATTCAGTCTTCCAGATACTGTAGGGTAACATTGGACTAATGTGCACTCACTGTGTAAAAAAGGATGCCAATGACAAAATGAACCAGAGAAATGCCTCACTTGTCATCATGGAAAGAAAGAAAATATATAATAACATAATATAAATTTTGATTTACTCAGTCATTTGTAATAAGTATTTTATTTATCTAATTTCCTAATTTTTGATCATATTTTCTTTAAAATCGCAGACTTTTCGCTATTTTTCATGTAAATCCTTGGTGGCGCTTGATAGCGAAGCCGGTGAGGCCGCAGCGAGCTTGGCCTACCCTGGGATTGCGCAATCCCATGGTAACTGCGCTGACTTCCATTCTGTGAATGCATCTTCCTGTCTCTAGATCATAAATTCAATTGTTCAAACAGTTATGAACTGATTTTCCACAATTTAATATATGTGGATTACGAATTGTGTTTTGGTCATCAAACTGTGTGCAGATAACATGTTTTCGTGGTGCTGGCCGATCATAAACAGCAAAGAAGTGGTTGTAGGTGAGGCCAGCAGTTCCTTGGCCACTAGGCAGGGGGCGCTCAAGGGGCACCGCTCGTGATCCCCAAATAGTAGAGTCAAAACAAGTTATTGATGTTTTATTAGCGAGTTTTGCTAAACAAGTAAAGCACTAAAAAGACTAAACATACAGCTGGAACAGGACTGATCAGGGAAGGCTTTCCTCCCTGGCAGTGAGCTCCATTGAGACTGAGAGACTTTTAAAACTGAAGAAGATAAAGAGAACTTTTACCGGAAAATGATGATATTTTTGTTCAGAAAGAGCGCCACAGGGACTTAAATTATAAGTAGAGGTAAGACAGCGATACTTATTCATGTTTTGTTTTTGTGATAAAATCTGCGTAATGTGGGTTATAGTTTTAGAATGTGTTACAAATGCAGAAATCCATCATAACTCATAAACTGTTACCAATCAAATGACAATTTTTTTCATCAAAGAACCAATATTTTTCCATGTATCTTGGTGAATTTATTTGGCTCAATCAGTCTCCTTCAGCACTTTGCAACGAGTCTACTCTGTAGAGTGTATATATTTGTAAATCTGACTCTGATGACGTCAGTGCCTCACCAGCCATGAACCCTACCGCACGTTAGAGACTGACATTTTTTCGGGAATCCCGCGGGTCACGTGATTCCCACGGGAATCTCGCGGGATGGGAGTCAACATCAGTAAATATCACGTGATTGGGACGGTACAGGATTAAATATAAACGGGAGCAGACGGGAGCGGGAGTAAACCAACAACAGGTACAATTAACTAGGATCGAAGCCAAAAGATTAAATAAAATAGAAAATCAAAAATGTAGGTTCGCCGCCGCCATTTTGTAGTTTTTTTCCAAGAAACCGAAACTATAATGCTGGTCAAAGAACTACACGACCCAGAAGCCAACAGTGCATCCGGTTTATTTTTTCCGCCAGCGCTCAAAAAACAGAATGGGAGTGGGGGGGGGGGGGATCAACCGCTAGTGGCGAACTCAACCTGGAAAAGTTGGATCGGCAACGCAAAGTCAAAAGTAAGGACTTATTTATTAAACTCACAGCGCAACTGTAAAGTTGCAAATATTAACAAACTTGAGGAGAGTTGAATGTCACGGTGTTAACACTCAGTACCTGCTTGTAAAACGTGTTTCCTGGACTAATTTCCCAATGTGCAACAGTGTAATAATACGGCCAATAACTTAAAACTACTTTATTATTTTATTTAGTATTGTCTGAACAGTTGTGTTTTTTTCTGTTTTAACCCAATAACTGAACAATGTGTTAACACTTCTGTTTCACTATTTAACAAAAGTAAAACATGTACTTCCATGTCTGGTCGGGTAAAAATGAGACGGAGCCGACTGGACCGGCTGTTCCTGGGTCCAGTTAGCTCCGCCTCCAGCTCCGCATCATCCCCGAAAATTAACATAATCTCACTTTTAACTTTTGATAAAAGTTGACAGATCTGTCTAAGAATGTGTTTAATGTTCAATGAATGTATTGGTTCTGATAGTAAACCCTAATTAGTTTGTGGATATTTTATTGCAAATGGAAAAATACTAATATGCTTGAATGATATTCAACTTTTTTGTAATTTTTTGTTTTACTAAACTGAGTTTTTGAACCACTTCGGTACATTATCTAAATTGTGACAGTAATGCCTTTATGCACTTTTTTCTTAACTGAGTATAGATCTCTTTCTCGGTGCATTATTCTTTAGTTTCAGCAATTTGAAATGTAAAAGTAACTTCATTGTTCATGTGAAACAATTACTTAATGAATTAGTAAAAAGCAACATTGTACATTTTGTTTATTCAACTAAGATAGGCATGGTCTGTTTCCCTGTTTGTTACTTTATTTATTTATTTATTATTATTCCTTTCACTTTAACTGGCCTTTACTACAGCTAAAACAGGAACTTAACTGACCCTTCATAGACATTCAGGTTTAATGTATTTCCAGAAAACTTAATGAAGACAACAAGAATGGGAGTAGGGCAGGAGCGGGAGTCATTCTGAGTGGGAGCGGGATGGGAGTGGGAGTAATTTTACCAGGAGCGGGACGGGACAGGATTTTTTTTTCTACTCTGGCCCGGGATTGGGACGGGACACAATTTTTATCAGTGGGAGTGGGACGGGACAGGAGTGAAAATCCACTCCCGTGTCACTCTCTACCGCACGTCACTGACTACAACCACCACCATATTTTACACCAGACACCGGAGCAGATGAAGGGCCTGCTGTTGGGAACATGTCAGTCAGTTTGACACATTTCGCAGCATCCGTTTGAAGAACTCGTTTCTTTTTTTCGTGCAGTTTCTCTGCGCCTCCCTTGCGTTTCTTATCCATTACTACTGTGAACACCGCTGCACAAAGTTCCACATGGAGCGTGAAGGTGTTTTTCTACTTTATGATTGGCCTAGCCCTTTAGACTGTCAGGGATGATAACCAATGGGCTGCAGTAGCCTGTGGTAAGGGCTGGATGATCGGAACAGACTCTTGCGCTGCTGATATTTTTCTTCATGCATTATGCAAATATAACGAGGCAGATATATAAAATAATAATAATATTAATAATAATAATACATATTATTAATATACATGTCGGGTCTGCCGGCCTGCATGTCATCTAAAGGCAGTTTACAATGTCAAAATCAATCAGATTATACATATTAAGTCAGATTATCCAGATTGGTAAAAGAAATTCCTATATAAGGGAACCAGTTGATTTCATCAAAGTCGTAACAAGCAGCATTGACTCCTGAAGAAGCGTAGAGCCACAGGGAGAGTCGTTTGCATTGTACATGGCTTAGCAGCAATCCCTCATACTGATCAAGCATGAAGTGACAGCAGAAGGAAAAACTCCCCATTAACAGGAAGGAAAAACCTCCAGCCGAACCGGGCTCAGTATGAACGGTAATCTGCCTTGACCGACTGGGGGTTACAAAAGAGAGAGAAGAGACACAACAAGACAGACAAAAAAGCACAGAAGCACACATTGATCCAGTAATGTGTTTTACATTAGATGGTAATAGCAGGTGATCTGTCTTCCCTGAATGATGTCACAGCTAACAGAACGCCAGACCAGGGGTACCTACTATGAAGAAAAAATAGAAAAAACAAAAAGGTAAAAGCTGAAATGACAACAGTCATGCAAAATTGAAGAACAATAGACCCTGATGTCCTCCAGCAGCCTAAGCCTATAGCAGCATAACTATAGAGGTAGCTCGGGGTAACATGAACCACTCTAACTATAATCTTTGTCAAAAAGGAAAGTCCCAAGAGCCAGCTTCTAGTGGAGGAGTTCAAGTATCTTGGGGTCTTGTTCACGAATGAGGGGAAGATGGAGCGGGAGATCGACAGGCGGATTGGTGCGACGTCTGCTGTGAAGCGTGCGCTGTACCGATCCGTTGTGGTGAAGAGAGAGCTGAGCCAAAAGGCCAAGCTCTCGATTTACCAGTCGATCTACGTTCCTACCCTCATCTATGGTCACGAGCTTTGGGTCGTGACCGAAAGAACGAAATCCCGGATACAAGCGGCCAAAATGAGTTTTCTCCATAGTGTGTCTGGGCTCTCCCTTAGAGATAGGGTGAGGAGCTCAGTCATCCGGGGAGGACTCAGAGTAGAGCCGCTGCTCCTCCACATTGAGAGGAGCCAGTTGAGGTGGATCGGGCATCTGGTTAGGATGCCTCCTGGACGCCTCCCTGATGAGGTGTTCTTGGCACGTCCCACCGGGAGGAGGCCCAGAGGAAGACCCAGGACACGCTGGAGAGACTATGCTGGCCTGGGAACGCTTTGGGATTCCCCCGGAGGAAGTGGCCCAAGTGGCTGGGGAGAGGAAGGTCTGGGGCTCCCTCTTGAAGCTGCCCCTGCGACCTGACCCCGGATAAGTGGAAGACGATGGATGGATGGAAAAAGGAAAGTTTTAGGATTAGTCTTAAAAGTAGACAGGGTGTCTGCGTCACGGACCAAAACTGGGAGTTTGTTCCACTGGAGAGGAGCCTGATAACTAAAGGATCTGCCTACCATTCTGGTTTTACAGACTTTAGGAACCACTAGCAGACCTGCTTTCTGAGAGTGAAGTGGTCTGTTAGAAATTACTAAAGTTTGTACACAACATACACATGTGGAATATTGCTAACGTGTTACTTTAGCAATTTTCCAATTGCCAAAGTGTTACTTTTACATTATTACTTTTGGGTGTGTATCCACCAATTTAACTGTCAAACTTTCATAAAAGCTGTCTTAATGCAAGAAACGAAACCCTTAAACACATGAAATAATTAACTTTAAATAACTAAAAAGGTTTTGTTAACTTTTCACATGAAGCTGGATTAACAGCTAGTAAGATACCTTTGATTAAGTTGGTATACTAATGTTTAAACCAGGGGTGTCAAACGTACGGCCTGCGGGCCGGATCTGGCCCGCCGAACGATTTAGTCCGGCCCGGTGGCCAAATGCATTTTTATTATTCAACGGCTGTGTCTCCTCGGTGCATCGACCGATCTGCACCAGATTTTTTGTGAGTCGTGGGGGAGCGCTGCCCAACGCATACGTGTGTATGGCATGGTAGACGGGTGAGGAAAATGCATGACAGCTTCTGCGGTGGCTGGCGGCGGGAGGTGCGCGTACCCTAGCGGTGGCCCTTAGGCCAGAGCGGCGCTTGGCTGCGAGGGCCGATCATCACCGCTTGCGGTTTTAATTTTATTTTGTAATATTACAAGTTTATTTTCGTATCCCTTTAGCTTCATTCTCCTGAATTTATTCTCGTAACGAATAAAAATAATTAAAATAATCTAACCTGGCCCTATTACTCCAGGAGTGAAATAATTCTGCAAACTGTGACTATTCTGGAAATGTTCTCTCTTAATTCTCATATGACGTTTTTCTCATAACATTACCACTTTTATGTTTTGTTTTGTTTTGTTTTTCTTTATTGTCCTAGGTCTTTTTTTCTCATATTAGTAATTTTACCTCTTTAATACTCCCCCAAAAAGTCTGTTTCTAAAGTTTCTCATGTGACACGGTTTTATGAAATAATGATTGATAACAAATTGATCCTTATATTCATAACACATACACATATACACACACAAATATATATACACACACATATATATATATATATATATATATATATATATATATATATATATATATATATATATATATATATTTATAATACTTGAAAATCTATATATGCACATCCATGTCTAAATACAAGTCTGTACTGTATGCAAGCTAAAAACCTTGAAAAAGAATGGTCTTGCACAGCTTTTTTCTAGTGTTGCCACTCTGCAGCTTTAGTGTGTCCAGTTTTGCAACATGGTGCAGCCTTAGTTTATAGAAGGCAGATACAAGTAGTGAAATCAGCCCAAATACATTTCCATGCAGCACAGGAATGAGGCATCTTCTCTGATCCACGTTCACTACAACTTAACTTTTTTCTGCCACATACAATATGGCGGTGACGTTGACGTGCGAACCTGCGCCCAACGACGCGTCTACGTATATGATGTCTATAGCACTGAGACATTACTTTTGTTTAAACTTTAGATGTTCCTTTTCAATGCAGCAAAAGAGCATCCTAGCTCTCCAGTCAATGTGGAAGGGGAGACTGGGAGCCACTCCATCAAAAAAGTAGACAACTTCGACCCATTGCACAATATTAAACAATTTTCACTGCTTTATCATTAAAACTAATGTATATCTATACAGACTAACCAGGAAAAGGAAGACATTTCAGGACAGAGTCTGTGTTTAAAGTATACTATTTTAATAATTATACATCCTGTTTTCCAGCTGTTCTTCTGAATTAATATTTTTTTATACCCACTCAAGAAAAATACAAATAAGTTGAGTGACTCGGTTTTTGTCATGTTTTGTATATTGGTTTGTGGACCAGAATGCAGAACAAAGCTGAGACACAGCATGGTGGAGTGATGGTAATTTAATAATAAACAAAGCACTTACAAAAATCAAACAGGAACGGATCGCGAAATAATGGGTAGGGATGTTATGAGATGAGCCAAGGCTTCAGAGTGTGTCGAGTAATGGAGGGGGCATTTCCACAAAGCGTGTATCGAGGCTTGCTTCATTTAGGGGAGGAGCAAAAAATGATGGCCCAAGACTCGCTAACCAGCCATACCACGTGATTGCTTCGGGGAGCAGTTCAGATTGTCTGTGGGTTTTGACAGGCATTTAAGCGCCTCAGTATTCAGCCAAAATGTGGGTGTTTTGGGACTTCTGGTTTGCTGAGCATGGAGTAGGCGAGCAGCTCTCTAGCTCCCGCTACTAACTTTTTTTTGATTTACCATTTTAAACCCTACTTTTCTCGTCACAATGTCGAGCAACTGAGTCGACTCGTGAATAACATTGATATTACGGCAGTAAATATGTCAAGACATGGGACAGAATCCAAGAAAGACATTGCAACAGAAGACCCTGCAGTTTGTGCTAGCAGCACTGCCAGCATATCTGCTCGAGAAGCACAGGGCCTCATTAGCCCCTGTAGTGCATCAGGTCACACACCTGATGCACTACAGCAGTCTCTATCAACATAGATGATTTGTGGCTCCGGTTCCCCAGCATTCTGAAAATGCAAGACGATGCCTTGGCACAGGTCCTTTAACCCTTCTCCTTCACCTGAGGTTAGCACACAGTTCAGAACCTGGCCATTTACATTAGTGACATTTGTCTTCCTTGTAGCTCTCACTGCTATTCCACCAG
This sequence comes from Fundulus diaphanus, assembly GCA_037039145.1. NCBI lineage: Eukaryota > Metazoa > Chordata > Actinopteri > Cyprinodontiformes > Fundulidae > Fundulus > Fundulus diaphanus. The sequence goes on along the minus strand of CM073141.1, from coordinate 40,110,107 downwards.
CAAGTTTTTTGGTGATTTGTTGAGGACAAAAACAGTAGCAAGAACATCGAAATGAAAACAATCAAAGTGAAAAATATTTTATGTCTTTTTCAATACCTTTTTGGTCGTATGTTGAGGTGATGACACCCTTCATCTCGTTCAAGTGAAAAAGTATTTAATTGGCATGTACTGTCTCAAAACACTCTGCAAGGAAGGGGGCAAAAGGATTGAGGTTTCTGATAGACCACTTCCTCCCTCTTAGTCAAGACAGTTTTCCTTTTGTGAAGCTCGCAGTCAGACAGATATTCAACAGTGTGCCTTCCCCACTCTTCATTGTGCAATTCTTCTAACTGGAGCTGTTTCCAACATTCCGTGGTTTCAGCAAAGTCACACACCTTTTGTCCAGAGCCAGTTGTGTTGTGAGAATAGCTGGGAACTTGTTTCTGTGGGAAGGATCTAACTGGCTTAACACCTCAGTGCTCCATGGACAGACAGGAATTATGCATTTATTGCATTTTGCATAATCTCCACCTATCAAATAGTACCTTGAATCCAGGTCAACCACGTCTCTGACCTTCATATAGATCCCAGAGTGGTGCATTTTGATATTGCACTGATGACACTTTAGTGAAATACCCCACATCCGCATAGGTGCCCAAAGAAACATTCCCTGCCTGAAGTAGACCAGAGGATCAAGAGATGCATCTGTCTTGCTTATCTTCGGTGGGCTGGGTGGATGAAACCAGCTTTAGGAGATATGCTGTTTAAACTGGTCTGTAGGGGTGCAAATGCACTGTGCAATCCATTCCTGGTCATTAGACATTAGAAAACTCACCAAATTCACCTCTGGCAGCCTAAGTTGGACAACATTGGAAGTAGCAGCTGGGGTATTGGTTGGGGGTGTTGCATCAGAGCAATGTATTGTTGTGGCTGAAGTGGTGGGTCTTGGGGTGGTGCCTCTGATTTCCCATGTTGTTGGTACTGTTGAGGTTTCATTGTTAGTAGTTGGTGTGGCGGAGATGTTGATGAATCGTGTGGTGAATCATGACCTTTGATATGGCGAAGCAGCCCATCTGCACCCATGACTGGTGCAGAATGTTCACAACATTGCTCTGCATGAATGTCAGACAAATTCAATTCAATTCAATTCAACTTTATTTATATAGCGCCAATTCATGAAACATGTCATCTCGAGGCACTTTACAAAGTCAAATCAATCATATTATACAGATTGGTCAAAACTTTCCTATATAAGGGAACCAGTTGATTGCTTCAAAGTCCCGACAAGCAGCATTCACTCCTGGAGAAGCGTAGAGCTACAGGGAGAGTCATCTGCATTGTCCGTGGCTTTGCAGCAATCCCTCATACTGAGCAAGCATGAAGCGACAGTGGAAAGAAAAAACACCCATTAGCGGGAAGGAAAAACCTCCAGCTGAACTGGGCTCAGTATGAACGGTCATCTGCCTCGACCGACTGGGGGTTACAGAAGACAGAGCAGAGACACAACAAGACAGACAAAAAAGCACAGAAGCACACATTGATCCAGTAATCTGTTCTACATTAGATGGTAATAGCCGGTGAGCTGTCTTCTCTGGATGATGTCACAGTTAACAGAATGCCAGACCAGGTGTACCTACTATGAAGAAAAAAGAGAGAGAGCAAAAAGTTAAAAGCTGAAATGACAACAGTCATTTCAATGTAATGCAATGCAAAACTGGATAACAGTAGACTGGAAAACAGTAGAAATCAGTAGAGTGAAAATAGGCCCTGATGTCCTCCAGTAGCTTAAGCCTATAGCAGCATAACTATAGAGGTAGCTCAGGGTAACATGAGCCACTCTAACTATAAGCTTTGTCAAAAAGGAAAGTTCTAAGATTAGTCTTAAAAGTAGACAGGGTGTCTGCCTCACGGACCAAAACTGGGAGTTGGTTCCACAGGAGAGGAGCCTGATAGCTAAAGGATCTGCCTCCCATTCTACTTTTAGAGACTCTAGGAACCACCAGCAGACCTGCAGTCTGAGAGCGAAGTGCTCTGTTAGGAAATGTTCAGAAAAAGGTTCCACATCAATTCTTTCACTACATGTTGCACACTTGATCTGCACTGGGGTTTGATTGATGGATTTGCTTTCAGATTGCCTCTTCCCTGCAGCTGAGCTTCTCTGTATTGTGGGGTTGGCTGGAACTTTGGCTACACTTGAACTGTTCTGAGTGGCGTGATCTCCTGCAGCTCCATCTAGGCTTGAGCTCCTCTCCATGGCAGAAATGACTGGGGTTCTTTTCACACTGTAAAAGCTCTGTGCAGCTAGATCTGTTGGGGCCCTACATACATTTTGGCTGCTATGGATGGCTTGGTGAACTGATGCTGTCCCTGCACCTGACTCACTTTCTGCTTGAATTCCAGTTGAACCTGCCTGTTGAGCTGACTGTGGAAAACAATATTAAAATTGTTGGCTATACTTTTTAAAAGGTTATTTGTTATAAAACATTAAATTCTTTCAAACGTTGAGTGAATTTAGAATTTTCATTTTTTTAGGATATTTTTGTGAAATAATACTAAACTTTTAACAAACAATGAGTTATTCTGGAAGACACTTGTGTAAAACATATATTTGGACATCTAATGTAAGTAATACTCATATTTTCACCTACTTTATGATAGCCACATTTGCAGGGGATTTTTTTCCCCAAATATGTCAGTTGTCCGGACTCACATTAAAGACAGGGGTCAGTGGACATGCGTCCATCTGCTGGATGACATCCTTCCATCTTCTAGCTACAGGTCGCTTACCGGTGGTAAACCGAAACTTCCCATGAGCATACAGCTGCATAGCACCAGCCCAATAAACTTCGGGTGTTCCCGTCTTCGTTATCCCTAAAATCTTTAAAGATCATAGCAGATGTCACATATACTATTATATTTCAAGCTTAGGACCCCTGGGTCCTAAGGTTGAACTGGTATAGAAAATGGCTGGACCATCAGGGTTGACCTTCCCTCCATCCACGACTTAAACCAAACTACTGTCAGGAAAGGGCAGCTAACATCTCCACAGGCTGCACACAAACTGTTTAGACCTTTACCTTCAGGTCAATGTTTCAGAGCGCTATTCACTAAATCCAGCTGACAGGCAGTTTCTACCCCTGGGCTGTCAATCTAATGAACACCCAACAATCAGAGTCAGGGGTAGCGTGGCCATTGGGAGGACCGGGGATTTTCCTGGTGGCCTGGCCCGGCCCCCTCAGCAATCTCAAAGGTTCAGGTCACTCTCAATAAAATAACAATCCATGCTTTTCATGCAGCTCACTCAGGTATCTACCTGACTGAAACTCTGACAGACACAGCCCCTCATCCCCTCCTTTCATTTTCTGAGGAGGCTGATGCTGTCTCTGTCACAACAGTGCTGTTGCCAGCAACTTTTGCAACTTTTCCTCCTCCACCGATTTATTTATTTTAAAAAAAGCAACATCTCCTCTTTTTTCTGTTATTGGCAACTTCCCGTAATTTCCCTCTGGGATTATTAAAGTATGTCTGATTCTGATTCTGATTCTGAAAGCACCATTCATTCTCCAATTACTTTAGGGAGCCCTGATTCCCTTTCCAGTTCTGTAGTCAGTCTCATGGACAGCTAGTACTGCCTCATCTTGCCTCCAAACCCCACTATGAAGCTTCATACCCCCCTGCAATAAGAGCAAAGTTTGAACTTTGCAAATGTATCATATGCAGTGCAGAGAGATACTCAGATAGTTACATGCCTGACCCCTTGTAGACCATGTAAAACGGAGTGAGACAGACAGTTAAAAAGAAAGGAGGAGTATAGAGGGAGAGGCTAAAGAAGAAACAGGCAATGGTCGCAGCAAAGTGCATTGACATTTTTTCATAAAGGAGCAGGTCAGATGTAAACAAAGAAACGAACAGTGAAGCAAGCAGCCTATCCTGTGCAGTAGATTAATAAGGAAGTTAGTCTCATTGTGAGGAACCAAGGGGGTCAAAATGATTCAATTAAACAAAGGTTTTAAGTTATTGAAAATTTCAAAATATGGTTAACAAATGGCATATGGAGAAAAAGAAATTCTAAAATGTCATTAAATTCCGATTTAGTGTAACCTGCATAAACTCCACTTCTAAGTTATATAAATATTGAAATCATTATTATTGTATTTAACTTTATTTAATGTGATGAAATCCCATTGAGATTAAGAAAATATTTGGTATATAAATATAGCCCATACATCAAATAGTCAATTTGATGTATGGGCTGACTACAGTAGACACCCTGTCTACTTTTAAGACTAATCTTAAAACTTTCCTTTTTGACAAAGCTTATAGTTAGAGTGGCTCATGTTACCTTGAGCTACCTCTATAGTTATGCTGCTATAGGCTTAGGCTATTGGAGGACATCAGGGCCTATTTTTCTCACTCTACTGATTTCTACTGTTCTCCAGTTTTGCATTGCATTACATTGAAATGACTGTCATTTCAGCTTTTAACTTTTTGCTCTCTCTCTTTTTTCTTCATAGTAGGTACACCTGGTCTGGCGTTCTGTTAGCTGTGACATCATCCAGGGAAGACAGATCACCGGCTATTACCATCTAATGTAGAACAGATTACTAGATCAATGTGTGCTTCTGTGCTTTTTGTCTGTCTTGTTGTGTCTCTGCTCTGTCTTCTGTAACCCCCAGTCGGTCGAGGCAGATGACCGTTCATACTGAGCCCGGTTCTGCTAGAGGTTTTTCCTTCCCGCTAACGGGTGTTTTTTCTTTCCACTGTCGCTTCATGCTTGCTCAGTATGAGGGATTGCTGCAAAACCATGGACAATGCAGACGACTCTCCCTGTAGCTCTACGCTTCTCCAGGAGTGAATGCTGCTTGTCGGGACTTTGATGCAATCAACTGGTTCCCTTATATAGGAAATTTTTGACCAATCTGTATAATATGATTGAATTTGACATTGTAAAGTGCCTTGAGATGACATGTTTCATGAATTGGCGCTATATAAATAAAATTGAATTGAATTGAATTAGTAAATTTGAATACATGGAAAATTATGTAGGTTTGAATTCTGGGGGGTTTTTTTACAAGAAAGTGTAAATTCAGTGAGCAGTGGTGATGCTGCAAGAACTCCTGCTGGCATGGAGGTGGTGAACACCGGCAAGAAGAAGTCAGAGAAAGAACCTTCTACCTTGTAAGAGCACAAAACACACCTGCAGGTTCTAAAGTTATGCTGGTGGTGGCGTGGCCTGGGATTATATGAAATTCCTAGTCTGAATTATTGTCCCAGTCCGCCCCTGGTCAGAGTACACAGATCAATACCATATTTATTTGTACCAATCAAACCATGTTTTCCTCTTTTGTTGGAGATGAATATATACATACTTACAAGAAAATAATCTATTTCTTGAATATCACAATTAAAATGTCTTCATTGAGAGCAGAGTGGAACCAAAATCAAATTCCTTGTTATACGAAGCAACTTGGCAATTAAAACAGATTCTAATATTGACTTCCAGAAGAAAGAGGCATTTTCTAGCTAATAGGCTAGAAAATGTCATCAGAGGTCCTGACTTCAACAAGTACATGCTACCTGTGGGACTTCCTGATCATTTGGACAAACTTCCATTTGTGTTTGTCAGTCCGATCAGCTATCCGCCTTCCTGAAAAAATACAGTTAGGCCCAGAAATATTTGGACAGTAACACAATCTTCATGATTTGGGCTCTGCTCTACAATGTAACTGAAGTGCAGACTTTAAGGTTTAATACAAGGGGTTGAAGAAAAACATATGATTAAACATGTAATTGTAGCTATTTTTATACAAGCGCTCCTCATTTCAAGGGCTCAAAAGTAATTGGACAAATACACATAACTCTAAGTAAAATGTTACTCAATATTTTGTTGAGAATCCTTTGCAGGCAATGAGTGCCTGAAGTCTGGAACCCATGGACATCACCAAACGCTGGGTTTCCTCCTTTGTGATGCTTTGCCAGGCCGTTACTGCAGCTGTCTTCAGTTGATGTTTGTTTGAGGGTCTTTCTGCCTTAAGTTTTGTCTTGGGCAAGTAAACTGCATGCTCGATTGGGTTGAGATTTGGTCATTGACTTTGACCAAAATGCTTGGGCTGCTTTTGCAGTATGTTTTGGATCAAAGTCTATCTGTACTGAGAAAGGCACTCCAATCAACTTTGTTGCATTTTGCTGAATCTGAGCAGAAAATACATCCCTATACACTTCAGAATTCATCTGGCTGTTCTGTCTTTTGTCACAGCATCAATAAACATAAGTGACCCAGTGCCACTGGAAGCCATGCATGCCCATGCCATCACACTGCCTCCACCATGTTTTACAGAAGATGTGGCGTGTTTTGGATCATGAGCTGCGCTAATTCTTCTCCAAACTTTCTTCTTCCCATCATTTTGGTACAGGTGTGTCTTAGTGTCCTCTGTCCAAAGGATGCTGTTCCAGAACTGGGCTGGCTTCTTCAGGTGTTAAATTGTGGCCTTTCCATTTTTGAGGCTGATTAATGGTTTGCACCTTGTGCCACGTTTGTATTTACTCTCATGAAGTCTTCTCTTTATTTTAGACTTAGATACTGATACACCTAATTCCTGGAGAGCGTTTTTCACCATTGGAAGGATTCTGCAATCATCCACCACTGTTGTCTTCCATTGACGTCGAGGCCTCTGAGTTCCCAAGCTCACCAGTGCACTAGTTTTCTTAGAATGTACCAAACTGGTGATTTGGCCACTCCTAACATTTCTGCTATCTCTCTGATATATTTCTTTTTTTAAGCCCTTAGGATGGTCTGTTTCACCTCCATGGAGAGCTCCTTTGACCGCATGTTCTGTGTCCACTGCAACAGCTTCCAAATGCAAACACCAGACCCGGAATCAACTTGACCTTTTAACTACTTAATAGGGGGTTTTCAGGTGACGTCACGCTCACGTGACTACTCAGCGCGTCCGCCATATTGGGTGTCAGTCGTTTCGCACCGTTGACCTGCATTATATGACGCCTTAGGCAGTATTGGAAGTGAACAATGGGGAAAACGTGTTTAATGGTTGGTTGCACGGCCCGTGGAGGTGGAGAACAACGCTCTTTCTATCGCCTACCAGCTGTAATAGACCAGTTCATTGTTATTGTTTTGATTCGGGTTTTTCGCGCATGCGCGCCGGACTGGGTGGCAAAAGACGAACACAATGGCGGACGCAAACAGAGAAACTGACGAGTTCTCCACATATTTTTCTTCTTTAGATAACGTATCACAAGATCATTTTAAGAATAAGTTGATGGTTGATGGTATCAGACTGCCAGATCCACACAGCAAAAGCCTGAAGGGACGGAGCGAGTCTGTGAAATGCTGCCAAGTGTTCAGTACCGCGACATATACAGCTACCTTATAAACACGCAGGCCAGTACACACGAGAGAGCATGGAAGCATGAAACCACTGGACGGCTACAATTATATTATATCGGGACATAGGCTCCAGCAACGCCCGCGACGCCATGAGGGACTAAGCGGTCAGAACATGGATGGATGGATGTTCAGACATGTTTGTGTAACATACGAACGCGGAGTCGGACAGGAAGACCCGCCCGGTAGGTTAAAAAAACATAGTTCACTACGGATTATTTTGGTGTTTTTGTCTTGTTAAAATTGGTGGGGGTGTCGGCGACATTGCAGCGTAAACACAGAAGCATTACGCCCCCGTGAACGGGGGCGTAATGCAGCTGCTGCTGCTGCAGCGCATCGACTCCGCTTCTCCCGGCCCCGTCTAGCGATCGCCACCTCCCCTCCGCCGCTATTCAAGTAGAACAATGACTAGAGCAGAATTAAGTTGTATTTACCGGAGATGAAGTGTAGACAGCATATTCTGTTGTGGTATGATGGATCCCCCAATCCATTGGGAGTGTCTGCCTACGCTCTTTTCATTGAAAATATCCATTTCTTTCTTCTTTCTTCGTCCTTCGGTAAACGACAGAAACGTACATCCAACGATTTGGAATGCCTCTGTGTGCGTGACGTCACGCGTGAACTGGTCTATAGTGAATCAGTGTGAAAAAACAAAACAGCTCTCTGAACAACAACGTCACCTATGGCTGACACGGATATCCAGGTCCGATTTGGACGGTGTTAAGCTGGAATACGCCAGAGTCTGCGGTGCTCACTTTGTCACAGGTAATTAACTGTTAAGTATTTAAAACATGTAAGAATATATTAATAATAGGGCTTGGGCGTCATGACGTATTACTTTCCGCGGCTGCCATGTTGACTGCCTCCGCCGCCTCTACTGCCTATGACTACCGCGTACTGTACTCCCTCTCTCAGCCATGTTTTAATTTGATTAATTTCACCTTAACTTGATTTCAACCATGGTAAACCGTTGCTGTATTGTGGGCTGTAACAGCGCAACACATGATCGCCATGGGAAAAACATAGAAACGGGTTAATTTTCCACCGCTTTCCTGCCTGGAGGCGCAACCACGGAGAACAAGTGTCAGCGATAACGAAGAGTCGTCGGCTCGCTTGGATCGCGGCTGTAAGACGAACGAACATAACTTTCCACAGTATCCCGATGTCAATGAGAGTGTGTTCTAAACCTTTGAAACACATAGCAGCTAGTTAAAAGTACAGTCATGCGTGAGTGATTGTTAGCACTAACGGTTAGCATGTGCCAGAGCCCGTCTGAGCGCAGCTTACCTTTGAACGAGTTACTGTGTTCCCAATGTTTGCTGGCTTTATGATCTGCAGCTCCTACCGGCGTAAATACGGTAAATACAACTTAATTTTGCACTGGTCATTGTTCTGCTTAAATAATTAAAGCCGCGAGCGGCGTCGATCAGCCCTGCAGCCAAGCGCCTTCGCGCACCGCCGGCCGTCAGCCACCGCAGAGGCTGTCACGCATTTTCGTCGCATTGTTTACATTTTTACCATCCTTATTAAAACTCACCCGTCCACGTATGATGGCGATTTCCTTGATGTACATAACTTCGACATCTCGTACCCAACCAGATGTGAACTGGTTGTGAGCCTCTAGACCCTTGTAAGCTCTCATTTCCTCAAGACTGTGCAGAGGGTTTTCACTGAACACCAGGTAATGCACTATGTCGCCGTGCTCTACATTTGGCCAATCATCTGGATTACGGCTAAACAAGGCACCGTGGAGGGCATAGGGGTCCATATGGTCGATCACGGAACATTTCCTCAGATATACGTCCTTATCTGGTCGCTCTAGCGTGCTGGCGTACTTATCCATTCGCGATACGATAATACGTGTACGACAACTAGAGATAAGTAAGTGTGCCACCCAATATGGCGGACCGGAAGTTGGCCAGTGACGTCAGTGAAAACCCCCTATTGATGACAGGTTAACAAGGGTAGAGCCCATGCAGCCTTATTTATTTATTTTGCTGTCTTCTGAGTCAGTTGTGCAATTACTTTTGGTCCCTTGAAAAAGAGTCGACTACATTATTACTACTATTAAAGAGCTGTAATTCTTGAACCCTTGCTCCAATTTGGATGTGAATACTCTCAAATTACAGATGAGAGTCTGCACTTTAAGCCCATGTTGATTATATATTTGCATCCTGAATGTGTTTTTATAAACAGCTAAAGTAACAAAACTTGTGTCACCGTCCAAATACCTCTGGTCCTAACTGTATGTTTTGTCTTATGTATTCCAATGTGGGGAGATTTTGAGTAAACATCCTCCCCTTTTGCTGTGAACTGCATCAGTCCAAGTGCTGCCTTCAGCCAGAACCCTTTTACTGATAGAGATAAAGCTGCGGCGGCCCTCTCAAGAGATCTCCAATACCGGGTAAAAGGACCTTGTGCCAATATTCCACAGCCTTGAGAGGGGGTGGTTGGTTAGTGGAGCACACTGCCAGTTTCTCCTTTGTTGGACAAACCCAGGAAAACGCTGTCGGGAGCAAACTAAAAACATCCCATCAGCCCTAGAACACCATTCCCACAGTGAAACATGGTGGTGGCCGCATCATGCTGTGGGGATGTTTTTCAGCAGCAGGGACTGGGAAACTGATCTGAGTGGAGGAAGAAACAGATGGTGCTAAATGGAGCTTCACCTTCCTAGTTTACAGAGAAATTTTGTGGTTTTCTTTAGCTGGACGCGTCATTAAAACAATCAATATGAATCCAACTATCTACAGTTTTGAATGCAAGTATTTTAACACTCATTTTTAAATTTATAAAAGGAGCGCCAGTAACCGTGCACACACACACTATCAAATTTTGTGACACTCAAGCAATTTCCTTTCTTCTTGGAAATGATTAACAGCTAAATGTTTAAAAAGAAAACAACCATACAGAATATTGGCTTTATTATGAAACCTGGGGCATCATTTCACAGAGAGCCATCCTACATTTTTACAGACCCATGAAGCTGATTTTGATGCAATCACAAAAAAGGAGGCACTGTATCCAGAGCAGGCTGGCTGCCTGCTCTGGATACAGTGCCTGCTCGCCAAAAGAATTTAATACAAAACTGAAGCATATTTTGTTACATGCAACACTCAGTGACTGTCACATATATAGCTTTTACACAGTGGCATCCTCCTGACAGCTGCATGTTACTCAACATGCTCCAGAAATAAAATATGGAAAATATTTTAAAACAGTATTATTGTGAAACCAAAAACCCTGACAATTGTAGAACTAAGCACAACAAAATTATATCAAGTGTACAAACCCCCCCCAACCCAAATCAACATGTAACAGATTTCAGTATTCAATCACGCTTTGTTTTGGAGCTGCAAGTCCAACAGCTCAGTTAAAATCTGACCCTCAGCACCTGCAGTCAAGTTTTAAATTGAGTAAAAATTAACTATATATGTGATCAAGTAGTCTGGTCAGATTTTCTTAACAGGGAGTAGGAACAGACCATCTCCATGAAAACAATATCCACTGAAGCCCCCCGGCCGGTTTCACTTTTAATCCAATGACAGTGGTAGAGGTTGTCTAATGTTTCATAAAGACCGGCTACAACGGGAATCCTTCAGACTTATCCAAGGAGTGCAATTAGTTGCTGCAGAGCACAAGGACACAGGGCAGTGAAATTCGACACTAGAAATAGCCGCCTGCCTCTTGGATACTGGGTTCCAATTTCCTTTTAGCCCATTTAAATATGACTCCATACATGCCCTTCCATTTATATGCATTCTTGAGTATTTCTTGTGTTGCAGTTACAGAAGCCTCAGTGACTTGCACAACCAAAATGTACTAGCACCAGTAACTGGTGCTGAACTATAATAAACTCAAAAACATGTTAAGCCCAAAAAAGAAGGAAAATCGAATGAATTTGACATCTAACTCTTTTGGCCATTCATTTCCAATCATACAGTTAAAGAGGGAAGTAAACAGGCAACAGAATAAAAGAAAAAACAAAAACATCTGAGATCAAATCATGTGTTGGCTTTTCTCGAAACTGCCAGTCTTGTCTTTCTGAGTGTAAATAACTGTCTTGGTGTAGGAGAAAACAGTGGAGGACACAGGGATGGATTAACAGAACTACACCACTCGTCGCACTTCAAAAAATCTCTTCAAGTAGTAAATCTGTCCAAGCGTCATGGCCACCAGAACCAGAGCTTCGAAGAAGGACCACAAGACCACTCTGCTGTTTGTGTTGTCGTTAACTAGAGGAAAAAGAACAAGAGCCAGGTTGTCAAGGATACCATTTACCAAATCAGATTGTTCTCCATTTGCGTTCTTACTGGCTCTGTGTATCCTCTCGCGAACCTCCATGTATTCCTGCTCATGTTTCACCGCAGTCATAGCTACAGCTAGCTCGTTGATCATCTCCTCCAACTTGTTTTGGTGAGCTGAAACAATCAGTGAATAATCCATCAATGATCAATCAAGACAACCATCATGCACAGAAGACATGCATCGGGTTTATGCAGTACATGCAAAACCCTCTTACATCTGTGACCCGAGTGGCAGATGATTCCTTTCCATTTACAGCTCTGTGGAACAGTATTTGCCCCCTTACACAGTTCCTGTTTTTGCTTTGCTGTCACACTTAAATGATTCAGTTCAAACACATTTTAAAAACCAAATACAGATAACCTAAGAAAATACAAAGTGCAATTTTCAAATGATTTATTCATCCAGGGTAAAAAAACAAAACAAAAAACATACCAAACTGGCCTTATACGAAAAGTAATTACGCCTCCTTGTTAAATCATGAATTAACTGATTAATAAAATTTTGTGGAAAGATGAGCTTAATTTCACGAGCCACATCTAGGCTTGATTAACATCCAACCTGTTGAATCAAGCAAGCACCACAGGTCTCACTTGCCACAGTTGAGGTCAGTGTTTTTGATTCACCAATAAGAGAGGCCAAAAATGGTCTCCATGCAAGGGTTTTCAAGGAGAAAAGCAAGGCTGAACAAAAAGAACACAAGGGCCCCACGTTCCACTCCCCGCTTGATGAACCTCAAGACCGTCTGGAAAGTATTCTGTGGACTGACAGGACAATAGTAGAACTTTATAGAAGGTGTGGTGTTAACATATGGTGTTACACGAGCATTTCAGAATAAGAACATCAAACCAACAATAACGGCTGTATGATGGTCTGAGACCGTTTTGCTACGTGAAGAACCGAATAACCTGCTTTAATTGACAGAACTATGAATTTTCCTTTGAAAAGGAAACGGGTATACAGGTGTTAAAACACTCTGTATTTATGCAGCAGGACAAGAATCCAAAGCAGCAAGTACACCTCTGAATGGTCTAACAATTGGTAAATGGCCTGCACTTTACTAAGTCTGATGACCACAAAGCCCATTAATCTGACCACCGCCAGCAGGCAATGCAAGTGAATTGTCTTGCTCAAGGACATGACTGAAATGGTCAGAGCAGGGGATCGAACTGGAAACCAACCAATTTCAGAACAAACCCCCCAACTCCTGAGCAGTCGTCGCAAGAAAGTAAGTTTTGGAGCCATTTGGTCAGTGTCTGCACTGAAATCTGATAGAGATGCTGCGAAGTGACCTAAAGCAGACCCTTCATGCACAAAAGCGTTGGCAACGAATTTCGTTATCGATTCGCTGTGTTGCGCAACTAATGCGTTACATGCCATGTCGAAGCCGTTTACCTCATGCAGGCGGTCGTCAATGCTGGCTGACGCAGACTCCTCACCAGTTGGTGGCGGTAATGCACACTGAAAAGATGTTTGCTAACCGCCAAGAAACTCAAGAAGAAGAAAAATGCTAGCTGACTGGTTGCAGAGCGACATAAACACAGCGAGCCGGAGTGGAGGCGGCATTTTCAAATACTGCTTTTTTGTAGTAAATTCTACAAATGACAATAGCACCACAGTGACACAGGACCTAAAATAACATGGAGTCATTGATGACGGTCAAGAGAGCTAAACAGCAGGGTAAGTCGTTACTATATCTAGCATTTGTTCATTGTCAAAGTGAGGAAACGCAAACAGCGCTTGGCTCGGCGCTGTGAGTGGAGTTCAAAGGAGAAACTCTGACTTCAGCAAAGTTGTTGAATTTCCATAAAACAACCGCAGAAGTTTTGTACATGCGGGAAAAAAACGGCAACAACCGTGGAGGTGTGCTGACTGTTCTGAGCACAAAGAATGGACCTGCACAAAGATCTGACATTGGCTAAGAAATCCTGCTGTTGCTGTTTAGAGAGTGGGAGGAAATGATGATCATCCCAAAATGTTCTGTGCTGCAGCGCTGCGGCCCCATTCTCCACATGCAGGCGCAGTAAGTTCATGAGTTAATCGGAAGTGTTTAGATGGACACTGATCGGATTATGGATCATAAAGCAGCCCTCACAGTCAGAATACAATTTCATTCTGGTGGTAATAATTTGTTGATTAAGCTTTAAGTTTTAATTTGCTGACAAAGTCTGAGTGAAGGTACTGTATGGGAGAGAGAAGCAGGGCTCTGAACTAACTTTTCAAGAGTCTTTATTGTTGTTATGTAACCATAGTGGAATTTTGGTGAGACACTCACAATGATAAGTGTCATTCTCAAAAACATAACATAAGCATCCCTAAAGGACACCCTGAAAAATGTAAAACCCTCAGAAGAAATAAAAAGTATTTGGAAGAAAAATATGGCAGAAAAATATGTAGAAGGACAAATGTAGCATGTAGTATTTACATAAAATGGAGCTTGTGCTGAAACAAGTCTGAAATGGGCTGGTGCTTTATTTGTCAGAAGTGGTGTTTCTGCACTGGTTGCATTGTTATGCCCAATTATTTCCCTAGATGCATTAGTTCCAAGGGTGAGGTTCAACCAAACTGCATTTACACCCCAGCTTTACAGCTTCACTTTTGTTGTGTTAAATCACTGTTCATACAGACATTCACTATTAAATGATTGACTAAGACTCTAGTCAACATAAACTTCTTTATCTGAAGCAAAATTATTTATTACCTAATATTATTGTAACAGAACACCTAAATAGCAACTTGTGTTTTGTGCGCTTATTTGCTCTTTCATTCCAAATGTTCAATTTTGGAAAAAATTTAACATTAAAAAAAAAAAAAATCATCCGATTGATCGATTATTAAAATAATCATTAGTTGCAGCCCTAGCTGAATTAACGCAATTCTGCAAGGAAGAGTGGGCCAAAATCCCTCCGCAACCTGGCAAAGGACCTTTCGCAAGGGTGAGAAAACTAGTGATTAGAGACATTTTCCAAAGGGTCAGGTTGGTTTAGGGAGCTCCTCCAATAAATTTAAATCCCTCCAAAAACACATTTTGTATTTAATCAGTTTATTTCTGTTCAATATCAAAAGGTGTTTGATAATCTTAAACATTTAAGAAAGACAAACATGCTAAACCTGTAGAAATGTGTAACAGGAGCAAATACATTTTCATAGCACTGTACTTCCCTAAACTTGAGAGTGCAAGCAGTCAAACCATTAAAACAAACATGGAAACCTGCCTCTGTTGCAGCAAAAATTTAATATTAGTTTATACTACGAAAACACTGGTTATTGAAAACTCCACAGTGCATCCCAAACTCAACATATGACAATTTTAACAGTTGTTTTTTTCCCCTACCATCCCAGCTGTCACCACCTACAGAGAAAGGAAATGTACCCAAAATAAAGTCAAAACAAAACTAATTTGAAAAGCAAGACAAAAAAGCAGAATGTATCAAATAAAAAGTTATAGCAACGCTCTTCAATCAAACATTGCCAGTACCAGTACCTTCTGTTTCCATGTCTTGGCCTTTAGGTGCCTCTCCAATGTCGATAGTGAACATGACAATCTTGGGTGTCATAGTGGACATCTTGTTGCTGAAGCAGAACTTGTAGGTCCCATCCATGTGTGCAGCCACGGAATATTTTCCACTGGACTCTCTGTCCCCTTTGTAAATCTGCTTACCATCAGGTCCTGTTATCTAAAAAGAGAAAAATGTCCGTGTAAAAAAAAAAAAAAAAAAAAAAAAAAACATACCAATGGTGTTTATTTTCTGTTTAAAGGGGACTAGTCAGTTTTTTTCTTTACAAAACAAAAAAATTTAAAAAATAAATAAATAAATAAAATACACACAAAAGACCTTAAAGTCATCTTCAAATAAAACAATACACACCAGGCGTTCGTTCTGATATCTTATACTTGTCCTTTTTGGGCTTGAAAAGAACTTTGCACTGGGCATGATCAGCATGAAAACGTTTTGACATATGCGGGCAGTACTGCAGAACCATTAGACGTAGGGATACAGGTTAACGATTAATTATTAAATCTAAAGTCGATCAATCTTATCGATCGACTTACGATAATCAATAAGCGGCCATTTTCTTAAAAAAAAAACAGTTTTCTCTTGTATCAAGAGGGTCTTTCCATAACAGGAGATGCTCTTTTTTATAATTTGTAGAATTTAAAGAGGTGCATCATTATATTCTAACAATTTATTGTGCCACCTGTAACCAAATTGTGGTTTTCTCACACATTATTAAACTTGGACATATTTATAAAATATTACAAAACAGGAACCTATTAGTTTACTGACCGGAAACAAATAAGAAGAATAGAATAAAATATGTGAAACACTTAAAATACTCATCAACGCCCTCACCAACTGTGCTTTTGGCATCATGTCTTTTTCTATCATTTTACAATTTTTTGCACGAAAACATACAACACTAGGTGCATAACTTAAAGAGCTTGTTGAGTGTTTATATTTAAAAACAGAACTGGGTGTATTATGCATCCTTGTTGTCATTAAACATTGTAAAATAATCCCACATGGACTCTGTTTGGACCGCTTCACATTTCCTCCACCATGATTGTTTTTCTCTTACTACTGTGGTCTGGCTCCACATTAGAATGAGTGCCGGGGCCCTCCTCTGGATGCCATGCATCTAGAAAAGTAGTGCACCGACACACCAGCACGCGCACCAGCCTCCTGACAAACACGTGCACACCCGTGCCGCCAGCCGTTGACCGTTACGCTGCAAAAAAATCCTGGTGAAGACCCTGCAGGACCATTATCTTACCATCGCAGCACACTACATAGCGGAGGGCAAAATGCAGCAAAAAGTGCTTAAAACAAATGTGGTGTACAGAGCCCAGATTGGTTGTGTTGTGGCAGAAGAAATGAGAGATGTTCTTTCAGAATTTGGCATTTCTGACAAAATTGTAGCAGTCACTGTAGATAACGCTGTCAATATGGATGTGGCCATCAAGCGGCTGCAATTTGTGAAACTTTGCTGCTTTGCCCACACACTTAATCTAGCAGCACAAAGTCTGTACTCCCCAAATCCAATGAGTCATTTGGTGGCCACGGTCCGAACCATTGTTGTGTGGATAAAGAGGTGCTTGATGGCAAAGGTGGTCCTACAGGAAAAGCAACAACTTTTACGCAAGGAGCTCAAAGTTCATGTTATTTAACCATAGTGTACTGTACACCTCATTAATGTACTGACTGAGTAACGGGTATCCTCCTCATTGTGCCTTCAGCAGGCGGGCTGCAGGCAGCAGCATGACGAAGCGCTGCCTTCAGTGCTTGGAAGGTGGGAGGAGCAGGGTCTGCAGCAGCACTTACTGCTCGCTAAAAAAAAGTAACTGCAGACCGGTCGATGCTTTTACATGTCAGTTTCAACAGTATCTATCTACAGCTGTTTGTTAAAAAAAGTGCCTGAGACATTTGGGATAAAGCTTTGATTCAGAGATGACTTTTTATAATTACTTTAAGAAAATAAAAACCTATCGAGATAAATACCGTATATCAGCATTCAGCCAAAAAATATTGAGATACTGATTTTGGTCCATATCGACCAGCATTAACACACACACACAGGTACTTGAAAGCATCACAGATGTCCCCAGGTGTTCCCACCTGGGGACATCTGTGATGCTTTCAAGTACAGGCCCACTGGATTGTCTAGATATCAAAAACAACTGCAATTTAATATCAACTGAAGGTCGACATAACCTTGTTTAAGAAAGGATTCAATAAACTCAACCATTTAAGTCATTACAATGTATAGTAAATTGATTAACTGACAAAAATCAAACCAAATTTCCAGTCAGTTTTATACAGGCCATCAGATTTTTGTCAGTCCCTAACTGGACAACTTTTGCACAACCGGGGCTACCTCTGAAGCAAGCATCATCGGAAAAGTGTCTCATCAATTTCCTGAAACGGCGGCATCATTTAAAAATCTTAGGCTTAAGGTAACGATCTACATTTTCCTAAATAGAACATTTGAAGTGGAAATAGAAGAGGGTTTTTTTTTTGTCCGATTCATTGATTAATCATGAAAATAATCGACAGATTAATCGATTATTAAAATAATCGTTAGTTGCAGCCTAGTCATATAAAAGCGAGTTTCATTTTGGGGTAGTTATTATTGGAACAACAACTAAATATGTTTTTCAGGAATGGTGGTGGGTGGGTCGTTTCCTGATAGCTTTTGTAGACTTATCCCTCGCGAGATCTGGCAACAGTTATTTGTACCTAATCATGGAGATGTTGCCTAGTGGAGAATACATATGGCAGCAGCCAAGTGGAGCAAAAACGAGTACAGCTAGTTATTTTAGCTGCAAGCAGATCTCCAGAACAGCATCGAAACAGTCATGGAGCCCACGTTAACGTACAATTCAATGCATGCTCCGAAATAACACTGATAGGCATAGTTAGTAGCTCAGCCAGATATTATGCTAATGCTGCACTTAATTTATCAACACATCACCCTTCAAATGCCGTGGTAAAAACATTATTGTGGCTTTGTGGTATATTACGAGATCAATGTTAATAACCAACAAATTACTAAAATACCAGAAAATCCGGATCAGAGCTACTTTGCTTTAGGTGACGTTTCACAGCGAGACGGCTAATCGCTAGCAGCTAACCTTAGCGTAGGGCCTGCCTAGCCAGTTCGCAGTTTGAGCAGTCAAAGCACTAACTCCTACACGTAACATAACATAACCTAACATGACTGTGTTGGTTGGTCGCATTTGATGAAGCATATTACCTCTACGTCGATATCCAGGAAGCCTCCCTCGGCCACCTCGAACATGAGGCCCATCTTCGTGCCGGAGTTGACCCGCTCGTAGAAGCACTCCTCAGCATGAGCGTCTATGCTAACAAAGTAGCCGGACGCGGTAGCAGTGAGGACGGCCAGCAAGACAACCAGCTCTGATGCAGTAAACATTACTTCAGTGGTCTGACAACACCGAAGCTATAAACAGTGTCTTTTTTACAGAATAACCTGTAAACGATGTTGTGTTCCTGGGAGTGGACGCTTGCAACAGAAGAGGCGCACCACTCTCTACAGCCGTGTTCCGCTCTCTGACTGCCACGTACGGTTAATGGAACGACAAGCGGAAAGGGCCAAACTTTACGACAGCGCCTTTCATCTGAATATTTCGACAAGAACTCACTTCCAAGTTACAACAGGAAAAAATTCCAACGAAAGTCGAAAGAAAAAAGAAAACAATATTTAACAAGGGGGCAATTATTTTTTCACATACTATTTTTTCTTCTTGAAAGTAATTGTTAATTGAATCCTAGATGTATTTACTCGAGTTATCCTTGTCTGATATTGAAATTAGTTTGAGTTTTTAAAATATTTAAGTATGATAAAAACAAAGAAAGAAACCTGCAGTATGTTAAATATGATTAAACAGTACTCTGCTTGCCACACAAACAACATACCTGTCTTTTTATTATCAAAATGCAATATTTAACTTATTTTTTGCATTAGTTTAAAATGTTTAATCTCCTAGTAAGGCAAAGGAATAGAATAAAATACAATAGAATCATTTGCTTGTCCCACTGTGCGGAGATTTTTTATGTATCAGCAGCAAAAAGATACAACCAAAAAGAAAAATACACCTTACATTTGTTAAAGAATAATAACAAAATTCGCAACCCATATAGGGTTAAAGCATGTAGGAAAATGATTGGATGGATGGATAATAACGAAACTTCATACTTAAGACTAAAATACAGGGGGTGCAAAAACCTATTATGCACACATTACAGCCCTCCGCCCAAAACACACACACCATCACTAGCCACATTTCTTTTTATTGTTTCCGTGTATAAATCTTATTCTTTCATTGACTTACAAATACAAGAATATTATTCCAGACTTTTATGTAACATATTACAGAATGTAATCAGCTCAGTCAAAAACAAAAAAAAAAGTATAATAATGTGATAACATATTGGGGTAAACAACAGTTTGTACTTTACGTAACAATTTTAACACTATCATTACATGTTTTGCCTTTGCACTTGCCCATTTGTCAAGTATGGCATCGAATGAAATAGACCGTGCCACAGTGTTTTCGATAGAGAGATCACTGCTAACTGGGTCAAACGATCATTGCTCATAGTCAAACAAAGGTATGTTTTAATAAGCTTCCGCTTATCAAAGGATCTCTCAGCAGTTACAACGGTCAGAGGCATGATCAAGGGCTACTGTCAAATTTGAGAAAACAAAATTAAGATAAAACTGTATGAGACAGTTTATGTTTTCAAGAGCCTTGTAACCCCTTCAGTATACAGCTTGTTGGGTATATTTCTTTAATAATATCTCTGGAAACATCACAGGTAGTCAAGGGCATATGTGGTAACAGATTCCTTGAGCTCGAGTGATGAATTTACATTTTTTAGACACAAACTGAAGATTGGAAAACCTGTCAGAGAGCTCTTGCAGGATTGTGTCAACAACGACATTAAAAACCATGCACCTAAAGTGCCTTTCAGGTTCCTTTTCATGATGACCAGTGCTGGATATGTCATCTTGGAAAATGTTTTGCTTCTTAAAACGTCTCTCTTTGAATTCTGAGTAGCATCGATTAATCTAATGGCTGTGTCCATTGAGATATCTGCTGCTTGTAGTGTCTTGCTTGCAAAGTTGATCTCCAAAAGTAAGTCATACCAAACTAAGAGACACACAAGGAACTCCATACAGACAATCTTCTCAGATAGTGACTTTGCCTCTGAAAACTCTTTGCTGTCTCCTGCCACTTCTTCAAGCTTTTCTAGCACATCTAGAATCCCCCCAACTGGAAACATACAGCTGTGACAGACTCTAGCTTTGCTTCCCCCCTGGTGTCACTCAGAGGCCTTAGTGTGATGTCAACAAATTCAGTGAGAATATCACACCTCTTCACAGACAATGAAAATATGGTATACAATCTCTGAAGGGTGCCAAAGAAGGTTAGACACTCTCTGTTGGATGAGGCTACATCACATAACAAAGGTTTCAGGCTGTGGCTAAAGCATGGGATAAACAGAGCCTCTAGACATCTCTGTTGTATCAAAGCTTGAATACCTTACTCTCCTCATATTGGAGCCATTGTCATAACTTTGACCCCTACAATTAGCCAACTCCAACCCCAACTCCTTCACAGCAGTGAACCCCACAAAAGATGGTGATCTTCTTCTTGTCGTCTGTATGAATATACCCAGTGTGCGATTTGCAAAAAAAAAAACAGAGGGGGGGATCATTTCAAAAGTTTTATTAATGAATAAAAGTTTTAATAATAATGGTTAGCTAGCAGGTGCTCTTTCAGGTAGCTAGCTAGATCCAGTAGGTTAGACTATTCTTTTTAAACTTGCGCCATCTACTGTCGGGACTCGGGAGTGGGTATTAGTTTACTTTAACCGGTTTGAGAAAACATAATACTCTTTAAAAACAAACAAAAAATTAAATTTACAAATGTGAAGGACACAAGGCATGTATTAATATAAATTTATAAAAATCCATAAGTAATAGTAATATCATCTTTATTGTCATTGAAACATACATTACAACGAAATTTGTTCTCTGCTTTTAACCCATCACCCTTGGGGAGCAGTGGGCTGCCATGTGTGGCGTCCGGGGAGCAATCTGGGGTTAAGGGTCTTGCTCAGACACCCCACCACAAGGTGTGTGTCTGCAACTCTAGCGTCCCCAAAAGCTTACATGCAAAAGAAAAGACTTTGTTAGTACTTTTGGAGTACAGTAACCAATTCCATTCAACTTTCTCTCCATTGGACAGTAAACAAAAACAGCAGGCTTAGGAAAAACACCGTCTACTCTTATCTGAATTTGGATATGGCCCATCAAATCATTTCTGTGGGCCATTTTCAACAATGTACTGCCTCGATGAGTACTCCATTTTGTGTGGTGATGGCCATTCAGATGGATCTTCTCAATAAGAACCTGCTCCAGCTGTATTCTCTTCACCTCTCTGTTCCTCAGCATCTGGACCTCTCTGTTCATATCCCTCATCACTGTGATGATCATCATCATCTGCGCCTCTCTATTCCTCATCATCTGAACCTCTGTGTTCCAAATTCTCATCTATGGTGACTTGCTATGTCTGACGGCACTAATTTTCTCAAAAGAACACAGAGAAAATGTCTTCAGCAGAATTTCAAACCATACCAGGCATCAATAATTTTTTTTCTGGCCTCACTAGTTTAATTATTCCTACCTGATGTCATCACTGGTCTCCAGAAGCCATCATCCATTTCATGTTTGTCTCCTTCACCCCTTGCCTGTGTTCTTCTCTGCTAAGCCATGTGATCAAACAAGCATTATTTAATAGCTTTAACTAAATTAGACATCTTGCTAGTGCACTTTTTCAATATAAATAATAATTAAAAATACATCATTTGGTATTAAGTAGCTGTTCCTACACTTCCAACATTAGACCAACCTGTTGTCTTCTGCTGTCTGTTTCAGTTATTTCTCTCTCTCTCTCTCTCTCTCTCTCTCTCTCTCTCTCTCTCTCTCTCTCTCTCTCTCTCCATACTTACAGCTGAATTACATGACTTTTGTGTTGAGGATGTGTTAAAATTACAGCAGTCAAACACATGAACAGCAGAAAATCTTAACTTTAAATTATATAGTTGTTGGACATCAGTCACTGATTTGACACTTCATCTGATCAGAATTAGATACATAACAACAGCATTATAGTGTTATATCCTAAATTCACCCAAGTTCAAAAATGTATGTTTTATGATTTATCACCTAGTTAAACAAATGACTCACTGAACAACAAAAATAATCACATACAGGTTATTTTAATAGTCATGGTCTATTGTAAATATACTGATCACTAGACATAAACTGAATATTTACAAGCCTCCTCTTGATGCTCCTCTTGACTAAACTTACTTACTTTCTTTCAACCACTTTGAAAAGCTTTTTTTCATCCCTCTGACATATCCTTCTCTTTTGTTTCTCCATCTTTAGCTCCCAATGACCGCACAACTTGAATGAAAACGATCGCGTTCCAGCACGTTCTCGAGGGTGCGCGCACCGGAACGGCTGGTGTGTGCGCGCAGGACGGGGTAGGGAGGGGGCGACAGAAGGGGAAGTGATGAGACTTGTCATCACAGACATTAATCTGTTATTAACATTTAAACATGCACAAACAGCTGTTAAATACAGAAAATGGTGACTAGACATAATTTTTCCGCCCTTGCTTTTGGCGCTCTCTCTAGTGTGGCCCCCTAATGCACCGCATTTAGTAGGCTACATACCCACTTTGTGTGCCACTGAGGGTGGCAATGATACAGTTTTGAGGACATCCAACAATAATGAAATATTGTTGACCTTCAAAACATTAATATTTTTTAATATAAAGATGGCGACTCCAAAACACTGACTTCAGTGTCTTTAAGACACTTTGTAACTAATCTATTATTCATAGTCATTGTTCATATTGAGTACTCATTTGTGCTCAAGCTTTAACTTCCTGGCTGATGCTTTGAGATGTTACTTCAACGTTTTCACACAATGCGCTTCCCTCATGATGTCATCCATTTGGGGAAATGCACTGGTCTCTCCTGAAACAGAACACCAACATATTGCCACCCACTAGATTGTGCATGTTCTTCTGCAAACATTTTTTATGGGCAAAACCGTCAAATTTAGTCTTATTGGACCACAGTAAATGTCTCCAAAAATTATGTTTTGTTTCTGAGTACATTTTCTTTGCATTTGGCTTATTATGTTACTTTCATAGTAATACCAATAGGAATTATTTCACTGGGATTATAGTATCTCCAACCTCAGCATCTTCATAAAGTCTTTTGCTTGTGTTCTGGGATTCTGGAACTGCACATTTTGCAGATTAATCTCTGTGACACACAATCCATCTCCTTCCTGAACATGCTGGCTAGACATTCATGTGGTGTCTATGCTTGCTTCGTTCTAACAGATGAAGGGGACACCTTCAGACGTCTGGAAATTGGAGTCGAGGATAAACAAGACTTGTGGAGGACTACTGTGTTATGTATGCCTGATTTTTTTTTTGTGTGTGACAGAAGAAAGCAGTGTGCTTAAGGTTTTGCCTTAGACACATTCACATGTGTGCATTCATTTAACCCAAATGCTCAGACCTATGGCCTTCAAAGACCGGACGCCATCACCTGGGGCTTCGCAATTTGTTTAAAGGCACAATAATATTAGTGTATGCAAACTTCTGAATTTGAAGAAAGTAATGAATTCTCCAAAGAATCTCGCTCATTATTTCTGATTTTTAGAAAATTGAAATAAATGTTGACTAGCCTAAAACAGGAAAAGTTGAATATCATTTATTATCAAAAACTTTTTTAGAACAAAAGTATGTTCGTACAATTTAAATGTCTGGTGTCAACTGTACTTATTTAAATATACTAAAACAAAATGAAACAAACAAAACAACAGTATATACACATCAACAAGCAGAGCACGTATCAGACAATTGCTTTCTTAAAACCTCCGAAGACAATAATAGCTTGTTTGGATCTGACACACTAAAAGCCCAGACATTTCTCTTTTTCTGCTGAAGAATCTCCTCAGCTAAATAAAAAAGGTTTCATTGGGCATGCGCTACGTAAGTGTTATCGGAGCGTTTCATTTTGGTCACACCGTTTGCCGGCAAGCAACGCTCGGGCGGAGACTACACAGAAACCAACTTTATGTATAGGCGCTCCGCAGAGGCCGCCCGCGGTCATAAAACCCGTGCAGCCTCTGTGGTGTCGCAGGTTTGGTGACGTCTAACAGTCGACTGGCTGTGGAGTGTTCAGGGCCGAGGCCTAGAGGCTTTTTGCAGCTGACGCTACTGTCATTTTCTGTGGATGTGTAACTCCTTTTCCGTGCCCGTTCCGATCGGGTGTTGGTCGATGAAGCGCTTAATTGATTAGCTGAAGCGGAAACGGTCGCAAACGTTCGCTAGCTTGTTGACGCTACCGCTTAGTACCAGCGAGGAAGTGAAGAACGGGGGAAAAAATGACATCTCGGAGGTAAGGGGGTCTGGCTGGGAAACAATGTCTGGTGGCAATGTTGGCGGAGCCAGCTAAGTTTAACTGCGCTCAGCTGTTTAGGGCTCGGTTTGGGGGGGGGGGGGGGGGTATGAAGCTTCTTGGGCTGATGAAGATAATAAAACCGCTAGCTTGTTGTGGTTGCCGGGGGAGTGGAGAAGGGGGCGCTGCATCTAAAGCCAAATCTGTAAAACACTTTTACACCGTTATCGGCAACTCCTTTACCTATATGTATCACTTAGAAGCTGGAAAAACCTATCTTGGTTATTGAATTGGCTTTTTATTTGAGTTGTATAGGTTGCACATTTTCATCAGGTTTTGCACCACATAAACATCTGTCAAAAAACTCTAACTGGATATTTTATCACACATAGAGACAAATCTTAGAGAAACTATGCAAGTTAAGTGGGGCATAGCCTTCCCTCTAGTATTTGATTATCGAATGAGCTCCTAGATGATGAAACGCTGTCACTTGTCTTTCAAGTTTTATTGGGATGCTGATTGAGGGTTGCACAGGGGTGGGGAAAACATTTATTTGTGATTTCATTTCCAAGTATTGGAATATCCATGCCGGTTGTGATTGACAGACCCTTTGATGCTCATCTCGTTTTATTTTTTTCTTTTGTCAGCAGTGTTGCAACGATTCTCTGTAAGTCTTTGCATTTCGGTCAGCGAGATCTACGTCGCCCGTGGGCATGCCGGGCAGTAAAATCCACCCACCTTGTCAAACGTACTCAGCAAGCAGCGTGAACGCGTCATGCCTACTACCTGGAGTTAGAGATGCACCGATCAGGCTTTTCCTGGCTAATATGGCTCTCTTTAAAATTTCTTTTAGGGCTACTACTAGTTTTTGTTTTTATATTTATTTATTTAATTCCACCTACAGCACATGCACATAAAAATAGACCACAAGTTCCGTAATGGGGGCAGTAAATTTGCACATCGCAGCTAATCAATCAAAAGTAAAATGGCCGATTCCGATTAGTGGCTTATTGATTGGCATATGTCTACTTGAAGGATAGCATACCAGATATTGAATCCATACAGTTTGGGTTGTCGTGATACTAAAATTTCAAACTCAATATCGATACCCAGGAAAAGATTCAATACTCGATACCTTTTTCGATACCACGGGATAAAAAATGACAAATAATTAAAGGCATAAACATCTCAACACGGAACATGCTTTCTCAACAGAATCAAAGATGATAATTAAATAAGTGTGCAAATATTGCTTTCAAATAGCTGGCTATTTGTAATCAACCCATGTTCAGCCCATCTCTCAAAGGCTTTATCATATAGGGACGGTAAGATACAACTTGCTTTGATGGAAGTCTGATTTTTTTTTTTTTTTTTTTATATCTATACCTGTGTTTTAGTGTGATAACATGCTTTATTATCACCCAAAAAACAAACAAAAATGAATTTGAAGGTTTAGGGCTTGTCTTTTCCTTTTTTGTCAAATTCATATTTATAAAAAAAATTCAACTAATAAAGGAATTCATATCTGACTCAAATTATGTTGCAACAACTAAGCAGTGCAAGTTAGGTGTGAAACTTAAATTGCCATGAATGTTTGCAGGAGGCTGAATGGCAGGATTAAAAATAGATTTTCTCTACATTGTGTCGAGTAGAATAAGGAAGTAAAATATTAGAGAGGGGAGAGGTGCAGAAGGACAGACACCCTGATAGGATGACTTGAGTTGCTGACCTCTGCTCACAGAGGATCGAATGGAAGACATGACAGAAACCGAGTTCTGGGAAACCGAGTCGGCTGAAGAGAAGGTGGAAAAATAAAGAGTCAGCGTTGCATGCAAAACATCATCTTGCTCAGCATACATTTATATCTCGTCTAAAAGGGTGGATGGAAAATGTTTATTAGAACTGTTCAGTAATAATCCGTTTCATCTTAAAATGAACAAAACCGTCCTTTTTTTTTAAATGTTCCTTCAAAGGAAAATACGACTTGGAAGAAGAATTTTATGTTTTCATTTCTGGTTGGAAGTTATTGAATTGGATGCAGAAATACCTGCTTTTTATGCATCGTTTTCACCGTTTTAGTCCCCATCCTGCATCACCTCAGAGTTGTTCTGATCCAGCTGTCATCATGAGTCGCTACGGCTCAACGCGATCTCTTGAGTCAGACGGTTTACAGCATCGGACAGGAAGCATAACATTCCCAATCTCAATCAACTTTTTAAATGTAACAACGTTGCTGCATCTCTATCACTCACCATAAGTGAAGGGATCAGGTGGTTCAGGCCTGTTGCTAATCTGCAGTAGAGCTTTTTGCAAACCTTACTACTTGTAGAAAGAGCATAGCATGAATTTTTTTCCCCGCCAACTAAATCTCTCTAAATTTGTTTAAAAATCAGCATATAACTGACATGACAAAAATATATATACTGAGGCTCAAAATGAGGGTCAATTGGACCTCTACACCAGTATTACCATATCTCACTGCCTGGACTATATGGAAGGGATAATGCCCTTCAAGGTGTCCGGTATCAGAAATTAATTAATTAGGCCGGCAAAGTCCATTAATTCCTGATAATGAACACCTCAAAGGGCATCATCCTACTTATACCATGGTCACTTATGAAATAAATAAATATTAAATCAATTATTAACACTTTAATGTCTTTTTTCTCGCCATTATAATCGTATGGTTTTCACAAGAAGCGGCTGAGAGAACTGTTTAATATCTCTGGTTGTGATGAGATGCCATGGTAACCAGCAACAACTGTCTTGCCGTTACCAGCTAATGTTTCAGCCAGTGCAAAAACTTAGAAAAATCAGGTGGCTTGCCGGGACTGGGGCTGTCGCCTCTGCTCTCCCAAAAAAGGGGTGGGGGGGAGGGGTGGCTAGGGTAATGAGGGGGAGGGAGTGGGTTTATTAGGCATTTAGGGGGGGTTCTGGTTAGGTGGCCCGTACGGGTCATGTTGGCCCCCTTCCTGGGGGGCGTCTGGTCCGGGTGCGGGATGGGGGGTCGGGAACGAGCAGTCGGATTGTGGTGGACCCCCCCCCCCCACTTGGGATTGTTGGATGTGAGTGTTATGTGGAAATGTGTGTTCGGCGTCGTCCCTTTTTTTTTTTTTTTTGTCTGTGTGTGGTGAGTGGGGCACTAGGGTGGGAAGATGTGAATGAGACTTTTTTTTTTTTTTTTTGCCAGGATCGCTCTCTCTCCCAAGAACATCCCCCCCCCCATCCTGCCCCCCTCCGCTGGCTGGCGCCTTGGCCCGCTGGCGTCTTGGCCCGCTGGTGCATTGGCGGCCCTTGGGTTCGGGGCGGATTCCCCGGTGGGTGCCGGCTCATTCCTGGCGGCTGCTTCGCAGGGCCTGGCCCCCCGGGGCTCGGTCGGGGCTCCCGCCGGGGGGCGGGGCGCCCCTGGGGCCCATGGCCGGTGCCACTTCAGCGTAGCTGGCTGCCGGCGGAGCCCACGGCTCGCCCCCGTGGCTCCTGGGGGCTTCGGCATTGCGGTGGCTGGGGGATTTCCTCGGGGTCGTCTCTCCTCATACCTTGGTGGGGGGCAGATTTCCTGTGTTGGCCCCTCTTGGGCGCCCTGCTTTGGGGGCCCCTTTGGGGGCCCCTTTGGGGGTCTGGGGTTATGGGTCCCCCGGCACCTGCCTCGGTGCTCGGGGGAGGCGGGCCTTTGGTTCTTCACAACCACTATTGAGCATTTTTCTTCTGGATAAATTTCACATACACAAGTGCACTCTCACAAACACACACAGGTGCTGGGTTCCAGGTACTAAGTGTTCCCTTCTATACAGAAAGCCCATAATATTTTTTATTTACTTTCTTTTCTCAGCTATCACATTATACATGTCATATTTAAATAATAATACACATAATTTAGCAATGGTATCAAGGTGTTACTTTATTGTATCTGTTATACTATATCCGTTGGTTGTGCTGTTCTTTTTACATCTCTCTTTCCAGGGGTCCGTTCTTCGTACGTTGCTTAAAACATCCGAGATCAAATGACACATCCAAGATGATTTCATCCGGCTAATCATGATCCGGCTAATTGGGTTCTTTGAACACACCTGCTGTTTACGATTAGTATCACTGGATTGAGTTATCTGAGACAACTGCGCGTTCATGCGTTTGTTTAAAAGGGGAAATGTATCGATAGTAGAAACATTGATCAGCAACGCTGCTATTGGCTGTTCAGCATGACCAAAGAACGCCCAAAGTTTTTCTCCCAAGCAGAACACGAGCTTTTAATGGAAGGTTATACAGAATTTGAGTCATTAATTAAAACGACAGGGAACACCTCAAAGTCTGCTAAAGCCAGGAGAGAGGGCTGGCAAAAAATAGCAGACATATTAAATGCGTAAGTGCTGTCCATGTTAGATGTTTTCTATCAGTTTCTACAGTATGAATTTTAATAATTTCCTATTTACTTTGTTCTTTTATGTCAGAGCCTCCACGGGAGCCATTAGAACATGGGGAAAAAAGTGAAGTACAAGAATATTCTACAAAATGGTAGCCTTTAATTATTATACTGTATTTTAAAAAGAAACTTCTTACTCTTTTTTTAAACAGCCACTGTTTTTTTTTTTTAATGATGTTTGTCTGTTTATAACAGCCACTAAGAAAAAGCCTGACAAAAAAAACGGGTTCTTTTTACTTTTGTTGCATGAGGCATGTTTCACTCTTTCTATTTCTTTCACAAAATGACACAGGTTGCCATCCGTTCCCTATATAAACGGCATCTTCAACAAAAACAAATTGTATTTTGACCTGAAAAAACACAAATTAAGAGGAGAAATTGAACTCCACAACTTGAAAAAGAGGAAAAATTGCAGTAGAGATCGAGTTGCTTCAAAAGGACCTTTAGAATAAGTTCTAATACACCGTTTGACAGTAGTATTGCTGACTTTGCATAACTATCTCTCATTGCAGGCAAAAGATGACTTGCTGGCTTTTCTTTATAAAGAATTGTTTAAATAAAACGACAGGAACTAAGCATTATTTGTTTCGTCTTTTATTAAACATTAAAAAATGGTGTTCCACAATTCTGTCCCGTCCTCTGCCACTAGGTGGTCCAGGTGCACTGGCTGGACCGACTTCCCTATCTCCTCCGCTTATAAAGCTGCGATCTAATCCTGTTTACATGAAATAAACCTGCTCGCGAGCAGGCTTAAGTTTGCGCACATGTTGCTATGACAGCAACATGTCCAAGATCATGTCAAATCATCAACAATCAAATCCAGCTAACTGAGTTAGCGACGTACGAAGAACGGACCCCTGGTGATGAAGCAGACTGAAGACGTTTTATCATTCTTTCCCTTTTATCTCCTCTTTCTTTCACCTCTTCTCTTTCTTTTTTTCTCTTCCTGTTCTTCATTTACTCTCCTACTTTCCCATTGTAGTGTCCACATAATTTGAAATATTCCCCGCAGGAATCACAATAAAACTATTTGCATGCATAAATCAAGCGGAGCACTATGGCGAAAGCTGATTGCTCCACTTGGGAGAGTAAAATCTGTCGAGCTCTATTTGGCATTAAGACATCAATTCTTATTGCCACATTGCTAGACAGGTAACTGGGGGGAAAAAAATAAAAAATCAGGCTATTTGACCAGAATTTTTTTTATAGGTGTCCTAAATCACTTTTTCTTTTTAACGGACACCCTGCGGCCAATCAGAATCGAGCATTCACCCAGACCAAGGTATAATGATAGTTCACTCTATGCATTATGAGGTGTTTGATGAGGTGTAAGATGAGTAATTTTATGTAGGTGGGTCATGTTGGAGGGTTTTGGGTGGTGGTGGGGAGATGCTCCATTTTGCTCTCACAATCTGTTCCCCATTTTACAGCAAAGTCAGTCACGGCTTATCCTTATTTATCCGTCTCCTAGGTGGTTTCACCCCAACATCTCAGGCGTGGAGGCTGAAAACCTCCTGCTGACTCGAGGAGTGGATGGGAGCTTTTTAGCCAGACCAAGCAAAAGCAATCCTGGAGATTTCACCCTCTCAGTACGGTAAGTGTTGATGCTCAGGGCACAGTGTGACTCCTGTCTCTGGGATTCAGAATAAATGTCTAAACCAGTACATTGACTTAATATTATTATTATTATTAATTATTATTATTCCTTGCAGAAAACATGAAGTTGTTCAATACCTGGAGTATGTCACCACAAGGGAATTTTCTGAACACAGTTGCATCAATTAAAAAAAAATATATTTTTCTAAATAAATAATAAAAAAAATAATATTAAAAAAAGTTCTGGATATGGAATTAAAACAAAAAACATTTTTTTCGCCCAACCTAGGGTCTGCTTATGTCTTTTTTTTATTTCTTTTTTTGTCTCCGGGAGCAGCAGGCAGGTGTAAAAATGTCGTTTAGCATATTTTGCTACTCTAAACTAAGAGACATGGTTGACTACTAGCTGGTCATCATGTAGCAGATGGTTCACCCAGGAGCTTGTTAAGAGCAACCCGGGCTGAAAGGAGAGCAAATATTAGACTTTCATTTACAAGGCAGACGCAAACTGGACTTGGAACGAAGGCCGCTTTTGCTCAGTGTCTTCTGGGTAGGTGGCTAGGCTTTACATAAAGCAATAACATGTTAGAGTGGGCCTCTCCCTGTCCCCATAGGGGTGTTTAGAGAATTAAATGGTGGTGAAATCATTCTAGAAATTCCCACATCGAATTCTGCTCCTCTCTTAGAAGAATGAATGATGGGGAGAAAACTAGCGGCATCCATTTTTCTATAATCTCTGGTCTGCCAGGGCGTACATTTTTCTGATGAACTATCATTAACTCAGTGCAGCCGACATAGACAATATTTTAGTGGCCGGCTCTACTGCACGCTTTCTCATCTGTCTCTGTATCTACTTCTTGTGGAGACAAAACAAGTGCCGCTTGTCTTGTGGATGCAGGCGTTCTCGCAGAGGAAACCAGTTGCTGCTGGTTCTAACCAGCACGTCAGTCTCTTACTCCCAGAGCTTCCAGTAAGCTGATGACTGTTACATGCTGGGGAGCTTCTGACTTGCTACAAGTTCTGTTTTTTCTGTTTCCTGGGAGAATGACTGCAATGACCAAGTTTATTTCATCCATCAGGAAAAGGCAGAGATTGCTTTTAACCTCTGTGCAAGTCGGAGCTGTAGGTTTCTGTAAATGTGGCACAAAAATTGATCAATTTCTTTAACAGCTATCTGCATTCACAATAGTAGGTATAAGAGGCTCATAAATAATAAAAAAAAGAAACCCATCAATTCAGGTTAGGGTTAAGTGGCTAAACTTCATAAAACTGAAAAGGTTTTGGCTTAGTCCAACGTTTTGCACTGTTCTTTAACAAGATTGAAAAAGTGGGACAAGTTTAATGATAAGGAATTAAAGTGTTTGTTTTTGGGGGGGGGGGTTTAATGGAGAGGGTGGGTTGCTTCCTCCTGGTGGTGGTGGAGGCGTCCGTTTCCGTCTGTCTGGTATTGTAGAGCTGGAGATGGTTAGGCTCATCTGCAGCAATGCAGGCGCTGAGTCATGAATGAAAGCTCTCAATTTCCCGGGATGTCTACATTCGGACCCTCGCTTGTGGTCATGAAACGTGGATAATGACCAAAAGAGTGAGATCCTTTCTACAAGCAGTTAAAATGAGCCTCCTCCATAGGGTGACGTTCCATCACCCGGGTGGCATCTTAAGCTAGAGTTTCTCTTCCTCTGCCTGAAGAGGAGGCAGTTAAGCTGGTTTGAAAATTTGCCCAAATGCCACCCGGGGACCTTTGGAGGTTTTCTGGTGATGTTCCATTGGTAGCAGAACCCGGGAAACATCTTAGAATCCCCCAGAATGGACTGCAGAGTGTTGCGGGCAGGAGGGATATCTGGGTTTTATTACTAGACCTGTCACCCCAATCCGTGATATCCAGGCGACAACGATGGATGGATGGATGAAAGTGCACCTTGGTAAAACGATAAAATGATGCGGATTACTTCATCAGCCTTTCTCAAACTCCACGTTCTGAGGATCAAACCTAATTTCTAAATGAGGTTTGCTTCAGCAAACGAGCAAAAGAAGCAGCACTCCATGGCTGCATTTGTTTTCTGACTAAGGTGCTCTATTTTGACACGTTTCAAATTTGAGAGTCCTCTGATTTTAAAAATAAATTTCGCTCAAACTTAATGACTTAGTTTTCTCGTCTGAACTAATGTGAGCTTCTCTTTACTAACAAAACCCCCCAAACGATTAAACTGAACTGAAAGTGCCACAAGACCCTGTAACATCCACCTTCAGGTAAAACTCAGCAGAATCCCAAAGTCATCAGGTTTCATCAAAACCTGATGAAAGTAGATTGATTTCATCCTATTATAATTTTTTTTTACCCCATATTCCGTTTCACCATTTTTATTTCTGAGGACTCCATCTTTTGCAAAACGTTTTTTAATCCAAAGCCATGTCATCAATGTTTACATTTTTAATGAGTTTGGAAACCCTTAAAAACTATTTTATATAGCTCTTAAAATCTGCCTGTCAGTTATAGATTGGTTGAATCGATCCAATTTTTCCTCCATAGGAGCACATGATTTTCATAGGAATGTGTGGTGCCAATGAACACAGCTGGCTCTGTAGTTGAGTTTAGTTGTCTATTTAAATCAGAGACAATCTAAGTTCAGTTGTAAACCCCGTTGTCTGCTGTTGGCTTTGATTAGTTCTTCAACTTGGAGGTTTATGTTTTCTTAATGTTGCTTTATTTTTATTTTTATTTTTTTGTCTTTAGGCGAAATGGAGCAGTCACCCACATTAAGATCCAGAACACAGGGGATTACTATGACCTGTACGGTGGGGAGAAGTTTGCCACTCTTGCTGAGCTGGTGCAGTATTACATGGAGCATCATGGGCAGCTGAAAGAGAAAAATGGAGACGTTATTGAGCTCAAGTATCCACTCAACTGTGCGGACCCTACATCAGAGAGGTGGGAGAAGAATGTTTGATAATGTTGTAATTCCACATGTATGAATCCCTGCAGTGAATATACAAAGATGTTTATTTGTTTTTGTTTTTTTGTTTAGTTTTTTTGCATCATGTCCATTTAACAGTTTGTTCTAGAAATCTCTGACAGTCTCCAACTTAAACTGAGTGCTGTGAGTTTGGTTTGGAGACTAACGCTGTGCTAAGTATTTCTCAGATGTTGGAGCTCGGAAGGACATCGCAACGGAGTTGAAAGCGTTTACCCTTTCGGACTAGAAGGCGCACTTATAAACCCTTAAATTTTCTCAAAAATTTATGATGCGCCTTATAATCCGGTGCGCCTTTATGTATGATTACCGTTTTGCTTCCTGACCTATTTTATGTGGTACAACGCACTCAAAAATCTGTTAAAATGTGTAAGTACGACTTTGGTTAGCAAAGAAGCCGTTCCGCTCAATGGACATTACGGTACACTGTGTCACTACCTGACCGGACCCCGGAGCTGTCTACAAGACTGCCTGACTGTAATGTCTAAACTTGATGTGCATTCATGTAAAGCATCCCTTGCCCGGAGTATGCACTAGCAACAATGAACTAAATAAGCTAATTCAATATAAAAGTTACGTTTATTTTGGCCTTATGTTAGAAAAAGGGCAGTGTAGTCCAACTACTCTGTCCTCCCGATGGAGACAGATAGCTCTCCCTCTCAGTAGAGAGCTGTGTATACGGAGAGGCACACTGCAAAAAGGGAACTAAAAGTAAGTAAAATGTTCTTGAAATGAGTGTATTTTCCTTGATTTGAACAGCTAAATAAGACTTTGCCAATTGAATGAGTATTCTTTGCCCTAAAATGAGATAATTAGATATCCACTTGAAATAAGATGATGGGGATGAATTGTTCCTATTTTAAGTGCAAAAATCTTATTCCTTTGGCAAATCTTATTTACCTGCTCCAATCAAGGAAAAATACACTCATTTCAAGAAAATTTTACTTACTTTTATTTCCCTTTTTTGCAGTGCGGAGTGATATTAGAATATTTAATGACAGAAACCAGTGGAACCTCCAGTTTGTTTTGGTGAAAGCTAATGTTAACAGTACAAGCCGACAATAATGTGTTTATTTCCATTTAAAACATTCAAATACAAAAGCAACATGTTTAATAATTATCCCTTAGCCCATTTTTCTTGCCTTCTCATAAAGTAGTTCAAACAGGTTCCCATTTCTTTTTTCATAAATCCTTCAAGGATGAGGCTTTAATGTTTCTTAAACAAGTTGCTGAAATAGTTTTTTCACAAATACTATTAGGTTTACAGCACTTTAAACACAGAAGTTGTCATTTAAAGGTCTATCAAACATGGCGGACACGTCTGGAAAAATGCTTCAGGACACAAATATGTTCTTGCTCCGTCCCTCATGGCTGGTATCCTGAGAAACTAGTCTTTGTCTGTCTTTTTATGTTGTCAGTTGTTGCAATTCCTGAGTGACGGAGGTTATGAAAGTGGGGGTCAGTTTTGTAACCTCCATGCTTTACCTACTACGCACTATCTGAGGTGTCCTAGGTTTTCAAAATAACTTTTATAGTATTTTCCACAAAGAAATTTATTTTTATTCTTTGTTTAATCACAAATAAATCAGACATAGTAACAGTTGTAATAGTGGTTCCACTGGAAAACCTGAAACCTGATAATTGTGCAGCTTTTCTAGATTTACGGTAGTTCATTTGTTTATTTTCAGGCAAAAATTGCTTCTGAAACCCTCTGGGCTTAACCGGTTTTAAAAGTAGATATTTTACACAACTATATGCACCCCTGGTTTAATGATACAAGCGTGAGGGGTGCTAAGAAATGGTTTATACCTGCAGCTTTTTCTGCATACTAAAAGAACGGTAGCCATTTTGGATGCTAAGTTTGGAATTGCTAAATTTGAAAGTGCTCCAGTGGGAACACGGGATGTTACGCTAATGCTGCTATTACAGCATTAGCGTAATAGCAGCATTGTGGGGTTTTGGAACACACTGGTCTAGATTTGAGGAAACAAAGTGGATTTAGTGGAAAATTAAGTCCCTCATGTCTTTGGTGTACTGTTAATGTGGATCTCTTTTGATGCACGTGTGTGTATGTGTGTGTGTGTGTTTATGTGTGTACTGAGATTGAGGGCCTAGAATTTAATATATTCTGCCACATCAGGACAGGATATGTTACTTTTGCCGTATTGTCTGCTTTGATTGAGATTTTCGTTTTAGTGAAAAGGAACAAATAGTTCCAGGAAGTTGAATCAAGCTTCTGTTTAATCTAACAAACGGGCACAAATGTGTCAAATCCTGAAGGTTGTTCCTTTATTTTAATTTTATTTTTTACACTAAGTGTGGAAAATGATATAATAATAATAATAATAATAATAATAATAATAATAATTATAATTATAATAATAATAATAAAATCAAGCTTTGAGGGTAATAAAGTGTTATACTGGAGGATGTAATGTAGTTCTATCACTAACAGTTCCAGTTTTAACAAAGGATATACCACCACAGTTTGATCAGTCAGGTTGGAAGATGATCTATTCTGTGCACCGTTCTCTTGATTTTGATGTTTCAGGGTTGTCTTTTTTTTTTTTTTTTTTTTTTTTTTTTTTTTTTTTTTTTTTTTGCTTTTCTCCAGATGGTTCCACGGTCACCTCTCAGGCCGAGATGCAGAGAAGCTGCTGACGGAGAAAGGCAAGAATGGCAGCTTCCTGGTGAGAGAGAGCCAGAGCCACCCTGGAGACTTTGTGCTGTCGGTCCGCACCGGAGACGACAAGACGGACACCAACGATGGCAAACCCAAAGTCACTCATGTCATGATCCGCTGCCAGGTGAGCGAGGTCAGCTCTTCTCTCACTCCGACTGCCCTCTAACTTCTGTTGCATTGAATTCTGCGAATTCATAAACTCTGTTAATGAGTTCAGCTTTTAGGATGTTCAAGTTTGGAAAAAAAAAATGTATTTCCTCAAGTAAGTGTGTTTTTATCTTGCCATGCTTGTTGGATGCCAGGCTTCTGTTGGGATTAGCTGTATCTCACTGACTGACTTTACGCAATGTTTTACACCTGAATACCTAACAGCTAAAGTCTGTCTTGTCTTTCTAATCTGCCAAATCCACAGCAGCATTGTTAGGTCTGTCTTTGTAAGAAGCCAGCCGCTGAAAGCAATTTGTGGCAACTACTGCTGTAAAATAAAGCCGTTTGTTTTTACAGGAAAATCCTCCCATAAAATTTTATTTCACATTCCAAACCGAGGAAAACATCTCCAGGAAACTTGTTCATAATGAACATAGTTTTAACTTTAACTTAGTTTAAAAAAAAGGCAAAACATATTTATAGATTTGTTTGTTTTTTGTTGATAAAACAATTTAAGTTTTATTCAAAAAAGATCATTTATCAGTAGAAACTTCACTTGTGTGTTCTTGCACAGGGTGATCTGAAGTACGACGTGGGTGGGGGGGAGAAGTTTGACTCCCTCACAGACTTGGTGGAGCACTACAAGAAAAACCCCATGGTGGAAACTCTTGGCACCGTCCTTCAGCTTAAACAGGTTTGCTTCTGTTTTAATTCAATGAATTTGCATAACAGTACTGCATTTGTGCTCATTAGTTAGCTAAAGAACCCCTCTGTTGGTCCTGCCCCCTGCAGCCCCTCAACACTACTCGTATTAACGCAGCAGAGATTGAAAGTCGAGTTCGGGAGCTGAGTAAGCTGGCGGAGGCCACGGACAAGGTCAAACAAGGCTTCTGGGAAGAATTTGAGGTAACTGATTCTGTGATTTACAGAACAATTAAGTTTCAAGTTTTCTGCTTCAGTATTGAATCGTGGATGGAGATCATGCTAGTCAGGGGTGGGCAGTTGTTTTCCCAAAGGGTCAGATATGCAACGACTATTCAAAGCAAAACTATTGGCTGAGCACAGTGTTTTCTTGTAAATATTGGGTAATAATCTGGAAATTAAGTTTTAGTATCTTGTGGCAACAGTAAAGGCGGCAATTGAACAATAAAATGTGCCCCATCATAGCAGTAAATGAACCCTTCCGACATAACCGTTGTCCTGTCAACACACCAAAAAAGTTTTTTATCATAGAAATATATCAACAAATTTTTCCCCAAAGTTTTCATGAATACTGTTATTAACTAAAGTCCGTGCCATACATAAAACATTTTTAGCGAAGTTTACATTTTTAGTGCTGTAATCAGCAGGTATTGAGAAAAATCTTATTTCCCCACCTTTATATTTGTGCCAATTAGGGCTGCAACAATTAGTCGACATTGTTGTTAATAAAAAATTGACGCAAAAATTCATGCTTTGACGCGTCGTTTAGAAATATATAAACATTGCTGCCGTCTCCATATTTAACTTTCAGTTAGTTTAAATCACGTGCAGTTCACTAAGGCTGCAGAAGAGGGTAGTATAGAATCAGTTCCCTGGTGAGCAAAGAGCACACCTATCACATGACCCTTTCGCATGACTGCAGCTCCAGCATGAAGATGATGAAACTAAAATTTGTAAAGTTTCGTAAATTATACTTTCTTTGATGCAAAATTGACTTTTAGATTGATTTTAGGCAAGGATGTGGCTGTGTAAAGCTGAAATATCTGCTTGGTTTATCAAGATATGGCTTAGTTGTGAAATGTCCGTTACGTCCGTTTTCACTGCTCTTGACCCAGCTGTAGCTGAGGGGACAATAAAGCTCCTCAGCCCCGGAGTAGGCAGCCTCAGAGGGGCAGACTGTTTTGAATCTACCGCTGCAATTAAATCGGATGATATCCAATGATTATTATTGGGTTTATTTCAGTGTTTCATTTGTCACTAAGATTAAAGGTTGAGATTAAAGTGAACGGGATAGTTTTAACTTTAATGTCTGACTAGAACGATGGGGTTTATTTGGAAATTAATAAATCACTTGTTTTTAATATTGATGCTGGGGATATTCTCTAATTAAAGGTATACTATGCAACCGGGGTTGATTTTCCAGCGAGGCTCCCCCCAGAGGGCGAAAGTAAAAGTGCACTGTCGTAAAGATGCTCAGCTGTTCTCCTGGTTTCTCCGTCAAGTCAGGCGCGGTTGTTTTGAGCTTAGCAGACAGGCGAACGCAACAAATCATCATCCTGCTATTCAAGCAGAGCTACGAGGGGGCACCCTCCCCTCCTCTCCGTCCCCGCCAGTGGAGTGAGGGGAGCGGGCGTCCCCGAAGCGACCTCCGCCCGGCCCGGGACCCGCTGGCCCCGGACGTCGGCTCGCGGGGGGGTTGGGGAGGGCAAGCGTTCCGGTCCGTGCGACGCACTGGCCGTCTGTTTCCGTATGCCGCGCAGCCGCCGGGGCGTCTCGTCTTTCCTCTCTCCCCTCCGTTCCCCCCGACACCCGGTGCCTCCCGAGCCGCATCCGAGCGTCGCGCCGTACAGTTTGAGAACACAGATCAGCGGAGAACTTTTAAACCCCGCGGTTCCGTCGCACAGTTTGAGATGTATATAAGTACCACGACTGAAAAACTCGTACAGTGTATGCCCGGCTTGCCTGCTCCGACATGAGCTTTCGCTGTTTTATCGCTGGTTCCGCCATGATAACTGCACAGATATCGCCACTGCGCTAGCACCGAGCATGTGTTTCAGTGGGGCGTGTAGCAGTTCTCGCCGTAAAGCAAGACCGACTCTCGCGATGCACGAGATTCTGAGCCTGTGGGTGCGGGCCGAGGGCTCCTGCAGTTGCAAGTACGGTATTTCCCCTACAGACCACCAGGGCGGCCGAGAAAACCTTTGTTCAACCTGAAATGACTCATTTAATCATCCAAAACGGTATGGAACACATTAATTAACTGAAAAATGTTGCATAGTATGCCTTTAAAGAGAACAAGCCTGACTGCAAACATGATAATATGCTCCTGTTTTTGACACTCGAGGTTAAAATCTTTTTAAGCATTAAGCAATGTTAAAAGCTTGAAGGTCAAAAGGTTTTTAAAATAATTTTTACAGCAAAAAAATCTACTTTGGTTAAAAATAAACTAAGCCAGTTAAAATTAAAATTAATATGTTATAGAGGATCATTTATAAAGCTAATAAAGGAAAGTGACAACAAGAGGCAATAAAAAGGCATTGTGTAGACAAGAACAGTCAAAATATTCTAGCAAGCAGCTGAAGTGATGATGGAGATCATACAAAAGATGACGTGATTAGTCGACTGAAAAAATAACGGATAGATTAGTCGACTATTAAATAATCGTTAGTTGCAGCCCTAATGCCAATAGCTTACCAGTGGACCAATGGTCAGTTGGTAAGATTTCCATAAAAATATTGCGTTAATACATTATCCAACCCCAAACTTTAGTGCTCGCCACATACAAGAGATTCATCCGCTTTCTGAAATTTTAACCCCTAGAATGCATACTAGCAATTAGAGGCCTTTTTTTTCCAAACTGTGTCTTTTTCTGTTTTTTTTTTTTTTTTTTCTAAGCCCAGAAAAACACATTTTAAGGTAATCATATATAAAATGCATAATGCAAGTAAAAAAAGAATTAGAAACAAACAACCCTTGAGAGAATTCATGAAATGGATCCAAGTTCTCCTTAGCAAGTCCCACCTTTTGTAACACCCTGTTCCAAAGACTAAGTGGGGCTTAGATTAATGTAACACTATTGTAAAAAAAAAAAAAAAAAAAAAAAAAATACAGATATTTTGTATTTCCTTTTTTCCCTCCCTTCAGACTTTGCAGCAGCAAGAGTGCAAGCTGCTCTACAGTCGCAAAGAGGGTCAACGACCAGAAAACAAAAACAAGAACAGATACAAGAACATCTTGCCTTGTGAGTAACCCAGGCAGCTCTCCTAAATAAGCCGGAGTGTAACACGTCAGGTATTAACTTAGGAGACTTGAGCACCAACACGCAATTTGTTTCTGTTCCTGTTGACAGTCGACCACTCGCGTGTAGTCCTGGATGATGGCGACCCAATCGAGGCAGGCTCCGACTACATCAATGCCAACATTATCATGGTAGCGTCCTCCGTCGTCATAAAATCACTTCTTCCTCCAGGACCACACATATGCAAACACATTGTGTTGTAACGCCACTACAGTCATCTGCAATAAATAGTGGGTAACTCGGTTCACTAAGTGAAATACATATAGATACATATACAGACACAGTCCTTACAGACACAGACTGATGTTTTCAGGACTTGATTTCTGTTAACTGCGGATTTTTCTGCATACAGCTGATTAGAACCTGACATTTAGGATTAGAATATTACATCAGATCAATAAACAAAACATTTCGAAAACAGAAATGTGTGCGTAATTGAGGTTTGACACCTGCTAAAAGGTAATTTTAAGTCAACAAATGAGCCTCTTCTGAATGCATGTTCTGATTTATTGAACGTGACTATAGATATTTTGAATCTTTCAGTTTCTTGGCTTTAACGTGTGTGTGTGTGTGTATACAGCCGGAGGCAGACATAAAGTGTAACAACGCCAAGCCGAAGAAGAGCTACATTGCCACTCAGGGCTGTTTGCAGAACACCATCAGTGACTTCTGGAGGATGGTTTTTCAGGAGAACTCTCGAGTCATTGTTATGACCACCAAAGAGGTGGAAAGGGGGAAGGTGAGCACAAGATTGATCAACGGGTGCTTCCTTTTCAGGCAGGATTGGTTAAAAATCCTTTTCGTGAACTTAGACTCGTGTGTTCTGTTAATGGTTTGCTTTCTTCTATCAGAGTCAAAATGGTACAATTGTTTCCACAGAGTAAGTGTGTGAAGTACTGGCCCGAGATGTCGGCTCTAAAGGAATACGGGGCCATGCGTGTTCGCAACGTCAGGGAGACGAACGCTCATGACTACATTCTCCGAGAACTGAAGCTGTCCAAAGTTGGTCAGGTGA
This sequence comes from Fundulus diaphanus, assembly GCA_037039145.1. Lineage (NCBI taxonomy): Eukaryota > Metazoa > Chordata > Actinopteri > Cyprinodontiformes > Fundulidae > Fundulus > Fundulus diaphanus. The sequence goes on along the minus strand of CM073141.1, from coordinate 40,068,575 downwards.
GTTGCCGGTATGTCTGTCTGATTTTGTGCAAAAGCAACACAAGTGTTCGTTAGAGTTGCACCATAAATATTTTCTAATTTAAAGGTTTTAAACAATGACAGTGTCACATTTTCTGCCCTGAAAACATTCTGGTGACGCTCCTTGGGTCTTAAAACCGATTTCAGGGTAACACAGAACGCACGGTGTGGCAGTACCACTTCAGAACCTGGCCGGACCACGGCGTCCCCACAGACCCGGGCGGTGTGCTGGACTTCTTGGAGGAAGTCAACCTGAAACAGGAGGGCATTTTGGACGCTGGGCCCATAACAGTTCACTGCAGGTACCCACAGATCTGCTCTAAAATGGATGGCTGAATGAAAGCAATCAGAGTACTGAAAGCAGTAGAAATACCATTAACTCCCATCCACCTCAGTGCAGGGATCGGACGGACAGGGACCTTTATAGTGATCGACATCCTGATTGATGTGATCCGAGAAAAAGGTGAGAACAACCGCTTCACAGAACGGCAGGAGAAGGATACAGAACCGTTAAAAAATGTCACAAAAACATACACGCATATTTTGGTACATAAAAATGTAACCCGTTAAAGCAAAAAAAGAACAAAGTTCCAAAGTGTTAAAATTCAATGTGAACCTTGATAGAACAGACCCGCTACTGAGTTTCTTGAGCCGATAGTTTTGAATGATTTAACTGTATTGTTTTGTGGGATGTTTAATGTAATGAAATACGGAGAAAAAAAGACAATGCTTCATTCTAGTCTCATACCGATACGGTAGCTAAAAGTCCCCACAGTGTCTTGCAGCAAACTCCAGCTACACAGGCTAAATTTAATTCCTTGCCCCTTATTTTTTAGCTCCAAGCCATCATTTTGAAGTGGATCTCCTCAGTAGTTTCTTTGGAGTAGGGTGCGGGTGAAAGGGCACGGCTTTCTAGCACACAGGTTTTTCAGGGGAATGCTTGGAACATAAAGGGTAATGATGGTACTGTTCATTCCACACAATATGGCACAATAACCTCCGCAATAGCTGGTCCAAGGTGTGAAGTTGTCTTTGCCATGTTTAGGCAGAGCAGTCAAAAGGCTTTTAGAGCAGGCTTTCAGAATGAAGATGAGGAACAAGCTTCTTGTATTTGGAAGCAATCCTTAAAAAAACATCTATACAATACTTTTCATCTGCTTAAGTAAATGTTTGCAGCTCATAGCAAAAGTAATAAAAGTAAAGTCTAATGTTAAATTCTTATGCACCAACTTAAGAAGAAACTAAAATTTATGAAAAAGAATTGTAGTTAAAGTAAAACATTCTATTTATCTGTCATAAACTTTTATTGGGATATTCTTAGTTTTCTTTTATGTCTCTTTCATAGGGATAACAGATTGCAGAAACCTGTTTCTTCAGGTTTTCTCTAATCTTCCTGGAGAATTCTGAAGGCGTTACTTATTCAGTTATGGTACAGACACTAAGAAAAGCTAATGTAGGAGACGGTGTGTTGTCCACATGCAAATAGATACATGAACATGTGAATTACATAATATCTGATTCTGTTTTTACCATTTATCTAAAAGGTAGGTGTTACATGGGCAGATGTTGGCTGATTGTTGTTTTTATTGGTGGTTATCTTAGCATTTGCTGTAGTTTCCAGCTGAAAATTGCTGACAGAGGTTTGATCCACTGTTTGGATTGGATAACTGTTTTACTCTGTAGTTTAGTTTCATTCTCTCACATTTTCATACTTAGGTTTTTAAACAAGGTTGTTTCATTATGTCTCTCATCATAAAAAGCAGCAAAGATGTAAATATGAGTTGTGCAAGGTGCTGACATCTGAAAGTGTCGCTATCCTGCTGCAGGGGTCGACTGTGACATCGATGTGCCAAAGACCATTCAGATGGTTCGCTCACAGCGCTCAGGGATGGTGCAGACCGAGGCGCAGTACCGATTCATCTACATGGCTGTGCAGCACTACATAGAAACACTGCAGAGACGCATAGAGGAGGAGCAGGTTTGCAGAAAGTCACATCATGGCTTCAGTTTTACTGTTTTGTCGTTTGTGTTAAAGTTTTGTTCTTTACCCCTCTGCAGAAAAGTAAGATTAAAGGACGCGAGTACACCAACATTAAATATTCTCTGTCCGACCTGTCCGGTGGAGAGCAGAGCCCTCTACCTCTTTGTTCACCCATTCCTACTCCCGTCTGCACAGAGTGAGTAACGCTGAGAGAAAATGTAAAATAATGAAATCACTTTTCGAAAGCCTAAGCAAATGTTTCTCCCTGAATTGTGTTGCTGGGGTCAGGATGAGGGATGACGGCTCCAGAGTTTATGAGAATGTGGGTCTGATGCAACAGCAGAAGACCTTCAGATGAGACCCGCCTTTAATTCCAGGACTCATCAGTTCCAGGTAAGTACCATAAATGGTATACTGTGTTTTTTATCCGGTGGTGGGTACAGTCATGCTAATACCCAAGCAGATGACTGTGGAGCTAATGTTCTGTTCATCGTATTAGGCAAGGCGAGTTTGTATGTATAGCTTAATTCAGTAACAAGACTATTCGTAGTGCTAAACTTATCGTTCAAGCAAAGCTTAGAAATTGTTTGCAGACTGGTTAGTGTCCATTTTGTTGGGTTTCAATTGGAGCTGGACGATATAGAAAAAAAGCATATTGATATAATAGAAATCATCATATTGATCAATATCGATAATTATCAACAAATTCAAAACATATTTTAAGTGCAGCCTTGTCCATTTTATGCTGTTGCTTAGCGACCTATTTTTAGATACAGAAAACACAAACACTGAATTCAAACTCAACCCTTTATTCAACTAACTTTATACCAAAACTGCAAGTTTTTAAAAAAAGAAAAAAAGAACAGGTGCTCTCTGAATTCTTTGAAGGGGGGCGGAGCTTGGTTCCTGGGGCTGCGTTTTTTGATTGGTTGGGAGGATGTAATGACTGTAATGTTAATCTACATGGCTAGAATGCAAAATGAAGAAAAACTGTTATTGTAATGAACTTTTTATTGACCTTTTTCTATCATCGATGTACGACTATCGATCAATATATATTGTTATTGAATTATCGTATTGCCCTAGTTTTGATAATCAAGTATAACGTTCACAACAAGATGTTGATTTGCCTTTTATGTCGCTATCCTGGCTCTCTTCTTCTTGTTATGATACGGGCGTACATCAAAATTACGCTGAAATTAGACTGTGAGCGTAACAGTGCTACTTGCTAAGCTAACAGTATGACACAAATGTTTGACAGCATCATAAAGCTGTTGTGCATAAGCGAAGTTGTAAAACGCCTGGACAACAGACCTGTAAGCTAGCGCTAGCTGTTATTAGCTGTTGGTCAGTATGATTTAGCATTTAAAATTGATATAGAACTTACACCTGAGCATAAGTCGCAGGATCAGGCAAACTATGAAAAAAAAGTGTGACTTATAGTTTGAAAAATACAGTAAATGCTGTGCCTCTGACTTCAGAAACTGGCAGAAGAAACAAGTTTAATAGAAAAAAAACTGTTTTGAATATGATACAACCCTTTCGTCTTTTTTATTTTGAGATTTTTCGCGGCTCTAGTGGCTCGCTTTTTAACACAGTAGGCTGAGAGGAAGGGGGTGGAAGAGGGGGAGAGACATGCGGCAAAAGACCGCGGGTCGGAGTGGAACCCGGGTCGACCGCATCGAGGACTAAGGCCTCCGTACATGGGTCGCGCTACCCGCTGCGACACCAGCGCTCCCACAGCCCTTTCTTCTATCGATTTAATAATTTCTTGTTTATGAACCAATGTTGCTTTTAAGGAAATTATCCCAGGAATGACAGCACTTTGAATTGTTTTGTTACTGAAAAGTGCTTTGTAAATAAACTTGCCTTTGACGGTTATGTTCTGTTTTTTGCTATTCTTTCCAGGATCCGGATACCTGAACGTTTTTCGCCAGCTACACCTTGACGCCTGAGACTTGACCATAAGGAACAATGGGTGGGGTTGGGAGGGGGGGGGGGGGGGGGGCAGGGGACAGACACAATGAAAACCAAACTAAAACCTGAGGGACACCAGACGGCGAGCTCATAATCTTGTTGCGCTTTCTACTCAACCATTTTCCCTCAAGTTGAATTCTTAACCACTGTGATCATCAGAGGAGCCTTTGAGAAGCCAAACACGTCACCTGCTAAACTACAGCTCGAGTTCAGCCTTGCGGATAATACCCAACAAGGGCTGCTGACAGAGTGCACTCTTCTCAGAGGGAAAACTACCCAGTTAACTTTTGCTCATCTTTATTTTTATGTTTATTCTTTTCGTTATTAACCAAAGTAATGTAGAGTGTTTAGAAAAACATGAGGAATTTTTTGAAAAAGGCCTGTGCCAAACCCACAAGTGATTATTATTTTTTTTTAATCTGTTTTTCCTTCAGCTTATTATTTTTTTTTTAAGCTATATGTGAACAGTTGAAGTCCTTTAACCGGTTAGCCTTTAATAAAGAGCAAGATGATGGTTTCTGGGTTATAGGGCAAAATTAGCATCTATTAATGTTTATAATTTAAAAATTAAACCATATTAATTTTCGTCTTTAACCCTGTGACTTCTAAAATGAGGGTTTTGCTTTTTTGGTTGTTGAACCACCTGAAATGCACTCAAATCAAAAATGTTTTGGGTGTAAATTATGTATTTTTTTCTGTCTTCTAGTTTACATAGGCTTAATATGCTCTCAGTGGAATTCAGTCTGTTTATTAACCATTCCTCAGCTGGAGCCCAATATCCTTAACGCTGCACTTTTCTTTAGCAGCAGAGCAGTTTCAGTCTTGAATTAGCTTTTATAAATTATCTATTGTGGGGTTTAGGGAGGATTCACCATGGCGGCCTGTATTTCTGTCGCACTCAGTATGTTGACATATTGAGATTTCAGGGGAATCTGTTATGTATCTCACCTGCAGGCATTGCTACAGGTCCATGGCTGCCACAGTTTTTTTTTTTTGTTTAAGTGCATTTCATTTTTTTTCTTTTTGAAAACAAATGCCTGTTGTGTACCATTGCCTTTTTATGAACACCGCATGTACTTAAGTTTGAGAGTCACTGTTTAACAAAACAATCGCACATCTCTCAGCTTCTAAAACATATTAGTCCTTAATGTGGTTGTAGTCTTGAGTTGGATGGGTGATGCACATGTGCAAAACAACTATACAACTTTTTAGGGGAGTCTATTCAATTACTGTTGTTTAAAAAATGTTTGACATTTTGTGAAAAGAATTCATTTACTCGATCAAAGCATGCATTCAAGTAGTAATTAGCCTATTTTTTACATTGTCATTTCAAATTCTATTCAGAAACTGCAGAAACTGCTAAATCTAGAATTTAGTGGTACTTTATACAACTAGATTGCGAATTTTCCCACCAACATATATTGAAACGTGAATCAGAAGAAACATGGTGCCCTTGACACTGGTGTTCCACAGGGCTTCATCTTGAGCCCACTTCGCTATTTGTTTATATATGTATGGAGACAGAAAACATTGATAAAATTTACACCCCGACAGAGATCCTGGTCCCCCAATCTAGAGGGTTGTCCTACAACAAGCAGGCAAGACCATAACTTGTTTCAGCATCAGCAAAACTAAGCCTGTAGTTTCAACAAATATTGGTGGTGAGGCTGTTTAGACAGTCAGTAGCTTCAGGAATCCCAACATTTTCCCTTATGTCCTCTACAGTCTGCACCAGCCTAGGAGGACACTGAAGCCACGCCGTTTAAACTGGGGATTCCATCTGAGCAGTAACTGATTAGGTTGACCCCAAAATTGGCGTGAGTGCGGCGTCACATTATACCAAGATGCGTCTAAAAGACACATTTCAGCCTTGCAATACTTTCTGCTCCAACAATTTCAAGTTGTATATTATCACTATACAGTATATTGTACTTCATAAAGTAGTTTTACTAAACTTCAGCCCACAGAAACAGACTGAGATATGTAGCTGTTGTGCAGAGGAGCCTAAAAACGAGAAGTGGTTTCATGAGGAAGTTGTATGCTGGATTTATTTTGGGCTAGTTTCATATGACAGATAAACGGTTAACAAGGCTAATCAGCATCATTTTATACACACACACACACACTTTATTTCTTAAGCGTCATGTAATTGGAATGATTTTTTTTTTTTTTTTTTTTTTCAAAATGTCAAACTTTTCTTAATCAGCTGCAATGTGCAAGGCAGTCACCATCTCTCTCACGCAGACGTGACTTGCTGTTGTTTCTGCACTTGCTTTCCATCTTTTTCCGCCTTGAGAAACTGCAGTGCTGTGGTTGTACTTACTGTAACAGCGCTGACTCAAAATCTCCCCCTATCGGGGTGGGGGGGGGAAGTCGCTGCGCTTTTTGCCTTTCGAGACACTTTTCACAACCGCTGAACAGCTTCTCTTTAACTAGGAATCACGAAGTCCTCTCTGCGCAGGACTCTCCTGCTTCAAAGTGTTCTTTGAGTATTCTCCTGATATAACGCCATCCTCCGATAGAGATGCTCTGTTGTGTGGCGTGCTGTACTGTATGCAGTTGTATTGTTGAGAGGATGACTCTGTTTTTGTCTCTTCTAGAATGCTTGCTTTTTGTTTTTATTTGTGTTGCGTAGTGTGTGCTTGTCTTCTCAGAGCTTTCGTCCTTGTTTTCTTCCCAGATGATTGCTCTTCTCCATGAATCATGAAAGCAATTTAACGCATAGAGGTGCCTTCTATGCATATGTGTGTAAAATGGCTGTCGAAGCAAACAATAGTGCTCTTCTAGCTCCAGCACCATCTAAGAACCTGTAATGACTAAATGTGAACTCCTTCATCATGAACATCCTGAACAAAAGAGGGAAAAACAGGATCCCGAAGCAAACTATATATTTTTAACATGTATATTGTACATGAACACCAAGTAGAAGAGAATGTACTTACTAAAACATATCTACTTGCCAATAAAATATACTGTGTGTATATTCCTGCAGCTTTTTCTCCCCGTGACATGGGGAGGAACCTCTCACAGAGCTTCAGACGTGTATTGTATGACGTTCAGTACGGTTAACCGTGTTAACTTCCTCCGTAACAATAAATGGCTAGCTCATTCCTTGTTCACGCACCGTCTCTCGTCTTCTTGTGGGCTACTTGCTGCTTGGATTGTTGTAAACTTGGATATGAACTGTAAAATCTGCATTTCTCACTGTCAAAAGTGCAGTCCATGCCTTCATTTTGGAAATTCGGAACGAACATGGTATTTAAGATGCTATTGTTTCAAAAAATAGTGAGGAGATTTTTAAATGGGGATTTTTAACAGCGGTGAATGTATTAGCGGTTAAAGTAGTGAAAATGTAACATCAACCCCTTGCTAAGGGGAAATACAAGGCAGGTAGCCTTGTATTTCACTGGTGTACAAATATATCACTATGGTGCAGCCTTTCTATGTATTTGAGGCTGGAACATATTGGGTTGGGTTTCCAGCTAAGCAGCTACAGATTTTTTTATTTTTTTGGACATGTTGAAAAGTTCAGTAGCATGTGTTGCACTGTAAAGACAACACTTTATGCTTACTTCACTGCTACAAAAATATGTACGTCTCCAAAAATTAGAATCTTGTGTAAAAATGTTTTTCAGTTGTTTCAGAAAGAGAAACCCTTATATAGATTTATTGCACATAGAGGGGAAATATTTCAAGCCTTTGTTTTTTTTAAATTTTGATGTTTATGGCTTACAGATAGTGATAATATAAAAATAAGTGTCTCAGAAAATTAGTATGTCATACAAGGTTAATAAAGGATATTTTATACAGAAGTCTTAGGCTTGTTAAAGTTTGTTCATTTCTATGCACTATGTACAGTTCTTTTTCTCAGCACAAAAAGCTGCTCTTGGCATCTCTGGTTCAGGAGTGGCTTCACATAATGAATTTGTGACCCATGTTTGGGTTCCTCAGTATAGTGGTTCTGGATGTGCTGACTCCAGCCTCAGTCAGCACATTCAAAGCTTGAAATATAAAACATCTCTGAATTTTGCTTTCTGAAATGGGTGACAAAAAATACAATATTATAATTCTTTGAGTAATCTTCCTTAATCTCATGCTATGCTATACAGAAACTCTATCCTGGTGGAAAAACCTGTAACCACATCATGCCAAAGGCTTGTGTGGCTCTGAATGAAGGGGGGCTGTCCTATTTAATTTATTTCTGAATAATTAAAAAACACTTTCAGACATAAATCAAATTAATGAATAGAAACCATCTATTTACAGATACCAGCAAATATATTCTGGACATCTGTTGAAATACTTTACCTTGAAATAAATTCAGTACTGCATTTTATTATCTAAATTCACTTCTAGGTAAAATAAAATTGGTCTCATTTCTGTTCAAAGTGAAAAACTTAATCCAATAAGGTAGAACTTGCTGCACAGATTTTTAATTTTACACAGTGACATATCCATGTTGAAACATATTTTCACTCCAAAATACAGGTTTTGCCATATGGATGTGTTTATTTTAAGCCTCAAATTTAGTTGTCTTTACATGTAATAGTTCAGGGGACCAGAGAATGTCTATCGGACAAAGATGAGAACTCAGCCTGTGTGAGGTGCTATCAGTCCCCAGCAGCTCATGCTATGTTCAGTCTCCAGCTAATTTCTCAAGATGTGTCTTTAAAACTCTGTGATCTGTAGTGCTCAAATTGATTTGGACCCATTTCTTTCATTATCTGGTGTTCCGTTGTCATCCTTGTAACTTTCTAAGACTAAGACAAATTTCTAAGGGCGTTAAGGCTTTCACTATGTGAAAGCAGAGTCATTAAGCTTGTAAATAAACTCACACGTGAAGGATCTGTTGAAATCCGTCATGTTTATTCTCTCCCGCAGCAGGATGAGAGTTAAAACTATGCTTTGTCTGCTCCGATAATGATGTGTTTTTATTTTACTCATTTTTACTTAGAAACCTTTCATTACAGAGGGCTGATTTATCTAATGGCTGACACAAAGTTTAGTTAAAAGATAATTTAATAATGTCATAATAGTAATTATTCTTAATATTGCCGTTTTTACTTATCTGTTTTTTCCCGTCTGTGTTCAGAAATGTTTGTTTTTAATTTTCAAGAGTTATTTTGTTAATTTATATGTAAATACACTGAATTTAAATAGTGCTTTTCCAATCATACTGATCACTCAAAGCACTTTACAGTATAGCCACATTCACCGAAACACAGATTGGTAGTCAACTTCAAGTTAAGTGCTTTGTCCAGGGGCTAATCAACATGTGACAGGAAAGCTGGAATTGAACACATATTGCAAGACGACTTCCAATTGCAAGATGAACCATTGAGCCACAGTCTCTCAATGGGTAACCTAATACAAAATGCATAACTTTATAATTACTGTTTGAAAAATCACAAAATTGCTTACAATTCAATATTAAGGTAATGTCCATTAAAGCAAAATTCTGTACCGACCCTAGACCCAAACATTTTCTGCACACGAAAGGTTGGACTAATTATCCATGTGGGCTGTTGGGAATTCCTGGTATTGCACAATTTATTTTTCTTGCAACACATATAGTCTGACACAGAGCTATTGTCCCCGACTGAATGTACTGGAGAGGTGAGAATACACCACAGAAACTCCAGACAGAACTGGATACCTGACAGTTATTCATAATCCCTGGAAGATTTAGGATTAAATTTGTCAGGGTTTAGTTTTTATCTAGCTTTTTTACTGTTAGTTTTCAATTCCTCCTCCTCCTCTCACTCAGCTTACCCTCCACTCCCTCTGCAGTCAGTCACACCTGTTGGACATTAATTAGTCAGACTCACTCCACCTGCCAGCCTCCCTACTTAAGCCTCCCTCAGTCTTCACTTCCCTGCCGGTCCGTCATCAGACTCCACTCTCTCTTCGCCTGTCTACCTGGTTTGCTCCTGCTTGCTGTTGGAATCCTGCCACCTCTGAGTCTCAAGTTAAGTCTCTGCCTGCTGCTGGATTTTTCCTGTCTCACCTCTGAGTCTCAAGTTAAGTCTCTGCCTACTGGATTATTCTGCCACCTCTCTGTTTCAAGCCTTTGTTAAGGTGTTGGATTTACCTGCCTCACCTGTGCTTCACCTCCTGGACTTAAACTGCTACCTCTCTGCGTCTAGCCTCTGCTAGCTGTGGGAATTACCTGCCTCATCTGTGCTGCTAGACGCTGGGTTCCTGCCTCTTCTGTGCTCCAGCGGTTCTACCATCAAGGACTTTCTCCGGGCCGTCAGCTCCTGCTCACATTTACACCCCTGTTCCAGTCCAGTCCTGCCTCTCTAGTTTCATCTGTCACTACTCATCTTCCTTTCAATAAACTCTCAGTTTTAGCTCCGTGTGTGTGGTGTAATTTCTGGGTTCATCCAAGAAAAATCATGACAAAATTATTTTTATTAAACTAAAAAGTTTGTATCTGATAGAAAAATATAATACATTTTATAAATAAACCACCCAAATAAGAGTGTCAATAATAAAAAAAGTGCCTATTTTCTCTACAATTTCTTAAATATTGCTTGTAGGAAAAATTATTTACAACATTTGCAATAATTGATGGAAAAAATATTTATTGGTATTAGTCAAACATTTTATAATTTCTCAGCAGATTTTTTTTTTATTTTTATTATTTTTTTTTTGCATGTTTTCACTGCTATTTTTGATTTGTCTTCAGTGATGAGCTCTAAGTCTTTGCGGTTGGGAGCGTACCTGCCTCCTCCCTAATCTTTAGTTCACGCCACAGATTCTCCACTTCACTCCCAAACTGTAATATTACCCCCAATCAGAAGAAACCGTTGTATAGTAATGAAGTATAAATACTTCACTACTGTACTTTATATTTTGGAGTACTTTATACTTTTCTCAAGTATAATTTTTTTTTGATTACTTTTACTTCACTATATTTTCAAACTTAATTGCATACTTTTACTCCGATACATTTTCAATGTTTGGTTTAGTTACTCGTTACAAAAGTGTCGTTTCGGCTCTGCCAGACGTGCGTACATGCACCGGAGCGCCTCCGTTTGAAGCGCTCGGCGTGTCATTTCAAAATTGCTGTGTGGGGGCGGGGCCCGGCGCTCCACACAGCCATTCACTAACGCGCCTGGCCTTTGACAAGGTAGAGACCCTCCTTTAACTCCACTCTCATTGGTTGTGCTGTCTTAAATCCCGCCTTCCCTCTTCCTGATTGGCTGTTTTCTATTACGTGTGTGTGCGTGCATGTGCGTACGTGCTTGGAGCGCGAGATTTCTGGGATACTGCGGTTACCACAATTAGTACTAGACTACGAAACTAGTCCCAGTTAAGAAACTAAATATTATCAGCACTAAAATAGGTGAAAGCTGCTTAATGCAGTTCTAACCAGAAGCAGCAGAGAGAGTTTTGAATTGTTGAACTTGAGAAATGTAAGTAAACAACGTTAATATCTCAAAATAGAATTTAATTCTGAAGTATAACACATTTTATCAACAAAAACCTAATCTCCACTATAAAACTAAATATTCTGTGCCAGGCAGGAGTTCTGAAGACTGCTGGAAAGATGGAAAAAGGAAAGACTGTAGGTCATAAAAATTCAGATTCTTAGCCACAGCCGTCTGAAAAAGGCGAGAGTGTCACTTTTACCATTATTTCGTTGTTTATTATATTGTTGCTTTCATTTATTTTCGACCATTTGAGGCAGTTCAGGCATAAATAGCAGGTGTAATTTCTTTTGCATAAGAACACTAGATGCTGCCTAAACAACTGCTACTCCTGTTTAGACCTTTGCGTAGTTATAATAGTATGATTAGGGTTCCACAAAATATTGTTATTCATTTGACTATTTCTACTTCTAGAATTAGGATAAAGACAACTAAAACAAAGGAACACAATTTACATTGGTTTTATTGTTCATAGATTTCCACACTGTCCATTAATAATAATAAGATTCATAGGGCAGAGAATTCCCAAAGTATCATATCAAGTAACATATTCTACCTCCTGCAATGGAAGGGAAAAATTGTTATGGGCTGGCTGATATACAGCAGGTCAAAAAAGGCCATATCTGTTCTCTTATGAAGAAAAGATCATCTAGTGCACTAAATTCAATAGCTGGGATGAAAATATCCAGTATAAAATACAGAGATTTGTATGTGTGGTGTGTTGGCGGCAGGTGTATGGGGGGGCCCAAAAATACTGTGTTGTCCCGGGCCCTAGCAAAGCTGTCAGCTGGCCGGCCTGCAGGTGTATCTATTAGCAGGTTTACCACTTCCTGTAGGTTAACTAAGCCTGGTTTATCACTTAACCATGTTCTTAGTATACACCCCCTTTGCCTGCACTTGGTTGTGTGTTGGTTGCTTAGCACTGACCTTACTTGAAGAAGGAAAACTGAAAGCTTACAAAAAGGTTGTATTTTCTGTCTAAACTTGGTCTAAATTTCTCCTGCACTTGGTTGTTTATATTATTTTAAGTGAATTTGACTTTCAAAGTTTACCAAAATCTAAAAAATGTCATTCAAACTGCATGTGCTTTGTTTTACTTTTTACTTATACTTTTCATTACATTACTTGAGTACATCTATTTTTACAGTCATTTTCATACTTAAGTACAAGACATTTCAGATACTTTAAGACTTTTACTCAAGTAACATTTCAGTCAGTTACTTGGACTTTTACCAAAGTCATATTTTGGAGAGGTATTTATACTTTTACTTGACTCCGAGATTTCAGTACTTTATACAACACTGAGAAACCTGTTGATTAAAAATGAAAGATGACTTTAAATCTAAATCTAGCAGGGTATGAATCATTGTGGGCTTAACTGGATGAGGTTCTGATTTACATTGGAAAACAAGCCGGGCAGTTGTTAGCTTTAGCAATGGTGTCCGTATGACATTTTCGGTTCAATCTGGTATTAAAGTCAGCACTCGGCTTTCTGTTGTACTCTAACACATTAGCTATAAAATAAATGCCAGCCCACGACATCTGAGTCACATTGAATAGTTCCAGTCTTTCTGGTTGCTAGCTCTTGATTGGTAGCAGCAAAAGCAAGAATGCCAGCGACAAATTATGAATTGTGTTTAAAGGATTGATGCATTGTTTTCTCTTTTAAGGCCCTCAGCTCGGCTATTTTCAATTCAATTCAATTCAATTTTATTTATATAGCGCCAATTCATGAAACATGTCATCTCAAGGCACTTTACAAAGTCAAGTTCAATCATATTATACAGATTGGGTCAGATTATACAGATTGGTCAAAAATGTTCCTATATAAGAAAACCAGTTGATTGCATCAAAGTCCCGACAAGCAGCATTCACTCCTGGGGAAGCGTAGAGCCACAGGGAGAGTCGTCTGCATTGTACATGGCTTTGCTGCAATCCCTCATACTGAGCAAGCATGAAGCGACAGTGGGAAGAAAAACCCCCCATTAACGGGAAGGAAAACCTCCGGCAGAACCGGGCTCAGTATGAACGGTCATCTGCCTCGACCGACTGGGGGTTACAGAAGACAGAGCAGAGACACAACAAGAGAGACAAACAAGCACAGAAGCACACATTGATCCAGTAATCTGTTCTACATTAGATGGTAATAGCGGGTGAGCCGTCTTCACTGGATGATGTCACAGTTAACAGAACGCCAGACCAGGTGTACCTACTATGAAGATAAAAGAGAGAGAACAGAAAGTTAAAGCAGAAATGACAACACGTAATGCATAATTGAAGAACAGTAGAACTCTATAGAGTGAGAAAATTAGATCCTGATGTCCTCCAGTAGCCTAAGCCTATATAGGTAGCTCAGAGTAACATGAGCCACTCTAGTTATGAGCTTTGTCAAAAAGGAAGGTTTTAAGATTAGTCTTAAAAGTAGACAGGGTGTCTGCTTCACGGACCAAAACTGGGAGTTGGTTCCACAGGAAAGGAGCCTGATAACTAAAGGATCTGCCTCCCATTCTACTTTTAGAGACTCTAGGAACCACCAGCAGACCTGCAGTCTGAGAGCGAAGTGCTCTGTTAGGAACATACGGGGTAATCAGAGCTCTGATATATGATGGAGCTTGATTATTAAGGGCTTTATACGTTAGAAGAAGAATTTTAAATTCTATTCTCGATTTAACAGGAAGCCAATGAAGGGAAGCTAAAATAGGAGAAATATGATCCCTCTTGTTGATTTTCATCAGAACTCTTGCTGCAGCATTTTGGATCAGCTAAAGACTTTGAACTGTATTTTGTGGACTTCCTGATAGTAAAGAATTACAATAGTCCAGCCTTGAAGTAACAAATGCATGGACTAGTTTTTCAGCATCGCTCCTGGACAGAATGTTTCTAATTTTGGCGATATTCCGGAGGTGAAAAAAGGAAACTCTGGAAACCTGTTTAATATGGGATTTAAATGACATGTCTTGGTGAAAAATAACACCAAGATTTTTTACTTTATTACCAGAGGCCAAATTAATGCCACCCAGATTAAGTGATTGGTTAAGAAGTTTATTTTTTGAGGACTCTGGCCCAAAGATTACAACTTCGGTTTTGTCAGAATTTAGATGCAGGAAATTTAAAGTCATCCAGCTTTTGATGTCATCAAGACATGACTGCAGTCGTAGTAATTGATTGGATTCATCAGGATTTATGGATAGATATAGCTGAGTGTCATCAGCATAACAGTGGAAATTAATCCCATGCTGTCTGATAATTTTTCCGATCGGAAGCATATATATAGTAAAGAGAATTGGTCCAAGGACTGAACCCTGTGGTACTCCACAGGTGACCCTAGAGTTTGAGGAAGATTTATTATTAACATGAACAAACTGGAATCTGTCAGACAGATAAGATTTAAACCAGCCTAATGCTTTCCCCTTAATCCCTACAGTATGTTCAAGTCTTTGTAGGAGAATATTGTGATCAACTGTATCAAATGGAGCACTGAGATCTAACAGGACAAGTACAGACACAAGTCCATTATCTGAGGCCATGAGAATATCATTAGTTACCTTCACCAGAGCTGTTTCAGTGCTATGATGAGCTCTGAAGCCTGACTGAAACTCCTCAAGTAGGTCATTGCTCTGTAAATATTCACAAAGTTGATTAGCAACTACTGTCTCAAGATATTAGATATAGGTCTGTAGTTTACTAGCTTATCTTGGTCAAGAGAAGGTTTCTTAAGTAAAGGTTTAATAACAGCTACTTTAAAAACCTGTGGTACATATCCATTTACTAAGGATAGATTAATCATGTCTAAAATAGGACCACTGATCAAAGGGAATACCTCCTTAAACAACTTGATTGGGATTGGGTCTAACATACAGGTAGAAGGTTTAGATGAAGCTAAGATTTTAGATAGCTCAGAAAGCTCTACTGCTTCTAAACAGTTCAAACACTGTGCAGGTTCTAAAGATTCCTCCAATGCTGCCTTACTTACTGTGGATGAGGTAATCATGTTTGGGAGGATGCCAATTATTTTATTTTTAATGGCATCAATTTTATTTATGAAGAATCCCATAAAATCATTACTACTAAGAGCTAAGGGAATGGATGGATCAACAGAGCTGCAGCTCTGAGTAAGTTTGGCAACTGTACTAAAGAGAAATCTAGGATTATTTTTATTCTCTTCAATTAATGATGAAAAATATGCTCCTCTAACTCTGCGAAGGGTCTTGTTATACAACAATAGACTGTCCCTCCAGATTAAGTAGGATTCCTCTTGGTGTGTAGAGCGCCATTTTCTCTCCAATTTCCTAACATTGTGCTTCAAGGAACGCAGCTCTGAATTAAACCAGGGAGCCAGCTTCCTGTGAATAATCACCTTCTTTTTCAAGGGAGCTACATTGTCTAATGCAGAACGCAATGAGGAAGTCACATTGTTAGCAAAGGTATCGATTTGTGAATGGGAAGAAACAGCATTGCTGCCATCTACAGGGCATTTCTGCAATACTGAGGATATTAAAAGGGGGACAGACATGATACAGCATTATCCGATAGAGATCTACTATAATGGAACCCTCTTTTGGGGGTGGAGAACTCAGTTAGATTCAACTCAAATGTTATTAAAAAATGATCAGATAGGACAGGGTTGTGAGAGAATACTGTTAATTCTTCACAATCAATGCCATATGTCAGCACAAGGTCTAAAGTATGGAGCCAAGAGTGCGTTGGCTTATGCACATTTTGAGCAAAACCAATTGAATCTAGGATAGTTTTAAAGGCTACACTAAGGTTATCACATTCAGTGTCAACATGGATGTTAAAATCACCCACTATAATAACCTTGTCAGTATTTAACACCAAATCAGATAAGAAATCTGACAACTGATCCAAAAACTGAGAGTAAGGGCTCTTCAGAGCCACCAGGGGTGTCCAAACTTTTTGGTACATGGGCCAAAACTGTCACGTCAAAGGAACTCGAGGGCCAAAAAAAAATGCACACAATTTTTTTTAAACCAAAAAAATGATCTCAGTTTTTCACCTGCTCTACCAAATATGATAATTTTAAATGAATAAATTAGATTTTTTTTGTAGGAAATGAATGTGTAAGCCATTGTAGATACAAAATTTAAAAAAGTGTTTTGCTCATTTGTCGTATTAAGAGATGGTCATCCAGTTTGCTTATTATTTTGAATTTAATTTGACTCTTTAACAATAATAAACTTTTTAACAATAATAAACTATTTTGGTCTAGCAATCTAAGAACAGTGTTTGGGTCACTTTGAAAACACTTGCTGTAATTAGCCAATTTTAATGCACCAAAGTCTGCATTTGTCATTGGATAGATGTTACTATGAAATTAAAGAGAATTGTCAAAAGTGTGTTTATAAACAGATGAATACTTTGTGTTGTACTTAACATTTTCAGTTGTAGGATTTTAATTTTCCTGTAATAATTTTGTCCTAATTAAAAACTAAGATCTTCTATCTGCATCAGCTACCTGTGCCGGTGGACCAAATCTTTCTTGAAATGCAGTTGGGGGGGCCACCCAAAATCAGTACAGGTGCCACAAATGGCCCCCGGGCCGCACTTTGGACATGCCTGATTTACACTCTTGTAACTCAGTTTATATGTGTAAGCTCACACAGTGACGCCTCTATTCGACACATGCACCAATTATGTTTTTGGTTTTACTCAATTAAGGCGCAACCAAAGTGTGAAAATGGAAGTGTTTAGGTTTCAACACAGAATGCTCATTAAAATGATGACATCTGACTGGTGAAATACTGTATTGTTTCGTCTCATAACTTAACTATATAAAGTCAGCAGAACCTCAGTGAAACGTGACTTAGTTTATTAGACAGTATTTTCCAGAACATGGTGAGATCAATGCGCCGATACCACATTTGGTATTCTTCCACATACAACACAAAATAGTGCCATTGAATAATGTATTGTTTTGTCGCATACATAACAGTTCCTCCCATCCAGCTTTGACAAACCAAAAATATATTTAGCTAAATGTTGTAATCCAATAAACTTGCTCAAACAGAAACATGACACCTATTTAGATATTTGCAACACAAAACAGGTTAGTTACTCTTAACATTTACTGCTCCTTTATAAATGAACAGATAATCTACAAATTCAGTCTCTGAGGTGCTCTACGATTTCTCTCAGGATAACGTCTACATGTTTGACCAGAGTCTAAGGAGTTTTGTGTGGATGGTTCAGCTGTTGGTACACTGGTGGTTTCACACAGACTCTGAACTCCAGAAGGTGTAGCGAAAGTAAACTCTTCTGAATCTTGAGATGTAGATGTTTCTTCAGGTTCCTCTAGACTTTTGTGGGTCTCCACATCTAGGATCTGATCAACGTGTCTACGCCAGACTGAGTTGTCTCCAACATTTATGTTGTATGTTAGAGGTCCTGTCTGTGACAGAATTGTGCCAGACTGCCATTTCTGACTTGGGCATCTATAGTCTCTGGTGAAAACTTTTTGTCCAATGTCAAAATATCTGGTTTTGTTCCTTCTTGTTTCCACCAAGGAATGTTGTTTGTCTTCAACCTTCTTCCGAATGTCCGGTTTCAACAGATCCAAACGAGATCTCAGATTTCGTCCCATGAAGAGCAATGCAGGTGTTTGTCCAGTTGTTGCATGAACGGCGTTTCTGTAAGCCAATAAGAAGTTGTCGATTTTCCATTGCAGAGGTCTCCCCTCTGTCCGGCTGGCTTTCATGGACCTCCTGAATGACTGGATGAACCGTTCAGCTTGTCCGTTCGTTGCAGGGTGATAAGGGGCTGAAGTGATATGTCGTACACCGTTGTCCTTAAGAAAACACTGGAACTCCTCTCCAGTAAACTGACGGCCATTGTCACTGACAAGCTGTTGCGGCAGACCTGTGCGGCAAAAAAGTGACCTAAGGATGTTGATTGTGCTGGCTGTTGTTGCATAACCTGACTTCCGCCAGCTGTATGTCACTCTGCCTAGCTCCAGTCACATACATCTGGGACACCTCCATAGGAATTGCCTTTATTGAAGGCTGGGCCTCATCAAAAATCCTTGTATATGATTGGATAAGCCACTTGTCTGTCATCTTTATCGACGTGCTATTTCAACCACTCACACCGAAGCCAACCCGTGACGCTGATGAGAACGACGCAGGAAAAAAAACCCTTTTTTTTTATGTGTTTGCGGCTCTAGTGGCACGCGTTTTATTGACAGTGAGCTGACAGGAAGAGGGGGGAAGACAGGCGGCAAAGCGCCGCGGGTCGGAGTCGATCCCGGGCCGACCGCGTTGAGGACTAAAGGCCTCCTAAGATGGTTCGCGCTAACCGCTCCGGGGCGCGTCCGTGTCCGCTACGGACGCGCCCCGGAAAACAAAACTTGCCAAATCTGGTCGGGAGAAGGGCGAAAACATCGTTTCCACCAACAAAAGCCTTCAGAGCCGTTCTCTGATGTTCTTTTAATGAAACAATATTAGGTAGATTGGACAACATGGAAGAAATAGCAGCATCAATGTTAACGCTTGCTTCCTCGACGAGCCGCCATTGCTATCAAAACAGTCTCATGTCATGGTCGCGTCTCCACTACCTCACATCTATGAAACTCCAGCCCTGCGTCCTGATTGGCTAGACAATAAAATTGGTTGGAGAAATCACTCTCTATGGGAGAGGTCCCAGATGTATGTGAGTGAAGCTAGGCGGAGCGACATACATCTGGCGGAAGTCAGGTTAGTTGTTGAATGCTTCACCGGAAAACATTTCTGGCCACTTTGAGTGAGCATCAACCACAATCAGGAACATTTGGTCCATAAATGGTCCAGCATAATCTACGTGGATGCGTTGCCATGGGGTGGTTGGCCACTCCCATGTGTGTACAGGTGCTGGCTGGGGCTGGCGCAGTGTCTGCTGGCAACCAGTGCAAGACTTAGCCATGTTCTCTATTTCACAGTCTATACCTGACCACCAAACATAGCTCCTAGCAAGGCTTTTCATCTTAACCACACCCAAATGTCCATCATGAAGTGAATTCAGGACCCTTTTTCGCAGTAAGGGTGGTTTTATGACCCGGGTTCCCCACATGACACACCCTTGGCAAATTGATAGCTGGTCTTTGCGGCTAGAGTATGCAGAGAACTGCGAGTCAATAGAGGATGGCCAGCCATTCACAGTAAAATCATATACTTTGGACAAGATTGTGTCTCGACTTGTTTCTCTTTTTACCTGAGCACTTGTCACAGGCAGAGGTTCCATTTGTGCAATGTGAAACACAGCCTCTGGATCGGTAGTTTCTTCAGTGGTTTGTGTTTGTGGAAGACGTGAAAGTCCATCTGCGTTTCCATGCAGTTTTGTCCCTTTAAATTCAATGTTGTAGGTGTGTGAGCTAAGGAACAAAGCCCATCGCTGTAACCGTGCTGCAGCCATGGTTGGCACACCTTTCTGAGGGCTAAAAATGGACACCAGTGGTCGGTGGTCTGTTATCAGGGTGAAGTGTCTTCCATATAAATATTGATTGAACTTCTTCACTCCCCACACCAGACTTAGCGCTTCCCTGTCTATTTGCGCATAATTACGCTCAGCTGCATTGAGGGACCTTGAGGCAAAAGCAATAGGTCGTTCCACTCCATCAGGCATTTTGTGAGATAGCACAGCACCGATGCCGTATGGAGAGGCATCACATGCAAGGTGAATGGGAAGATTTGGGTCAAAGTGTGTTAGCACAGAGCTCTCAACTCTCACGCATTGACCGTGTGACACACGCATTTCACTGACTTCACACGCTCACACGCAACACATGGCATTTCACACGCAAACATGGAATTTCTCACGCATAAAAATCACAAAGCCCATCTGAGCTGCGGACGAGAAAACTCCGCCTTCTGCTGAGCTGTTTCGGCTTCTTTCACAGCTTGTGGCCATCCGTAATTCCTGCTGCAGTTCGTGTTAACAGAGCAGCAGGAAGAGTGATCAGAGTTATGAATAATTTTAGTCTTAACAGTGGTGAAAGCGAGCTGGTACGGTCCTGTACCGCGTACACATGAGGGGAGGGGAGGGGGTGGAGCTGCTTGCTTGCTGCACGCAGGATCATAAAAACAGTTCTGCTGTCCAGATGCAGTTTAAAACGCCACTTGGTCTGTTTATAAGTTTCATTTTTATTAATTCTGCATTTTTTAACTATATGCACCGTATTTCTGTGCCAATATGATCTGTGCCAATTTCTTCTTTGAACACCGGAGCATGTTCCTCAAGTATCTGTCTCAGTCTTTCCTCTACTGAACTCAGATCCGGTGCCAGTCTCATGGACTTTATTTCTTTCCAGTTGAGTTGGATGTGTTTCAGCCAGTCACGTCCAAATAATGGGACTCCGCCATTTTTCAGAACGTAAAGTTCAAGGTTGCATTTGTTTTTCTCATGTTCCACTTTCACTTTTAGTTTTCCCAAAGGGCTTATTCTTTCACCAGTGTATGTTTTTAGTTTCACTGAAGTGCGCTTTAGTTTCAGATTAGATGGTTCGCGCTAACCGCTCCGGGGCGCGTCCGTGTCCGCTACGGACGCGCCCCGGAAAACAAAACTTGCCAAATCTGGTCGGGAGAAGGGCGAAAACATCGTTTCCACCAACAAAAGCCTTCAGAGCCGTTCTCTGATGTTCTTTTAATGAAACAATATTAGGTAGATTGGACAACACGGAAGAAATAGCAGCATCAATGTTAACGCTTGCTTCCTCGACGAGCCGCCATTGCTATCAAAACAGTCTCATGTCATGGTCGCGTCTCCACTACCTCACATCTATGAAACTCCAGCCCTGCGTCCTGATTGGCTAGACAATAAAATTGGTTGGAGAAATCACTCTCTATGGGAGAGGTCCCAGATGTATGTGAGTGAAGCTAGGCGGAGCGACATACATCTGGCGGAAGTCAGGTTAGTTGTTGAATGCTTCACCGGAAAAAATTTCTGGCCACTTTGAGTGAGCATCAACCACAATCAGGAACATTTGGTCCATAAATGGTCCAGCATAATCTACGTGGATGCGTTGCCATGGGGTGGTTGGCCACTCCCATGTGTGTACAGGTGCTGGCTGGGGCTGGCGCAGTGTCTGCTGGCAACCAGTGCAAGACTTAGCCATGTTCTCTATTTCACAGTCTATACCTGACCACCAAACATAGCTCCTAGCAAGGCTTTTCATCTTAACCACACCCAAATGTCCATCATGAAGTGAATTCAGGACCCTTTTTCGCAGTAAGGGTGGTTTTATGACCCGGGTTCCCCACATGACACACCCTTGGCAAATTGATAGCTGGTCTTTGCGGCTAGAGTATGCAGAGAACTGCGAGTCAATAGAGGATGGCCAGCCATTCACAGTAAAATCATATACTTTGGACAAGATTGTGTCTCGACTTGTTTCTCTTTTTACCTGAGCACTTGTCACAGGCAGAGGTTCCATTTGTGCAATGTGAAACACAGCCTCTGGATCGGTAGTTTCTTCAGTGGTTTGTGTTTGTGGAAGACGTGAAAGTCCATCTGCGTTTCCATGCAGTTTTGTCCCTTTAAATTCAATGTTGTAGGTGTGTGAGCTAAGGAACAAAGCCCATCGCTGTAACCGTACTGCAGCCATGGTTGGCACACCTTTCTGAGGGCTAAAAATGGACACCAGTGGTCGGTGGTCTGTTATCAGGGTGAAGTGTCTTCCATATAAATATTGATTGAACTTCTTCACTCCCCACACCAGACTTAGCGCTTCCCTGTCTATTTGCGCATAATTACGCTCAGCTGCATTGAGGGACCTTGAGGCAAAAGCAATAGGTCGTTCCACTCCATCAGGCATTTTGTGAGATAGCACAGCACCGATGCCGTATGGAGAGGCATCACATGCAAGGTGAATGGGAAGATTTGGGTCAAAGTGTGTTAGCACAGAGCTCTCAACTCTCACGCATTGACCGTGTGACACACGCATTTCACTGACTTCACACGCTCACACGCAACACATGGCATTTCACACGCAAACATGGAATTTCTCACGCATAAAAATCACAAAGCCCATCTGAGCTGCGGACGAGAAAACTCCGCCTTCTGCTGAGCTGTTTCGGCTTCTTTCACAGCTTGTGGCCATCCGTAATTCCTGCTGCAGTTCGTGTTAACAGAGCAGCAGGAAGAGTGATCAGAGTTATGAATAATTTTAGTCTTAACAGTGGTGAAAGCGAGCTGGTACGGTCCTGTACCGCGTACACATGAGGGGAGGGGAGGGGGTGGATCTGCTTGCTTGCTGCACGCAGGATCATAAAAACAGTTCTGCTATCCAGATGCAGTTTAAAACGCCACTTGGTCTGTTTATAAGTTTCATTTTTATTAATTCTGCATTTTTTAACTATATGCACCGTATTTCTGTGCCAATATGATCTGTGCCAATTTCTTCTTTGAACACCGGAGCATGTTCCTCAAGTATCTGTCTCAGTCTTTCCTCTACTGAACTCAGATCCGGTGCCAGTCTCATGGACTTTATTTCTTTCCAGTTGAGTTGGATGTGTTTCAGCCAGTCACGTCCAAATAATGGGACTCCACCATTTTTCAGAACGTAAAGTTCAAGGTTGCATTTGTTTTTCTCATGTTCCACTTTCACTTTTAGTTTTCCCAAAGGGCTTATTCTTTCACCAGTGTATGTTTTTAGTTTCACTGAAGTGTGCTTTAGTTTCAGATTAGGAAACTTGGTTCTGTAGTCTTCATATGAGATCAGTGAAAGAGCTGACCCAGTATCCAGTTCCATCTTTAACATAACCCCTTGTACTTTAGGTGTGAGCCATATTGCATCTTCGTATTTCTCCTTGCCTTGTATTGTATGCAGCTCAAGGCATGCCAAATGCTCCTGGGAGGAAGATGAGTCTGTCTCATTAACTTCATGCAGTTTTCTGTCTTTGTTCCACATTTTGTTTTTCTTACTTTGTTTTGATCTGCACATTTTCTGTATATGTCCCTTTTTGTTGCATAGGAGGCATTCCTTATCCTTAAACCAACAATTAGCAGCGTTATGTAACTTTTTGCCGCATCTGTAACGTCTGTAATTTATCATTAGGCTACGCACGCATTTTATTGACAGAACACTGCTCCGTGAATTTTCCCTGAAGCTCTGCTTTTGCCGCAGTTTCCATAGATATGGCAATTTCTAATGCACAATGCAACGTCAGATTATCCTCTGTGAGGAGTCGTTTCTGTGTGCTTTCATTGTGCAGCCCGCAGACGAAACGGTCTCTCAGCGAATCTGACAGCCCCTCCCTGAACTGACAGTGCTCCGACAGCCGGCGAAGCTCCGCGATGTACTCTGAAGTGGACTCGGTTTTCAACTGATTTCGTTTATGAAATCTGAAACTTTCAGCAATGACCAGTGGCTTCGGTTGGAAATGTTTTTGGAGAACCTCTGTGATCTCCTTGAAACTTTTGTCTGCTGGTTTGGCTGGTGTGATGAGGCTACGCAGCAAGTTATACGTTTTTGCTCCCATTACGCTCAGTAACACAGCGACTTTCCTCTCATCCTCTACTTTGTTAGCCAGACAGTACTGTTCAACTCGCTCCACATAAGTTGTCCAGTCCTCTGTGCCGTATTCAAAAACGTTCATTTGTCCGACGCCTCCCGACATTTTCGTGTGGTGTTCGTTACTCACTTTCTCTCTGTAGGTCGTTAGCTAGCAAGTCACCTTAGCATCCAGACGGAGGGTTTTCCCGTTCTCCTTCTATTGTCTTTTTGTCACTTCCACAAGGCTTTTCCCCCTCTCTGTCGTTACATGCACATCGGGGATCCGTGTAACTCTCGTCGCCAGTTTGTTATTTTTCGTCTCATAACTTAACTATATAAAGTCAGCAGAACCTCAGTGAAACGTGACTTAGTTTATTAGACAGTATTTTCCACAACATAGTGAGATCAATGCGCCGATACCACATTTGGTATTCTTCCACATACAACACAAAATAGTGCCATTGAATCATGTATTGTTTTGTCGCATACATAACAAATACATTACTTTAATAAAAGCATTAGAGTGGAGGAACTTCACACCACATGCATTTAACAACCATCACAAGCTGGGAGGTTATGGTATTGACATAGTGGACAAACACATTCCTTCACAAAATAAAGGAAACTAGTGTCTGCTTTTTTTTCTTTGATGTATGCTTTGTATACTGTTGGTAAGCCTGTTTATTTACCCTTAAAAAATACCAAAATCCAGGGGATCGTGATAAAATGAGGCTATATACTCCAAGCATCCTTCCAGATAGTGTTTTGATAGTCCTTTTTTAGCCTAAATAGAACCCTAGAACGGGCGCCATCTACCGGCAGTACCGCAGAACTATCAGAAAGCCATATGGTAACTAATCAATCAGTACTAAACAATGTCGAACCGAGCCTGAGCCCTCTGAAATGCCTCGTGGTAAAGCGGTAGCTTGATGTGATTGAGGACCAACTGTTATTACTTAAATAAATCGATCTACAGCAACTCTAAGAGCCTTATGTCCAAACATCGAGGAGAAATAAAATTCCCTCGAAATAAAATTCTGGGGCCTCTGCCGCGGAGGTAAAGACACACTTGTGTAAAGTCGTGATGACACGCCCCGCTTGGCCATCACTTGCTGCAAAGGATGACGTTACATTGCTTGGCCAATTAGTGCTGCGGGGAATTTAGTGCGCTCAATAGTCAACGGCTGTCGTACTTGTACGTTGTGTGGTTTCTTTCTTAATATTTTAATCCATACTAAATATGTCAAGCAAAAAAAGAAAGTGGTACAGCATGGATTCACGTGTATCACGGAACGGGATGGGATGGGAGTCAGCGTCCTATCTGCATGATATGCAATGCCAAGTTGAGCAACTCTAGTTTCGAACCGGCAAAACTAAAGGAACACTTCTTGAAGCTGCATGGAGATGGGGAATACAAGAACACAACGCTTGCTCAATTCAACGTGAAATGAGCCAGATTCGATGAAAGGGCCACTCTGCCTGCTCTTGGATTTGTACCCGTTAACAAACCGATCCTCACAGCATCGTACGAAGTTGCTTACTTGATCGCAAAGCAGGGTAAGCCACACACCATCGGTGAAACGCTCATTAAACCAGCTGAGTTAAAGATGGCGAATCTGATACTCGGAACAGCGGCCGAAGGTAAATTATCCCAAATTCCTCTTTCAAATGACACCATCAACGACAGAATAGAGAACATGAGTAAAGACATCTTGGCTCAAATAGTTGCAGATCTAATATCAAGTCCGGCAAAATTCAGGCCGCACCGCATCTTCAGTGAGCTGTGTAAAAAAATGGGCTCTGAATTCGAGGTACTCTTGTACCATTCTAATGTCCGGTGGTTATCCCAGGGACAGGTCCCGAATCGTGTTTTTGCCATGCGTGTGGAATTAGCCCAGTTTTTGCAAGAGTAGCATCATTGTCATGCAGATTGCTTCAAAAATGCTGAATCCATTGTGATTTTAGCATACATGGCTGATATATTCACAGCTCTCAATCATCTCAATCAGCAGATGTAGGGTGGTGGAGTCAACATCATGGAAGTGGAAGAAAACCTGAAGGCTTTTCAAAACAAGTTACCGTTATGAAAATGATAAACACAGAACAATAACTCTGCAAACTTTCCCCTTCTGGACGGCCGTGTAACTAAGATCGAAGATGTGTCTGGAATTGGAGACGTTTCTGTACCCCTGGAACTGAAGCAAACAAATGCCACGCACTTAGATGAGCTTGCAAAGTCTCTCGACGGATATTTCCCTACAAGAGAGTCATATCCAGCATGGGTGAGACATTACGTTTAATGTTGAGACAGCGGATGTCAATGATGAATACCTCAACGAAATCATTGAAATTTAGCAGAGCCAGGTTCAACTGCAGCTCTTCAGAACATCAACACCCTCAACGTTTTGGTGTCGACAAATGGAAAAGTACCCAGTTATTGCTAAGAAAGCTCTGGAATTTTTTATACCATTTGTTACAACATTGCGAGCATATGGACATAAAAACGAAGAAAAGGAACAGACTTTGCTGTAATGATGACATGCCAAGGTGAATCCATGCATATCTGAACTTGTCTCCCACAAACAACAGCAGAAGTCACTGATTTGCAGGTATGTAATTTGGGCAATGCTTTATTCTGCCCCCAGAAAACTATTTTGTGGATTCAAAACGACAAAAAACAAATTAAATAAATAAAAAAATATCAAGTCCAAATTTATTTTTAATTAGAAAATATTTTTTGGGGCTGAAATTCTTTTATTGGGCCGAAATATTTTTTTGGGGCCAGAATAAAGTAATACTGTAATTTGTTGTGAGTTCATGCACTGTGTTGGTTTTGTTCTTTGAGCAAGGTGATGTTCATGTACGGCTCATTTTGTGCACCAGTAAAAAAACATATACCTATGTCTTGAATTTGGAAAAAAAATCATATTTTATTTATCACTAAAGAAGAGTTCAGTGAATGCGCATATTAAACTGGTGGGTTCGGTACCTCAAAAAAGGTTAAGAACCACTGCTGTAGAGGCTAAGAAGAGCATTGCTATTACTATTATCACAGTATTAATAAGGATGTTTAATCAGGTCAATCAACTCTGCAGTCATAGAGTTGGCAGCTTTAGCTTCGGCTTCAGTGAAACCAACGTTCATACTGTATTCCCAGTGCGTTTACCCTCTTGGAATCATATATTTTTTGCGTTTGTTTTCCTACTGGATCTTGGACCTTTCCTCATTGTTTCCACGGTTTGCTGGGAGATGCTAATATCCATTAGCTGCTTCCTGCACATGCGCAGTGTCGTACTGCTGTTGTTATAAATAAACAAGAAGGGCTTTATTTACAAACAAATTGAGCAAAACAAAGCATAAAACGCCCAAAAAACAACTAATCTGTCAGCAGGACGTGATGATTTTTCATAAAAACTTTGTATGCAACCATAGTGAGTTACTGATGTATAAATTTAAAAAATATCAAATAACGTGGCTATGCGCCTTTAACTGGTGACAAATTTGGAAGGGAAATGCATTTGTGGGTTGTGCTCATGAAAAACTTGCAGTAAATCTTTAGAAAATGCCATACAGCTTTTGGTGGAAGCAGTGTGATGGTGTGGGACGACGTATTCCTCAATACAAAAACAAGGCTTTTCATCATTGGAGGCAATCTCAACTGAGGGAGATATCCAGATGAGATTCCGCAGCCTGTGGCAATCCCATCTCTTCATTCCAGGGTCCAACCTAGAATCTGGAACTCAATTTACTGCCAAGAATGATCCAACAAAGAAAAAAATTCACTAAACACAAGATTATTTACTCTTAATTTTACATTGGATAGTAAAGAAGTCCTTGTGAGGTTGTACTGTTACAAGCTAGTTTAATGTAGATTTCTTTAAACATGAGTAAAATGGTGCTGTCACTTTAAGAAACACTGAAGCCCAGTAACAGGAAGTTGTCACACAGGATTTAGGGCAAGGTAATTGGGAAGTAAATGTTTGTAGGCCCAATTTAAGCCTGTTTGCCATGTGTGGTAGAGACTAGGATTTGTATCAATGTTTAGCCAGCAGCATCTGCAACTTCCTATGCCTTTGGGTAGCATCGAAGTTTCACTGTGCTGTCCTCATCATACGGATCATCTATATGGTTTGACAGTCAGTTAAACTGTCAGTTAGACAGTCAGTCGGCTGCAGCAAAGGCTAGAGCAAAAGCTGAAGCTGCAAAGGCACGACTTGCTTTTGTTGAGAAGGAGGTTAGTCTGAAGCTAGAGAAAGCTAAGTTGGAAGCAACTATAATAAGACTTAACTATGAGAGGGAGACAGCTGCAGCCATTGCTGAGGCAGAAGCTTTCGAAGCTACTGCTGATTTGAACTGTGAAAAACAAAGCTGCAAATCAAGCTTGGATGTTGCTCCTCCAGACACCACAGCACGTACTGGGCAATATGTTCTTAACCAGAGGGAGATAAAGGAGAAGGACAGGCAGCTGTGTGCTGATGGTGACCCAGTACCAAACTACATCTCGCCTACCATCCAATCTCCACATGTTGATCAACAGAATCCCCCAGTCATTAAAAATGAGGGATCTCAGGAGTTTCTGATGCAGCATAATAGTGGTCCTGATACCCAAGATTACAGACCTCCCAACATGACACTCTCTTATCCACGTCTTGCAGAATCAAACAGTAGCTCAAATATGAAGGACTTTGTTCGATATTTAGCTCGTCGTGAGCTTGTGGCTACAGGTTTGTTGCAGTTTAATGACAAACCACAGAATTATAAAGCTTGGAAACGTTCTTTTCAGTCAGCAACATGGGGTTTAGACCTGTCACCAAGTGAGGAAATGGATCTCCTGCTGAAGTGGCTCGGGAGAGAATCAGTACAGTATGTGGAGCAGATTAGAGCAATTCATGTAAACCATCCTCAAGCAGGGTTAAACATGGTATGGAACAGACTCGATGAGAAGTATGGATCTGCAGAAGTAATTGAAGATGCTCTCTTTAAACGCATTGAAGACTTTCCAAAAGTGACTAACAGAGATTGCTACAAGCTAACAAAGCTAGGAGATCTTCTGATGGAGCTCAACTCAGCCAAATCTGAAGGTGATTTACCTGGACTTTCTTTCCTGGATACAGCCAGAGGGGTCAACTCAATTGTGCAAAAATTACCATATCGTCTACAGGAGAGATGGGTGACAGTTGGTGCATCTTACAAACAACAAAGACATGTTCAGTATCCTCCCTTCTCCTACTTTGTGGACTTTGTGTGCCAAGAAGCAAGGATTGCCAGTGATCCAAGTTTCAACTTTCTTTCTCACACAGACACAATTCAGACAAGTAGAGCAGCTCAAAGGTCAAGTAAGTTTAAAGAAGTATATGTTCACAAGACCGAAATCTCTCCTCAAGGCTACAGAGACGCTGACGCATTAAAATCTGCTGGAGGGGACAAAATGTGCCCCATACACAGGAAATCTCACCCTTTGCATAAATGTCGTGCATTTAAAGAGAAGTCCTTTGAAGATCGTATGGCACTGCAAAGAGAGCACAACATCTGTTTTAGGTGCTGCTTTTCATCAGCACATATTGCAAGGAACTGCAAATTCAAGCTGCAATGTGCAGTGTGTAAAAGTGAGGATCACCATCCAGCACTTCATCCAGAACCTAGGAGTAACCCCCCACTAGAGCATGGCGGGGAGGGCATTATACCTACAAATCAGCTTCATGTAACCTCAAAGTGCACAGAAATCTGTGGTGGAGAACAGACAGATCGCTCCTGCTCAAAGATATGCCTTGTAAAGGTGTATCCAGCTGGCTGCAGAGACAAGGCTGTGAAACTGTATGCAATTCTGGATGAACAGAGTAACAGGTCTCTAGTGCGATCAGAGTTTTTTGACGTGTTTAAAGATCAAAGTCAAAGCGCTCCATATACACTGAGGACATGTGCTGGAGTTAAGGAAGTAGCTGGAAGGAGAGCCAGTGGCTATGAAGTGGAATCTTTAGATGGGAAAGTCTGTATCCCACTACCAAGTCTCATAGAATGTAATGACATTCCTAATAATAGAGATGAGATTCCAACTTCAAAGGTGGCTCTTCACCATCCACATTTGAAATCATTGGCTCATTTGATTCCTGATATCGACCCACAAGCCCAGATTATGCTCCTGCTTGGTCGAGATATTATTAGAGTTCACAAAGTACGTAAACAGGTGAATGGCCCACATAACCTACCATATGCTCAAAAACTTGACTTTGGTTGGGTTATTGTTGGGAATGTATGTTTAGGCAGCAGCCATGTACCACAAACAGTGAACACCTTCTTCACCAGAACTACGGAGATGACACGTCCTACCCTCTTTGAACCGTGCCCCAATGTGTTCTGTGTCAAGGAGAAATACAGCAGTATTCACCTCCCGACTCACCCTTTGCTATTACAGGAGACATATTTAGAGTGTGATGCTGACCACCTAGGATGTGCTGTGTTTAGACAGACTAAAGCGGACGACCACTTGGCTCCTTCGATGCAGGATGTCCTTTTCATGGAAATAATGAAGGAGGGTCTACATAAAAATTCTAACAACAGCTGGGTAGCACCATTACCCTTTAAGCATCCACGTCAACGGCTTCCCAACAACAAGCCCCAAGCATTAAAATGTCTCATTTCTCTAAAACATAGTTTTAAAAGGAAGCCAGAAATGCAAGAACACTTCCTTACCTTCATGCAGAATATGTTTGTGAAGGGTCATGCCGAAGTGGCCCCTCCTATAATGGCAGAAGAAGAGCAGTGGTACTTAGCAGAACTAGCAGAGACAATCTCAACAGAAATAAATCTCCAGCTTGACAGCTTATTCTACTATTCGGATAGCAAAGTGGTCTTGGGCTACATTCACAATGAAAGCAGACGCTTTTATGTCTTTGTCAACAACCGAGTACTACGTATTCGAAAGTCATCTCTTCCAAACCAGTGGCACTATGTGTCGACAGACCAAAATCCTGCAGACCACGCTACACGTTCTGTTGCTGCAGGTCACCTTAAGGACACAAACTGGTTGAGTGGACCAAGATTTCTACGCAGTCCAGATCCAAAAAACCGTAAGGACATTTTTAACCTTGTCGATCCAGCTTCCGACCCAGATGTAAGGCCTGTAGTGGCTGTCCTGTCCACTGCTGCCTCCTCCACAACCCTTGGCTCTCAACGTTTTGCCAAGTTTTCTACATGGAGGTCCCTCAATCGGGCCATGGCTCGTCTGTTGCATATAGTCCGCATGTTCAAGACTGTTCAGGGAAGAACCCGCTCTTGCAAAGGTTGGCATTGGTGCAAGGCAAAGATCGCTGTGGGGGAAACTGGTCATGTTTTAAACATCATCCTACAGATGGTGCAAGAAGAAACCTATGCAGAAGAAATTAAGTTCATTCTGAAGAAAGAAGGGGTTCCTAAAACCAGCCCTCTCCACAGACTGGACCCATTCATTGATGAATATGGACTCCTGAGAGTGGGGGGAGGTCTCCATCATTCAAGCCTAAATCAGATTGAAAAGAATCCACTCATCATTCCTGGACAGCATCATGTTGCAACTTTAATAATTAGACACTTTCACGAAGAAGTTCACCATCAGGGTCGTTGTTTTACAGAGGGAGCTATCCACACTGCAGGCTTTTGGATAGTTGGATGTAAAAGAAAGGTGAGCAGTATCATCAACAAATGTGTCACCTGTAAAAGGCTCAGAGCACCACTTAGTGTCCAAAAGATGGCTAATCTTCCAGCAGATCGTCTTACTACAGACCCCCCATTTACGAATGTGGGTTTGGATGTATTTGGCCCATGGCACATCAGTTCACGTCGTGCTAAAGGGGGCCTGTTACACAGTAAGCGGTGGGCTGCAATGTTTACATGTATGAGCGTGAGAGCTGTACACATTGAAGTGATTGAGTCCCTCGACACATCAAGTTTCATCAATGCCTTCAGGCGTTTTCTTGCCGTGCGAGGTCCGGTTAAGCATATACGGTCAGATCGTGGCACTAATTTTGTTGGAGCCTGCAAAGAATTAAGGATACCATCTAACCTTGACGACTCTACAATCAAGACCTACTTATTGAACCAGGGAATTACTTGGACATTCAATCCTCCGCACGCTTCTCATCATGGTGGTTCATGGGAGAGGATGATTGGTCTGGCAAGAAGAATACTCGACTCCATGTTCCTGCAGCTGAAGGATAAGCTAACACATGAGGTGTTGGTTACATTCATGGCTGAAGTAGCAGCTATCATCAATGCTAGGCCACTTGTGCCAGTAACAGATGATCCGGATAGTTTTTACACCCTCACTCCAGCGACTCTTCTTACTCAAAAGGTGAATGTTGTTCCAGCTCCGGTGGGTGAATTCGGAGCTTCAGACCTCTACAAGGCTCAGTGGCGCCAGGTGCAACACCTATCCAATACCTTTTGGGACAGATGGAGAAAACAATACCTGCCCACGCTACAACCATGGCAGAAATGGCAGCTGATGCATCCTGACATCAAAGAAGGTAGTGTTGTTCTTTTAAAGAGCAGCGAAGTGGCGAGGAACGAATGGCCGACTGGGCTGATTACGAAGACTTTTCCAGGGAGAGACGGAAAGGTGCGACAAGTCGAAGTGAAGACTGTGAAAGCAGGACGGACTGCATTTTATTTAAGACCTATTACAAAGATAGTGGTTCTCCTTCTAAACGAGGACTAGTTATTTAAAGTTGTTAATGTCTTGTGACGTGAAATCACGTCAGGCGGGGAGTGTACTGTTACAAGCTAGTTTAATGTAGATTTCTTTAAACATGAGTAAAATGGTGCTGTCACTTTAATAAACACTGAAGCCCAGTAACAGGAAGTTGTCACACAGGATGTAGGGCAAGGTAATTGGGAAGTAAATGTTTGTAGGCCCAATTTAAGCCTGTTTGCCATGTGTGGTAGAGACTAGGATTTGTATCAATGTTTAGCCAGCAGCATCTGCAACTTCCTATGCCTTTGGGTAGCATCGAAGGTATGTATTTGCTATTCAAGTTCTATATTTTGACCATGGTTTACTTTGTGAAAGTATATTTATTCCTGATGCATTAATACTGTTTGTGTATTTTGTGGCGGATTTGTATGTTGAACCATGTAGTTAAATGAGTGAATGGAGAAATACTTGATTCATTAGATGTGTACATGATAATGGGACTTTGAGTGGTGTTTGTGTTGGAACAGGGTGATCTGTTCTACTTTGTTTATTGCTTTAAAATATTAAAAGGGCAGCCATATATCTGATTGCATTTTATATGTTACAGTTTCACCTTCTTGCAACATTAATAAACCTGTGGATAAAAAGTCATCAATCTTCAGAGTCTTGATGTTCAAGAGGCGTTTAACTGACTGTCAAACCATATAGATGATCCGTATGATGAGGACAGCACAGAGGTAATTCATTTCTGTTACGGTTGCCCTTACCAACAGGGTGTCACACAGTCCTGAAAAGTATGGAAATTTTGGTTTTATTATTTTACTCGTCTGGAAATGGAGTATGGAGAATTGCTGGCATATTATTGCTTAATCCATTTTCTAAGAAATACAAATTTATAAAGGCAAGGCAAGTTTATTTATAAAGCACTTTTTAGTAACAATACAATTGAAAATGGCTTCTTTTTACAATTATTTATGTTTAAGTTACTTATTTTAATTTAAAGTCCAGCATTGCCACATGACTTTTAGTCGTCAGTTCTCTGGCTTTGAGTTTACCAACATATAAATATTGATTCCTGGTTTATAAAAAAAAAAAAAAACATTTCACAGCTTCTCAGCCCATTTTAGTTTTGACCGGACCTATGATTTTTAAGCTGAACATTGTTAAGATGCGAAACAAAGTCTTGAAACATCTATGTATTTCAGTTTTAAACCTGAACTGAGTGTCAGTGTTCACACACTGTTTTAAAGTGAAATAGAACCTAACTGGAAGTTCAGATGTGAAATAGCCCTTTACCTCAGGAATGCTGAATTTGGCTTCAGTATCATGTTCTTTCGTGATTTAACACAAATCACAAAGCCTGTATGAGGATTTTCAAGGTATCTGTTCAGAATGCTATAAAAGGTTATATGGGGGAAAAATTCTAAAAATGTGGACATGGAAGAAGGTGGACTTTGTCCATGGAAAATCCATAGGAACAGTAATCTGACATCCTTAATTCAAACCCTAACCCTTCAAACCTTTTAAAACGGGTATGAGAAGAACTCGATCCATCAAACTGCTATTACACAGAGTGTTCAATACCAACTGCTCCTTATAAATACACACATAAAGGCAGTCTAGAGTGAACAAGCAGCCTCTGTCCATCCTCTCTGGGGCGATCCTTACTCTGGGTCATCCATGACCTTGCTCAACAAAAACACATATAATTCATGCAGGCTGTCACAAAACACGCACCCACGGATGCTGAACACGTCACTTACCTTGAGCTATCAGCATGCGTGGTCATGAGTTTGGCATTTATCTGTCATTTGTAATTAACTCTGCCCCTCCGTCTCAGCCCCGCTCTGCTTTCCGTCTCTCAGCTCCTCCAAACCTTTTCAGAATTCCTCTTGAGGGGGCCTGCATCATCAACACGGTGTCCCAGATTTCGAATGCATCTGACAAAACGAAGGTTTGCCGATATAGATGTGATTTCAGGAAGGTTGGTGCTGCCTCTTTTATCTGTTTTTTGGTTTCTTTGCTACTAAGCTTGTCTCCGGACTATTTTT
Source organism: Fundulus diaphanus (assembly GCA_037039145.1). Classification (NCBI taxonomy): domain Eukaryota; kingdom Metazoa; phylum Chordata; class Actinopteri; order Cyprinodontiformes; family Fundulidae; genus Fundulus; species Fundulus diaphanus. The sequence goes on along the minus strand of CM073141.1, from coordinate 40,033,964 downwards.
TTTTTCGCCGAAGAATATTGAAAGATGACGGACATAGCCACTGACTGTTAAAGGGAGACTAATCAGAGAAAACTGGTTCTTCTTCTGGTTCAACTGGAGGCCAAAGAAATATCACTTTCTCTACATTAATACATATTCCCACCATGTCCTGACTAACTTATTAAATTCCAGATTAGTAGTTTGATTGTAAATTATACTTGTAAATGTTGCGCCCTGAAAACAGTTAACATGAATAAACAAAGTTCAGACACGATGCTTCCATTCGTGCAAACGCAGCAGGAATGAGGCATCGCGGCCAACAGCTCCCCCTTCAGTCCTCAGCAGGCATGACTAATCAATTATAGCATCACCGCTCAGAAAGGTTTAGTAGGTGGATCACAGATCCAAAAGGTTTTCAAAAAGGAAACCATTTTAAGGTATTTTATCCTTTTTAAAGGCAGTTTTTAAAGGAACACTTTTCTTACCTTCACTTTTAATTGTTGTTAATGACTCTTGTAAATTGGTATGTTATGCCACTACAACTGACTCTATTTATTCCATATTCAATGTTCAATGTGTCACACACTCCCCTGCAAAACTAGATGTCGTCCCGACATCAACATTAATGTACTACAAACTTCAAGAACTTCAAAAAAAAAATCTTTTCATTAGCACTAACAAAATTAACTGACTGTTCAAAACCTTATGTTATCATCTAATACCCTGGTACAAACATAGGTTGGTTTACTTGAAAAGGATACATCCACATCACTGGTTGAAAGTCTTTGTAAGGTGTGTTTTGGTATTGATACACATGTTCATTTGCCTGCACGGTGCTGTAGCATGATGGAGTCCCAAGCTGATCATAAGTAAAGATCTTAGGAGCTCTTCTTTCTCTTCTTGGGATGTCCCAAAGTTGTGGTTCTGGGCTCTTCTCTTGCAGTTCCTCAGCTGGTTGCAAATTCTCAATATTACAGTCAGTCTCGATCAGCATATCCTCTGGCTGTGTTTCAGGTTCATTTGTGTTGGTCACCTCTCCATCAGCATCTTCATCATCCTCGTTCCCATTTGATGCTTCTTGGTTGGCTGTTGTTGGGAAATTTTCATTGTTCGTATGTGATGTGGGTCCTTGATACTGTATCACTGGAGTGTAATCGTCTGCCCACTCATCCTCTTCCTCTTGATGGCTGTTTTCTCCGACTGTCTCTGTCTCTTTCTTTTTCTTTGTTGTGACTTTCTGTTGAACATCAAAAGGCAAGCAATCACATGGCATTAACAAGTTTCTATGGAGGATCCTTGATGTTCCTCCCCTTGTTCTGGTTTGACTTCATATACTGGAATGTCTTTTCCAATTTGACGCATGACAACATGGATCTGTTCCTCCCAATGATTGCGGAGTTTCCCAGGGCCTCCTCTTGGTGTAAGATTTCTGATTAGGACACGATTGCCAGGATACAAAACTGAACTGTTTACTTTTGCGTCATAATGTCTCTTACTCCTATCAGTTGACTTTTTTTCATTCGCTTGGACAAGTGCATAGGCTTCTTGCATTTCTGTTTTCCATCTCTCCATGTAAGCAAGATGGTCTTTGGTTCCTGTGTTTGAGCTGAGTCCAAAAAACAGGTCGATAGGTAGCCTTGGAGATCGTCCAAATAAAAGGTAAAATGGTGAGAATCCGGTTACCTCTGACTTTGTACAGTTGTATGCAAAGATGAGTTTGTTTAGGGATTCTTTCCAATTTGCCTTCTGTTTGTCAGTCAATGTCTTTAACATTTGTAGTAATGTCCTATTAAACCGCTCGACTTGCCCATTTCCTTGTGGATGATAAGGGGTTGTTCGTGATCCCAACACACCACAATTCCTTTTCAACTGAGCAAAAAACTGGTTTTCAAATTCACCACCTTGATCATGGTGTATTCTTGCAGGGAGCCCAAACTTCAGAGCAAAGTCATTAAATATTCTATCTGCAACGACTTTGGCAGACTTGGAGGTTGTTGGATAAGCCTGGGCAAAACGAGTGAAATGGTCAACAATAACCAGTATATATTCATATCCACCACTACATTTGTCTAAATGCAGAAAATCGATTGACACCAGTTCAAATGGCTGGGTGGTAATGATATTGGTTAGAGGTGCTCGCATTTCTTTGCATGGCTTCTTCTGTTTAAGGCAGGTGCAAGTCCGTGCAACATAATGTTCAATCTCATGTTGCATGTAAGGCCAAAAGAATCTGTCCCTGATCAGTGAAGTTGTCCGATCGATGCCTTGATGGCCCATTTCATCATGCAACTCTTTTAGCACAGTAGCTTTGTACACTTCAGGCAATACCAGTTTTTTTGTTTGTTGTCTTTCTGTTAAGGACACCATTTTGATTAATATGGAGTCTTTCCCATTCACGCAGCAAACATTTGCTCTGAGCACTTAATGTTGTCATCTCTTGTGCTGATGGTTTGTTATTGTTTGCTTTACACTGCATTATGGGCCCAATGCCTTTGTCATCTTTCTGTGCCTGGGATATCTCACCAGTTGACAGTTGTTTAGGCATCTTTTCAGTATCTGATTCGCTTCCAACACAAGTAAGTGCTGAACATAATTGATATGAGATGGGATATTTAGCTTCAGTTTGTGTAACAGCAGCCACGCTGTCAGATGTCAGTTCCTCTGTACACTGCTTCATCATTTCCTAAATGTTCAAAGGCATTCTTGAAAGGCTGTCTGCATCCACATTTTCTTTACCCGGGCGATAGCGAATGGTGAAATGAAAATCTGCAAGTTCAGCCACCCATCTGGATCCAGTTGCATTTAACTTTGCACTCGCCAGGACATAGGTCAGTGGGTTATTGTCTGTAAACACAGTAAATTTAGGAGCATAATACAGGTAATTCCTGAATTTCTCAGTGATGGCCCACTTCAGTGCTAGGAACTCTAGTTTCCCCGAATGAAGATGGTAGTTTTTTTCAGAAGAAGTTAGTGTTCTGGAACCATAGGCTATCACACGTAACTTCCCATCTTGATGTTGGTATAGAACTGCGCCAAGACCTTTATCAGATGCATCTGTGTGAAGGATGAACGGTTTAGCAAAATCTGGAAAACCAAGGACTGGGGGTTCAACCAAACAGTCTATTAACCTCTCCAGTGTGCTCTGATGTTCGTCACTCTACTCAATTGGTTTGTGTGATGGAACTCCTCTCTTTGTTACTTGTCTTTTATCTCTCCTATTTTGTGGCTCCTTGTCGTTTCCAGGTGACCCTTTTAGCAAGTTATATAATGGCACTGCTATCTGTGAGAAGTCCTGTATGTACTGTCTGTAGTAGCTTAGCAATCCCATAATTGCACGTAACTGGCCCACAGTGTTGGGTTTCTTGTCTTTCAACGCTCTCACGGCGATGGTGTCTGCTGGATCGATTTTGCTGCCCTCAACCGAAACAATCCTCTCCAGATAGCGGACCTCCTGCTTGAATAGTTCACATTTGGCAGGTTTTAATTTTATCCCATATCCCCTCAAGAACTGCAGTACTTTCCGCACATGAGCAAGGTGGTCATCAAACGACTGACTGTAGACCAACGTGTCATCCAAATAGGGAAAACAAATGCTGTCTCTCACCTCTTGCAGACACTCCTCCATGCAGCGTTGGAAGGCAGCTGGAGCATTCATGAGCCCAAAGGGAATCCATATCCACTCATAAAGACCCCAAGGAGTCACAAATGCAGTCAATGGCTGGCTGTTTTCTTCCATGAATCCCTGATGGTAAGCCTTCCCTTGGTCTAGCAGGGAGAACCAAGAGTTGCCACCAAGACTGTCAAGGATATCCTGCACTCGCGGAATTGGTTGCCTGTCTGGAGCAGTCTTTTTATTCAGCTCCCTGTAGTCTATGCACAGTCTCAAACTCCCATCCTTTTTTCTCACACTGATGATGAATAAGATGAGTTGGACTTCTTCACCCAGCCTTGTGCAATGAGGTTGTGCAGATAATCCTTCATCTCTTTATACAGAGGTTTTGGCATGGATAGATACGTGCGTGCAACAGGAGTCAGGTCTTTCAGTGAGACGCTTAACCTCAGTCCCTCAATGCAACCAATATCATCATCCGATTTAGAAAAAGATGTACATTCGTCCCTGAGTATTTCCTGTACTCTCTCTTTCTCAGATTTATTTAGATGGCTGAGGTCAACAGGTGGATCCCATGGACTTTCTACTTCTTTCAGAGTCTCTGCACTTACATGGCTAACCAGAGCTGTCGGAGTTTGATCATTCTCTCCCAGGATGGTCTCTGGATACACAGCCTTAATCTGTTGTAAGGAGCCTACTACAGTTCTTCCTGGCAGTTCAATGTTATGCTCAGTGGGATTTCGGACACTGAGAGTAATATATGGTGGCACATTTCTTTTAAGTGTAATCACAGTCTCACAAAGCTCAAGGCCATCTGCCCACTGAGGGTCGATTTCTGCCTCAAACAACAGTACAGTGTCCATTTTTAAAGGTCTTGTTTTAACTTTACAATCGACTAGCACTGAAGTGTGTTTTGGCACAATGACTTTTTCTTTGGATGTTTTCACAACATAGTCACATGACCCCTCAGCCGTTACCAAATCAACAAAAGTAGTCACACTTTCTTGTTTTAGACTTGGAAAAGCTGTCATTAATGCCTGCTGCAACTTATTTGTGTGTGTTTCACTCACCGGTTCTGCAGTGCTCATTTTAACCATATGCTCGATGACATTAAAGCCAAGGATGGGCTGTGGAAGTCCATTGCCTGTCATCACCAACATTTGTACCATTATCTCTTTCGTTTCAGTTCCCTCTGCTGACAGCGAAACAGTAACTTCAATAAAACCTTCGTAAGGCATGTTCTGTCCATTAGCAGCAGTAATTTTTAAGTCATCAGGGGCATCCAGTTGTTCAGATAAATCTTTAAGTGTCTGGTCCGGTAAGTATTTCACTTTCCATTGTTCATCAATGATACTAACTTGAGAGCCTGTATCCCACAATGCTTGGACCTTTTTGCCTTGAATGTAGCACTCAACCATGCATCGCTTGCCCACCAGCGAAACAAGTTGAGTTGGGTTGGTTCTTTTCTTTGTGTGGATGTTCTTTGCTCTTTTCTCTGAATGTTTACATATAATTTTATGTACTGGCCAATGTTCAGCTTGACAGATTTTATAACAATAAACGTCTGTCTTACACAATGCACATACTCGAAGTCTATGCTCTGTTCCAGAGACACCACAAAAAGAGCAATGCTTATGGGACGATCCAGTGTTGCAGGTTACTCCCTGTCCCGTGGGGGTAACCCTGTTCCATTTAAAGGAGTGTCTTTATCACATCCAATCTTCATTCTGCAGCCTGCAATAAAGTGCTCAGTACTGCCACAGCGGTAGCAGTGGTTACAGTGCCCACATCCATTTTGTTGGCAAGCAAAGCATTTTCTTGCACGAGCACGGTTCAGAGGCGGGTATGGTTGCTGAAATGGAAATGCTTGCTGGTATGGTCGTGTATCTCCTCTCCACTCTTGTCCTCGGTTTGGCCATGTGTTTTGAGTTAACAACTTGGATTGAGGAGTAACACATTCCTGTATTGCAGGTGGTAGATGATACTGTGGTGGTGGTGGATTTGGTCTCTGAATTGACTCTCTTATTTGTGCAACTTCAGCTCCCAGATTTCTCAATGCAGCAATATCAGAGCGCATCTCTTTCAGTTCATTTAGAAAATCAGGCTGATTTTGACAGGAATGTTCATGTGTTATGGTTTTAGCCTTTCTGTCTGTTGGTTTGTTGTCTGATTGGACTTTGTGACCCGTGGCTGGTCTGTGTTGGGTGAGTAACTTCTTGCTTTGTCTCTCTGTTTCATTTGCACAAGCTGTGTTGAGTTTCTCAAGTAGCAGTTTGTCACTTGCATTTGTTTGCTGCAGGTATGGCTGTAGGTCACTTCTTATCCTGTCATTTTGCAGGCCTGTCAAAACAGTGTGGAGAAACATACTTTGTACGAGATTTGAATCATACCTCAGACCAGATTCATCTTCCTGTGACGCAAAAAGTATTTTTTGTCTCAAATCAAGCGCACGAATCAGAAAGTTTTTTGTGGAGTTTCTCGGCTGCTCTGGACCTCTGACGTGAGCTGTTTATACAGCTCTGTTGCTCCCTTCTCCTGGTAATGAGACCTGAGAATTCTTCTCAAAGTTGGTAGAGTCAGATTTGTTTTGCCTTCCAGATAACTACGTAGTTGTAATCCGGGTGAGATTGCTCTTATCACTGCATCAATGATCTCTATTTCAGGAAAGCCTTTGCTAATAGCGTGCTCAATCTGGTGTGCCAGACTAGAAAAGGAGAGCTTGTCCTTTTGGCCTGGTTCTCCAATTTGGCCAGAGATTTTGAACTCTTTGCTCCACTGCAGTGAAAGACGAGGGTGAGCGGATTGGTGTTCATTAGACTTATCATCAAATTTCCTTGCTTCATCACTTTTGTTTTGTTTCTCTCTTAATGATTGCTCCAATGCTAGCTGTAATGTTGCGATTTCTTTTTTCAGTCGCTCCTCCTCTGATTGCTTAACAGTCCCCTCTTGTACAAGACTCGTCTGTTTTGCTACTGTTACTTCTTTTGTTTCATGATCCTCTGCACACTGTTGTAACTCCATAACTTTGTCTTTCAGAGCCAACAGTTCAGCCATGCCCTGGTCCTCAAGCTCACTGAGTTCTTTCCTTCCAAGATGTTTTTGGATAAGTGTAATGAGCGAAAAACTGCTTTTTCCAGACACATGTTCAAATTTGGGTCCAGCAATCATCAGGAAATCACACACATCTATTAAAGCTTCTTTTGTCAGAGTGTATAGTGCACTTCCCACCATTAGCTTCAAATCCTCCAGCTCTGATTAACCAATCCCAGTATCTGTCATGTGGATGTTGGTATGATGTTCAACGCTCTGTTGGCAGAGTAGATAATGTACCTCTCCTGGCTCCGGTGGATGACCTCAGATGATATACAGATCTCTCTACGTAGATGTTGGACGACCACACTTTACTATCCACCTTGGCAGCACTGTGTTGAGTAAAATGATGAGTGATGATCTGGACGTCTATCTTCAATAGTTGGTCCACAACTCATTCATCTCGGTGGAACCTCCAAAATGTTGCGCCCTGAAAACGGTTAACATGAATAAACAAAGTTCAGACACAATGCTTCCATTCATGCAAACGCAGCAGGAATGAGGCATCGGCCAACAGCTCCCCCTTCAGTCCTCAGCAGGCATGACTAATCAATTATAGCATCACCGCTCAGAAAGGTTTAGTAGGTGGATCACAGATCCAAAAGGTTTTCAAATAGGAAACCGTTTTAAGGTATTTTACCCTTTTTAAAGGCAGTTTTTAAAGGGACACTTTTCTTACCTTCACTTTTAATTGTTGTTAATGACTCTTGTAACCACAAATTGGTATTTTATGCCACTACAACTGACTCTATTTATTCCATATTCAATGTTCAATGTGTCACATATATATATTTTAGACATGATTAATCTATCCTTAGTAAATGGATATGTACCACAGGCTTTTAAAGTAGCTGTTATTAAACCTTTACTTAAGAAACCTTCTCTTGATCAAGATGAGTTAATAAATTACAGACATATCTAATCTTCTTTTCCTATCTAAAATTCTTGAGAAAGTAACTGCTAATCAACTATGTGAACATTTACAAAGTAATGACCTATTTGAAGAGTTTCAGTCAGGCTTCAGAGCTCATCATAGCACTGAAACAGCTCTGGTGAAGGTCACTAATGATATTCTCATGGCCTCAGATAATGGACTTGTATCTGTACTTGTCCTGTTTGTTACGATTCAGACTGAGGACCCAGATACAACCAGAACACAACAGAAAATTACTTTAAAAGATTTATTGTAGAAACTCTGCAGGTATTCGGGATCGGGGAAAACAGAGCCTCTGGAGGGGAGAGAACAGGTTATTCCCCCCAAACAGGTGGGGGGAATAAGTGGTAATTGGACTGAGCAGAGGCAGCACAGGAGGGCCAAATGAACAATCAGAGCAGGAGGGAGAGGGGAATGAAATCAAAAAACACTAGTTGACAGGCCATAAACGTAACACTGTTAGATCTCAGTGCTGATCACAATATTCTCCTACAAAGACTTGAACATACTGTAGGGATTAAGGCGAAAGCAGTAGGCTGGTTTAAATCTTATCTGTCGGACAGATTCCAGTTTGTTCATGTTAATAATAAATCTTCTTCAAACTCTAGGGTCACTTGTGGACAGTGTTGTATAGTAACGAAGTAAAAATACTTCACTACTGTGCTTAAGTATATTTTGGAGTAGTTTATACTTTTGTCGAGTATAACATTTTTTGATAACTTTTACTTCACTATATTACATTTTCAATGTTTGGTGAGAGAGAGAGAGAGAGAGAGAGAGAGAGAGAGAGAGAGAGAGAGAGAGAGAGAGAGAGAGAGAGAGAGAGAGAGAGAGAGAGAGAGAGAGAGAGAGAGAGAGAGAGAGAGAGAGAGAGAGAGAGAGAGAGAGAGAGAGAGTTTTGACCCCACCTACTGATTGACTGCGACAACGTCGGGACTTTCCTGGGCTTGTTCATCACCACAAGAGGCGTATTTAGCACCCCTAAGTCTTAGCTCAGCACCCCTAAAAAATTACTGATTCAGAGTATTCCCGCGTGTCGGTTCGGCTCTGCCAGATGTGTGTACATGGACAGGTTCGCCCGGACCGCCTCCGTTTGAAGCGCTCGGCGTTCCCATGATGTCATTTCAACGCTGCTGTGCGCAAGCGGGGGCGGGGCCTGGCGCTCCACGCAGCCAATCACTAACACGCCTGGCCTTTGATTGACAAGGTAGACACCCCCCTTTAACTCCACTCTCATTGGTTGTGCTGTCTTAAATTCCGCCTTCCCTCTTCCTGATTGGCTGTTTTCTATTGCGTGTGTGTGTGTGCATGCATAGACATCATATACGTAGACGCGTCGTCGGGCGGGTTCTGCCTATGCTGCGATGCGTCAGAGCGTCCGCCATGTTAAATGTGGCAAATCTGCAGTTACTCAGTCACTTAAACAGTATTAGAGGGACTTTAATCTCAGAATATACTTTGTATTTGTAATATTTTAATTTTTTTTAATATTGCAAGTTTATTTAAGTATCCCTTTAGCTTCATTCTCCTAAATTTATTCTCGTAAAGAATTAAAATAATTAAAATAATCTAACCTGGCCCTATTACTCCAGGAGTGAAATAATTCTGCAAACTGTGACTATTCTGGAAATCTTCCCTCTTAATTCTCATAATATGACGTTTTTCTCATAACATTGCCACTTTTATGTTTTTTTTTTTTTTTTTACTTTATTGTCCTAGGTCTTTTTTTCTCACATTAGTAATTTTACCTCTTTAATACTCCCCCAAAATGTGTGTTCCTAAAGTTTCACATGTGACACGGTTTTATGAAATAATGAAGACCACAATGTTTAGATTTAACAAATTGATCCTTATATTCATAACACATACACATATACACACACAAATATATATACATACACATATATATATATATATATATATATATATATAGACACTCAGATAAAATGTGTATGTATATATATATATATATATATATATATATATATATAATCACACAGCTATTTATTTGGCTTATTTGTAATACTTGAAAATCTATATATGCACATCGATGTCTAAATACAATAGTCTGTACTGTATGCAAGCTAAAAACCTTGAAAAAGAATGGTCTTGCACAGCTTCTTCCTAGTGTTGCCACTCTGCAGCTTTAGTATGTCCAGTTTTGCAACATGGTGCAGCCTTAGTTTATAGAAGGCAGATACAAGTAGTGAAATCAGCCCGAATACATTTCCATGCAGCACAGGAATGAGGCATCTTCTCTGATCCACGTTCACTACAACAGAACTTAACTTTTTTCTGCCACATACAATATGGCGGTGACGTTGACGTGCGAACCTGCGCCCAATGACGCGTCTACGTATGTGATGTCTATGTGTGCATGTGCGTGCGTGCTTGGAGCGCGAGATTTCAGTTTTGATTCATACTGGGATATTGCCATTACCACAATTAATACTAGGCTACGAAACTAGTCCCAGTTAAGAAACTAAATATTATCTGCACTAAAATAGGTGAAAGCTGCTGAGCACAGTTCTGAACAGAAGCAGGAGAGAGTTTTGATTTGTTGAACTTGAGAAATGTAAGTAACCAACGCTAATATCTCAAAATAGCATTTAATTCTGAAGTATAACACATTTTATCATCAAAAACCTAATCTCTTTTATAAAACTAAATATTCTGTGCCAGGCAGGAGTTCTGAAGACTGCTGGAAAGATGGAAAAACAAAGACTGTAGGCTATTAAAAATTCAGATTATTAGCCACAGCCATCTGAAAAAGAAAAGGTGAGGGTTTCCCTTTTACCAATATTTAGTTGTTATTGTTGCTTTCATTTATTGTCGACCATTTGAGGTAGTTCAGGCATAAATAGCAGGTGTAATTTTTTTTGCATAATATACAGTATAAGAACAATAGATGCTGCCTAAACAATTGCTATTCTTGTTCAGCCCTTTAGTATGATTAGGGTTCCACAAAATAATAGTGCTATTTATTTGACTATTTCTACTTCTAGAATTAGGATAAAGACAAATAAAACAGAGGAACACTATTTACATTGGTTTTATTGCTCATAGATTTCCACACTGTCCATTAGTAAATTAGTAAACCAGGGGCGGAGCTAGACATTCTCCTCATCAGGGGCTTAGCCCACAACATGTTTCATCATTACGAGGGTAATTTGGTACACCAAAAAAGTAAGCAATTATTTAATCTGTTGATGTGGTCGCAAAATTAATTTAATATAGGCCTTTACATATCTTAAAGTTTAATCTACTGTTCTTTAATAGTCGTACTAGTATATACCAATAGTATATTAATATGTTCTCATTTCAGTGATGAAATGGACAACCACTCAGGTTACAATTCAGTCTTGATGTCACCAATCTTACTCAATGGACAGTTTTGGGTCCTCCATGCTGCTTATGTATTGAGATTTACTGCACATTTAAACATCGATAACTCACTATTGTTAGGGAAATAATTAGTTGTCTGAGAGGATGTAGGTAAGGAGAAGCTGTTATCTACACTTCAGATATATGATATAAGAAATGTGTTTGGAATGTTAAGATAAATTAGAGTAACTACAGCCCAGTTGTACATTTGTTGAAATTTGAATTTAATATTTGAAATGCTGTTAGTATCAGTTACACTTCTACTTCCAGTGCAGAGTAAATACAATAAATTTATTTGCAGTCCCTTGAATGTATAATTTTGCTGTGTTTTATGATGCAGACAGAGTATCTTAGATAAAAAAAAATAAGGGTGGGGTTTATCTCTGTGCATTTCTATATCTTCAAAAGAAAATACAGGATAGACAACAGACATATTGTGACTATATTTGGTTTAATAGACACATATTTAGCGTCTGTCTCTGTTGCTGGTAGTTCAAATGGAAAAAAGTCAAAATTCGACATTCATCAGATCCGGTGATGCTTTAAACATTAACAAACAGCATCTAGTGTTCGTCATGGTTATAAAATTTGTATAAATGTAGCAAGAAATACTGCTTTTCTCTTTAGACAGACGAAACGCACCCTGACGCTCAAGTCAAACATCAAAAGGTATGAGCATGCATATTGCGTAGGACCAATGACGTCAGACCAGGGAAGGTTTGTTTGTAGGTATCCCTACCAAAGTTCAAACCTACGCCCTTGCATCTTTGGCTACATTGACACTGCAGGCCTTGATGCTCAATTCCGATTTTTTTGTGAAATCGGATTTTTTTGCGTTTTGTTCACATTTCCAAATATATGCGACTTGTATGTGATCTCCTGTGTGAACTGCTTTCATACACCTAAGTGTCCCCCATGCGCAGTAGAGGACGCGATGACGTCATACGTAGCAAGCGTGCTCATTGTTTGCGGAAGTAAACATGGATCGTAATGCTGCAGCGTATCTTGCATATCTTGCGTTCTTTACGTTATTCTCCAACCGGAGCCAGCACATTACCAACGCAATCTTTTTAAGAAGATCGAAAAGGAAGAGAGCCAAATTTTAGTGAGCGGCTTTACTGATACGGACTTCATTCATAATTATCGAATGACAAAGGCAACCTTTATGTGCGTCTGAACGGATCTCTTTAGCGCTCTCACGTAAAGACACACATCTTCGGCGGCCATAGCAGCGAGTAAACGCGTTGCCGTGGGGCTGTATTGACTTGCAACAGGTGCTTGTTACCGCACAATAGCCAACCTCTTTTTTTTTTTTTTTAGCCAACCTCTTTGGCATAGCCAGGTCCACCGTTAGTGACGTTTGTCAAGTATCAATGACGTGTAGGTCGGATAAATGCGACCTGGCCGTACAGACACAGGTCGCATTTGAAAAGATCAGATACGTATCGGATTCAGGACCACATATCCAAGCGACCTGGGTTGCATTTGAAAAAATCCGATCTGTGTTGTTCAGACTGTCATGAAAAGATCAGATCCAGGTAGCAAATGGGCAAAAAAATCGGAATTGGGTCACTTCAGGCTGCAGTGTGAACGTAGCTTTAGTTTCACAATCAGACCATGATGGGACCACAGATATTTTTAGTTGCTGAAAAAAGCAGAGCACAGCTATTCGTGCCATTTGGATCTATTTCTATTTGAACATTTGCATCTGCAGCTATATTATTTTCTGCACATGTGGCATCTGTGTCCGAAGCGCTTCAGCTGTTCTAATGAATTGTTTCTTAACATGAGCTCAGTAGATGCTGTCGTGGATTCAGAATGCCCGTCTGAATAGTTAAATCTGAACTGTATGTTTTTTTTCCTAATAATGAAACTGTTTCTCTTAATCTGAGTTTTAAAAAAAACAAAGTTCAGTATGCAAATTCATAAAGGATATGTGTAGGGATTCATTAACTTATTAGCAATTTGCTTGACAGAAGACATGGACTGGTCATGAGACCGCCATAATATAATATATGGCAGGCTTATGTCTTATATCTAATGACATATACAGTATATATATATATATATATATATATATATATATATATATATATATATATATATATAGATATAGATATATCACCACCAACAGGATAAGAAGCTGGTTCAGTAGTAAAGCAGGTTAAATTAACCTTATGGTATAGGTAGAGCATCTAATAGAGCCGGGAGTCCTAATTATCTTAACTAAATGATACCTGCAGCAGGTGTATCTATTAGCAGGTTTACCACTTCCTGTAGGTTAACTAAGCCTGGTTTATCACTTAACCATGTTCTTAGTATACGCCCCCTTTGCCTGCACTTGGTTGTGTACAATTTTAAAGTGCATAGCACTGACCTTACTTGAAGAAGGAAAACTGAAAGCTTACAAAAAGGTTGTATTTTCTGTCTAAACTTGGTCTAAATTTCTCCTGCACTTGGTTGTTATTATTTTAAGTGAATTTGACTTTCAAAGTTTGCCAAAATCTAAAAAATGTCATTCAAACTGCATTTGCTTTGTTTTACTTTTTACTTATACTTTTTGTTACATTACTTGAGTACATCTATTTTTACAGTAATTTTCAAACTTAAGTACAAGACATTTCAGATACTTTAAGACTTTTACTCAAGTAACATTTCAGTCAGTGACTTGGACTTTTACCAAAGTCATATTTTGGAGAGGTAACTATACTTTTACTTGACTCCAAGATTTCAGTACTTTATACAACACTGCTTGTGGAGTACCACAGGGTTCAGTCCTTGGACCAATTCTCTTTACTATATACAGTATATATATGCTTCCGATTGGCAAAATTATCAGACAGCATGGGATTAATTTCCACTGTTATGCTGATGACACTCAGCTATATTTATCCATAAATCCTGATGAATCCAATCAATTACTTTGACTACAGGCATGTCTTGATGACATCAAAAGTTGTAAGACTTTACATTTCCTTCATTTAATTTCTGACATGACAGAAGTTGTAACCTTTGGACCAGAGTCCTCAAAAAAATAAACTTCTTAATCAATCACTTAATCTGGATGGCATTAATTTGGCCTCTGGTAATAAAGTAAAAAATCTTGGTGTTATTTTTGACCAAGACATGTCATTTTAATCCCACATTAAACAGGTCTCCAGAGTTTCCTTTTTTCACCTCCGGAATATTGCCAAAATTAGAAATATTCTGTCTTCTGTAACCCCCAGTCAGTCGAGGCAGATGACCGTTCATACTGAGTCTGGTTCTGCTGGAGGTTTCCCTTCCCGTTAATGGGGAGTTTTTCTTCCCGCTGTCGCTTCATGCTTGCTCGGTATGAGGGATTGCTGCAAAGACATGGAAAATGCAGACGACTCTCCCTGTGGCTCTACGCTTCTTTAGGAGGAGTGAATGCTGCTTGTCAAGACTTTGATGCAATCAACTGGGTTCCCTTATATAGGACATTTATTGAATTGAATTGAACCATTATGGGAGGCAAAACCCCTGCATGGAATGTACCACCGACAGATAGCTGAAGTGGCTGATATGACCAAATCTTACCAATGGTTAGAGAGGGCTGGACTGAAGGACAGCACTGAAGCACTGATCATGGCAGCACAGGAGCAGGCCTTGAGCACCAGAGTAATAGAGGCCCAGATCTACGATACCAGGCAAGATCTCTAGTGCAGGCTAAGCAAAGAGGCTCCAGAAACCATCCAGCATCTATCAGCAGGGTGTAAAATACTAGCAGGGAAGCAATACATGGAACGCCATAATCAAGTGGCTCGTATAGTGTACAGAAACATCTGTTCAGAATACTAGTTGGAGACCCCTAGGTCAAAATGGGAGTCACCTCCCAAGGTGGTGGAGAATGACAGAGCTAAGATCCCGTGGGACTTCCAGATACAAACAGACAAAATGGTAATGGCCAACACAACCAGACATTATGACCACTGATAAGCAGCAGAGGACTGCCGTTGTGATCGATGTGGCCATCCTGAGTGATGGGAACATCAGGAAAAAAGAGCACGAGAAACTGTAGAAATACCAAGGGCTCAGGGAAGAACTAGAAAGAGCCTGGAAGGTGAAGACAACAATTGTGCCCATGGTCATCGGAGCACTCGGCGCAGTAACCCCCACTCTGGAGAAGTGGCTCCAACAGATACCTGGAGAAACATCAGACATCTCGGTCCAGAGGAGTTCAATCTTAGGAATGGCTAAGATCCTAAGAAGAATCCTCAAGCTCCCAGGCCTCTGGTAGAGGACCCGAGCTTGGGAAATGGAGAGCCACCCACCCTGCTCAGGAGTATATATATATATATATATATATATATATATATATATATATATATATATATATATATTAGGGCAGGGCAAGTTAATGCGTTAATTTTGCTGTAAATTCATTAGACTATTAACGGCGATATTTACTTTATCGCGCATTAACGCATGTTGCTCACATGCTTTTATTTTGTGAAGGTCTGTTGCTGCGGTGTAGGGGTTTGAATCAGAACAGTAGGTGGCGATAATGCGGCAATAACCTCGCTGTCAGCCCAGCCTTGGATTCAAACAGGAAGTAAGGTGCTGGCTGGAAAAAGTAAAACGCGGAAAAAAACAAAGCTGACATGCGGAAAAAGCAAAGCTGACATGGGGAAGGCGGTGTTTCCCGCACGAATTTGCTTAGGCGAGGCGGTGAGTTGGCGGCCGGAACAAGTTTTTTTTTTTTTTTTTTTTTTTTTTTTTTGTTTTTTTTTCCCAGTGTCCTGTCTAGCACTATGGCAATAGGAATTGATGTCTCAATGCCAGATGGAGCTCGACAGATTTTGCTTTTACAAGTGGAGCAAACAGCTTTCGCCATAGTGCTCCACTTGATTTATGCTTGTAAATAGCTTTATTATGATTCCTGCAAGGAGAATTTCAAATTATATGGACATGACAATGGGAGAGTAAAGGAAGAACAAAAAGTGAAAGAAAAAAAAAAAAAAGAGTAGAGGTGAAAGAAAGAGGAGATAAAAGGAAGAGAATGATAAAATGTCCTCTGTCTGCTCCATCACCTGGAAAGAGACACAAAAAGAACAGCACAACCAACAGACATAAAGCAACAGATACACTCGAATAACACCTAGGTGCCATTGCTAAATCATATATATTATTATGTAAGCTGACATGTGTAATGTGATATTTGAAAAAAGAAAGTGACACAACATAAATAAATAAATAAATTATAAGATTACTGTATATAAGTGAACACTTAATACCTGGGACCCAGCACCAGTGGGAGATGTGAAAGTGCACTAGTTTAGGTGAAGATTATCCAGAAATAGCTTGATAGTGATTGTGGAGAACCAAAGACCCACCTTCCCCGAGCACAGAGGCAGGCGTCAGGGGACCCGTAGCCCCGGACTCCCAAAGGGGTCCCTAAAGCAGGTCGCCCAGGAGGGGCCGACACAGGATATCTGCAACCCCCCCCCCAAGGAAGGAGCAGAGACGACCCCGAGGAAATCCCCCAGCCACCGCAACGCCGACGCCCTCAAGAGCCGCGGAGACGAGCCCGTGGGCTCCGCCGGCAGCCAGCCCCGCTGAAGTGGTCCCGGCCATGGGCCCTGAGGGCCAGAGGCCCCAGGGGCGCCCCGCCCCCGCGACGAGGGCCCCGGCCGCCCCCCGGGGGGCCAGGCCCCGCGAAGAGGCCGCCAGGAGCGGGCCGGCGCACGCCCGGGAACCCGCCCCAAACCCGAAGCCAACTAACGCGCCAGGGGGCCAAGGCGCCCGCCAACGAAGTGGAGGAGGGCAGGACGTGGGGGGATGGGCTCCGCACCTATCGGAGACTTGAGATGTTCTTGGGAGAGGGAGCGGACCACACCCATACCTGAAAAAAAAAAAAAAAAAAAAAAAAAACCTCATTCACCCCATCCCTCCCTTGTGCCCCACTCGCCACACACAAAAAAAAAAAAAAAAAAAAAAAAAAAAAAAAAAAAAAAAAAAAAAAAAAAAAAAAGACGCTGTACACACATTCCCACATAACACTCACATCCAACACTGACCAAAGGGGGGGGGGGTCACCCCAAATCGACTATACGACTGCTTGTGCCCGACCCCCGGCCCCCGACCAGACGCCCCCCGGACCGGGCCCCCCCAAGAGGGCGGGCCAACACGACCCGCACGAGCCACCCGGCCAGAGCCCCCCCCTCCCCCTAAATACCTAATAAACCCACTCCCTCCCCCCACCTTACCCTTGCCATCCCTGCCCCCCGTCCCCTGGGGGGTGCGGAGGCATCAGCCCCAGACCTGGTAGGCCGCCGACCGCACACCGCAGCCCCCCGCCAAGACCCCGGACACAGTGGCCCGCACCTCCTCCAGGCCCCAGACTCCTTGCCTCCATCGGAGAACGGGGGTGTGCAGAACAAGTTTTGTAGGGATGACCGGTGTAGGTACCAGATCGGCTCGGGTGGTCAGATTGACTCGGGGGGCCTGCGCTTCCCGATGACGTCAAATATATGGCAACTCCACTCAAACAAACTACATTACGCCCGCGGTCTCCCTTTGTTACAGATGAATTTTATTTTGTTAATTTACGGTTATTTTCCAGTAACTTAATCGAGGCATGAAAACTTTTAACATTATTTTGGAATGCTTCTGGGGTAGTCTGACAATTTAATCGGTAATTTTGCAGGATCAAAGTTACATCTTAAAGGAGAAGTCCGGTCAAAATCAGAAATCAAACTGCTGAAAGTACTTTAAATATAAAACTACGACATACTGTGCAATAAATTATACGTTTTTTTAATTAAGAATAATTTTCATTTAATCATGTTTATGTGGAGGAACCCATCTTGTTTAAGAATAGTACTGTCACCTCCCATTTTGTGACGTCACTCGGCGGACCCTCTGTTTAGCAAGTCCCAACGCTCTGTTGTTTGTCACGACGCACTATTTTCCAAGATGGTGACGACTGGTGCTCTGTACGAAGCAGAGAGTGATGAAGTACTTAGTGACAGTGATGGGAGTTCCATGGAGCTATCATCATCTGATAGCGATATGGATTTTTTAGAAGAGTTTCTTGACAGAAACCGGACTTATTTCCAGTGAAAACTCAGTCGGGCCCCCGAAGATATATATATACACGCGCGCGCTCGCTCCTCTGCAGCACGGCTTTCAGGTGCTTCAGCGGAGGAGAGATCGCGCTGAAGTGACTTGAGTTATATTTAACCTCTAGTAAATAGGGTAGGTGGTCATTATTGTATAAATATTAAAATATAAAAGCGTTCCAGCACATGCTGGGGCGGAGGGATACCACATCACATGTGGTATCCCTCCGCCCCTCTGGTCGGTAACCATCCCCGCAAATTCTAAATTAAAAATTAAAAATTTAAAAATAACTTACCGAAAATCCTCGCTCTCATATCATGTTCAAAACATTCTTCTTCGAAATGGTTGCTGCATATGACGTGTTTTCTCTCTGGCCAGAAGTTAGATGGCAAATCCGCTCTCTTCAAATTGGCAATCCAGCGACGAGCCCGTGGTGGCTCATGAATCGGAAACTTGAAATAAGCAATGTTTTTTCCACTTTTTCCATGCACGTGGGCATTGTTGCTTCAGCAATAGCTCTTGGGAATGTCAGTGGTGAGGTCCTCTCGAAATCCGAAATAATTATTGATGATCGCAGCTGTGTAGAACGGCTCCTATTGACTTTGCATGGAAAGCGGGGAGAAATGCTGTCGCCGCTTCCGCTTTTCCACGTCACAGGATGTGATGTCAGACGGCCATTACTGCCCAAATATGGGCATTTATGGCCGCCTCCATACACAGCGATCCAGACGACAATTTATGTTTTTATTTTCTTATTGATTAAAGATAAGTTCATTAAATAACCACGAACGTATTAGTTTTAGTTATAGCTAATGGTCCCCTGATTTTTCCTTGTTGACCGGACTTCCCCTTTAAGAGAAATTTCCTTCCTCCAATTTAAAAAAAAAAAAAGTTGTGAAGGGAAACTAAACCATAAACTCTTTTCATTTTTAATAAAAGTCTGCAGCCATTTTTAATTTTATCACGGCATTCATCACTTTAAAATCAATAACGTTTATTCCTCCTTTTTCTACTGATATTACTATGTCGTTTTTTCTGATCACATATTTTTTATTATTCCAGATGAAATTGTGACAATATTCTTCCAAAAATTGAGTCAACTGTCATATTTTTTTTTTTTGTAAAATGGCTTGAATATTTGTTCTGTCATTTTCAGTGTGGTCCTTGTTAATCATAATACCTAAATATTTTACCTCATTTTTATCAATTAAAGTGGGTTGATTATTTTGAATTGCTAAGATTTCACATTTTTCTATGTGTGTGTGTGTGTGTGTGTGGGGGGGGGGTCTGCATCGACGCCGTTGGTGAAGTTGCTTCTCGCTTCAAAGTATCCATGTATTTTTGCCATTCACTATATGCACGCGAGAAAGCAACAACAAAAAAACGCGTGTTAACGTCAAATAAACATGCAAGCATATCGAGTTAGCAAGCATTTCATTTTAAAGTTCTTCCAGCAACGAATATGACAGAAACAAATTAGTTGTAACCACTGCCAAGTTAAACTTTCTTATCACCGGAGCACCTTGAGCTTAACATATCACTTAAATGCCAAACACACTGTAGACATCACCAAACAATTCAATGACTCAGAGAAGCTAACCAGTGTAATGGCGAAGTGGATAGCTACTGTGGACCTTTTTTTGTGCTTCACACTTTGGTATTGAACATAAAATGGTAATGCTGCTCCCTGCTGTTACCTCAGAAATTGCCTGTTTTGGTAGATTTTTTTCCCCATAAAGAGAATTTCCTGTCAGTGGCAATAAGCTTTGATTTATTATTATTGCTATTTTTTGTTTTACATGTTTAAGTTGAGCTTTACACTAAATATGTGTTACTGATAAGTGCTACAAATATTACAACACTTTTGTTCATATGGCAGCAGAACATTAAAATAAAAGTGCTCTTTACACTACTTTTGAATTAATTCTTGGAGTTTGCGCATACACTGCGATTAATCATGATTAATCAGGCAAATTATGCGATTAATCGCGATTAAAGATTTTAATTGTTGCCAAGCCCTAATATATATATGCATACATTTGTGCATACAGCACAAATTCAGAAGCATGTTGATGCCTGAATAGTGTGTAACAAAACAGAGGCTGCATTACAATGAGACGGTCATTTCAGTGTGTCAAACTGGAGAAAAGCACTTTTTTGCTTGTTTAGAATATTTTGACTATGTTTACTCACAATATACCCCTTTAGGTATGTTTACTAATATTTTATAATTAAAAAAAAAGCTAAGCTTAATTTTATTTTTGGTATTTTGCTTCACTTACTTTTTGCAGGTCTAAGAATTTAGTCAAAATGTATAGGATATTAAATTTTGTGGCACGTTTCACAAATTAGGTGTACTGTACAGGTTGTAACACCCTGGCAGTTTGTGAGGCAGTGCGGTAAAATGGTCACAAGAGGGCAACAATGAGCCAGCAGCTTTTGAACAGTCTGGGTGACTGTCCGTGGCTCAACTTCAGTGGCACCTGTAGACAGAAATCTGAACTACAGCTCAGTGAACCGTGAAGTAGCCCTGCCGATGAGGATCTGCTCTCAATGCTACAACACAAAAGACGGACGTCACATGTCATGTTACCCTGCGACGTGCGTTACTGTAACAGTGTTCGGGCCTGTTGCTGCAGCGGTCGCTCCTCAGAAAGCCTTAAGGTTATCTCTTAGCTGAATAATAGAATTACATAATCATCATGGGCTGTAATTGCACATTGCAGCAGGGCTATTGGGTTTGTGTTGTGTTGCACATAATAAGTGCAGCTGTTTCGCTTGAGGAAAATAGAGCTCCTAAAATAGATCTATTGACTAAAGTGGACTCATATGGAGATCCAGTGTAAGCTTTTTCACAAGAAGCCATTTCAACTTGAGTGCAGGAAGGGCTATAAATCTAAAAAAGTAGAGTTGGAAATGTGAAAATCTTTTTTTTTTTTTTTTTTTTTTTACATTTAAATCCAAATTAACATATCCATAAGCAAAATTTCCCAAACCAGCTGCACTATAATTAAAATACGCCACATGTGAAAAGAGAGGAATCAAATGAACAAAGCTAGTCATCAGCGGAGTAGTTTCATTACTCCACACTGAGAACTGCAACGTTATCTGACAATATGGATACCTGACACATACCACTGAATTTGAAATGTCATCAATCAAAGTACAAGAGTTTTGTCTCTGGCATGGTAACAGTACTGCATGATTAAAGGTAGCGTGTGATAATGTGCAACATTTTTTCTTTAAGAAAGGCTGTAGTGGACAAATGGTTCAGCATTAGGTTTCAGATTTAGGTGAAGTTAAGATTAACTTGAACTTTTTCTAACGGTTCTATTCCATAAGACCTGCTACCAATGCAATAGATGATAGATAGATAAATAAAAATAGATACTGATGTTAGTTCAGAGTAGGTTAATCTTATTCAAACTGTGTTCTTACTACTTTAGAAAAAGCTTGACTGAGGCAAGGCAAGGCAAGGCAAGGCAAATTTATTTATATAGCACAATTCAGTACAGAGACAATGCAAAGTGCTTTACATGATTAAAATATAGGAATAAAAGCAAGTAGGGATAGAATGTAGAAACAAAAAAACAACATTTAAAAACAGTAAAACAGTTTAACTTGAACATTCAAAGGCAATTTTAAACAAATGTGTTTTTA
This sequence comes from Fundulus diaphanus, assembly GCA_037039145.1. Lineage (NCBI taxonomy): Eukaryota > Metazoa > Chordata > Actinopteri > Cyprinodontiformes > Fundulidae > Fundulus > Fundulus diaphanus. The sequence continues at coordinate 40,012,224 of CM073141.1, read as the reverse complement.
ATCTCGATTTAAAGGAACTCAGGCTTTCCGCACTTTTACAGTTTTCTGGAAGTTTGTTCCAGATAAGTGGAGCATAGGAACTAAATGCTGCTTCTCCGTGTTTGGTTCTGGTTCTATGTATGCAGAGAAGGCTGGAGCCAGAGGACCTGAGTGGTCTGGAGGGTTTATACGCTGATAACAAGTCTGTGATGTATTTAGGTGCTAAGTCATTCGGAGATTTATAGACTAACAGAAGTATTTTAAAGTCTATTCTCTGAGATACAGGGAGCCAGTGTAAGGACTTTAGAACTGGGGTGATGTGTTCTACTTTCTTAGTCTTAGTGAGGACGCGGGCAGCAGCGTTCTGGATCAGCTGCAGCTGTCTGATCCACTTTTTAGGCAGACCTGTGGTAATCAATTCTACTAAAAATAAACGCATGGATTAGTTTTTCCAGATCCTTCTGAGACATTAGTCCTTTAATCCTGGAAATGTTCCTCAGGTGATAGAAAGCCGACCTTGTAATTGTCTTTAGATGCTTTTGAAGGTTCAGGTCTGAGTCCATCACTACACCCAGGTTTCGGGCCTGATTAGTGGTTTTTAGCTGAAGCGACTGAAGCTGTGTGCTAACTTTTGATCTCTCCTCTATTGGTCCAAAAATTATTACTTCTGTTTTGTTTTTATTCAACTGAAGAAAATTTTGGCAGAAATGGGTTGTAGTTTGAGAGATTGCAGTTTTCCATGCTGTTGGAGTAGTATCTGTTTTAAATGGAAGGTTTTATTTTTCATGAGGTTTTTATCATGATCAATATGTCAAGAACCTAGGAACAAGCAGCTGAAATTAGTTGCCTCTGTGGGGAGCCGTGCTCATTCTGGGTATGGAGCTCACAGTAGAGCCACTGCTCCCCCACATCAATAGTAGTCATTTAATGTGGTTTGGGCATCTCATCAGACCGAATGTGTCCTTTTTCATGGTCTCCTGCAAGCCCTGAGGCAGTATAAGAACTGGCTGGAGCCTTACAAGTCTTACATCACCAAAAGTAATGCAAGGCATCAGATGCAGCAGTGTAAAGCACGCTGCCAATGGACTTCGTAGCAGTGAAGACATGTTCTATGGAGTGACAACTTATGCTTTCTGGTCTGATGATCCAATGCACAAGGCTGGATTTGGTGCTTACCTGGAGGGCAGTAGATTCTGACTCTATTTTCCCAGGAGTAAAATTTGGTGGAGGGAGACACATGGCTTTTGGCTGTTTTTCAGGAGTTTGGCTTTACAAATAAAAGGAACTTTTAACACTACTGCAAGCAAGGACATTTCAGATAATTCTTTTTGCTTCTGACTCTGAGAGAAACGATTGGAGAAGGTCCCTCCTATCCCAACATTACTGCCAGGCAGTGCACAGGCAGGGTCCTTCAGGACAAGGATGAGCGAGTTTGATGTGCAGGCCTGCCACAGAGTCCGGACCTTAACCAGATAAAACATCTTTAGGATGAATTCAAGAGGAGACCAGAGTCAGGCCTTCTTTTTACACATCAGTATCTAATCTCACATAGGCTCTTTCAATCGGATGGTCAAAAATTTCCTTCAACAGGATTCATATAGATTTTCCATTCCAAAATTAATTTTCTTGCTTACTTTTCCAGACTAAAATTAACTGGATTATCCTACAATAAATAGAGGATATGTAAACCAGTTTGTGATTCTTGATAACCTTATTTTGTTTGAAATCTAAGCCGGACCCCTTTTAGAGAACCTTATGCCTAGTTGAAAGTCCTGATCTGAGAGGGCTTACAGCCAAATAACCCACGGAATGGCTTCTCGATCACCAACCAACACAACAGGACTATTAATGAGATGGACAAAAAACACATTTTTGATGTGGCAAAACAAAGAGGAAGAAAGTAATCTAAAGTTAAACGATTATAAAAAAAAAAAAAAAAAAAAAGTTATTAGAATGTAATTTTTTCCCTTTTTAGATAATGGAATAAGGAATTGGGTCTGGAAAGATTTTTCCAGACTTTTCAAGAGATTGTAGAATCCTACTAGAACACTCATCTAAGCCTTGTGCAAATCCTTCCTAGAAGAGGTTAAGATGTTAGAACGGTAAAGAATGGGCCAATGATAATAATGAAGCCTTTCTGCTAAGAATGGAATGTCATTAAAATTCATGTGTTTCTGGCAAAATAGGGTAGCTTTAACAGCTGGAGCTTAATCTGATTTACAAAATATTCTAAAAACATAAAAATGGATCATATGTCATTTTGGTGATGAATGAATTCCAAAAAATGAATCGAGTATGTGAAGACATCTGCCTCAAATTGTCTAGGATTATATTTAAATGAAGCAGCTAACTGCTTTTTCGCCTCTCTTTTAATTCACTTTGCCGAGAGTTGTGGCATCGCCGTTTTGCTCGATGCTGATGTGATGAGAGAGGACAGGTTTAGTTAAATGGGAGAGAGACGGAGGGAGGGGGGAGGAGCAACGCTCTTACTACAGCGTGTGTCCTGAGGAGGCTGTCAGTGAGGAGGAGAGTGGGGGAGAGGATGCTGCTGGATGGATGCTGAGCGCTCCAACTCTGTCTTTCTGAAGCAGGTCACACACGGGCAAAAAACAGAGAACACCACATCTGTCCCACCGCCTCAGGTAGGAAAATCCTGAAACACTTTGACTTTTAATTTGACAACGTTCACGACGCACAAAAACCTCAACTGTAGAAGCATTTACCACAGTGTTTGACTTGTGTAAATAGGGTGTGTAATAAAAAGTCTGCAGACTATATTATTTACGCTTAATATTTTTGTTATTGTTTGAAGTACAAAATGATTTAAAGATTTCTAGCTTATGTTTTATTTGCTCAAATTAAGACATTAACATTGGAATCTTAAAATATTTACGAAAGAAAAATGTTCATTGTCTTGAATCTTGCTTTGACCTTTTCTGTAATTCATAGCATTGGAAAAATACTATATATTTAAATGCAATGATTAATCAAAATTATTATTTCAAAATGTTAAATATAAAACAGAAATGATTACTTTTACCGTGATATTCTGATCAATAACTCACAATGCTTGAACCATGTTAGACCGTCATGAAGAGGGCAGTCCTGGAATACAATCATGTATTGAAACTCTCTATGTTCTGACGGTAATGTGCAGGAAAGTCATTCTATTTTAAGATCCAGTTCCTCTGGCTTCTTATTGTACTTCTAATTTGACAAAATACTGATCGACAAGCAGCCAGTAGGTTTGCTCATCAATCATCTAGACGTATCCCCAGAGAGGGGGTTTGAAGGAAAGAGGGACGAGGGGTGGGGTCTCTTTACTCATATAAAGGCTGTCTTCCACTGTTGACTGAGCTGATTTCAGGTTTTAAAGAGATTTAACAAGCTGCTGAGAATGTTACTGATAGATTTTGGTTCATTTTGACATCACAACATTACCTTCTTTCAGTAGCTCTCACACAAACTATCAATCTGATTGACATCTTGAGACAAACTTGTTTTCTACCCACTGCAGTAGTTCATATTTATCCGCGGCTTTCTAAAACGCTTTACCCGAGGTTCATTCTCACACACAAACCTCAATTCAACCATACACAGATTGGTAGGAGTTAAGTGCCTTGCCCAGGGGCACATTGATATGTGGCAGGAGGAAGCTGTAACCGGACCCTACGACTTTTGGATTACTCTATCCACTGAGCCACAGTCAGTACTAACTGGCTTGGTCAGTACTACAGGGCTCAGAGAGTATATCACTGTGTAATATCACGAGCAGCAGCAGATGTCTGTGTCATTGATGAATGTACAGATGCAGCATGGTTTTTACAACGTCAGTCTCTCATTCTATCTGTGTGAAATGGGTCGGTAGAACTAAGATCCACAGGACTCAGCAAGCATTTTCCAGTACATTACCCACGGTTAATTTCCACTGCAGCCTAAGGAGGTGCTCTCTCCTTGTCTAGAACTTCGGAACATTTGCAACAGTCACTGCTGCGTTGGTGTCAGCTCCTGAAAAACTACTTAATCCTCTTGCACTCTGAAATTATCAAGACAAGACGATAAACCTCAAAACAAATTGTTCTGTTGCTCATTGACTATATTGTCGCCTCGACTTATGCATCGTTCACATCTCTTGGTGAAGTTGTATTTGTGTTGATTTTACAACGTTCTTTTGCATCTACTCTATTGCTGCACGTTGTTTTTCTTCTATCTGAGTTAAACTTGTTTCTTTTGCCCCTTGTCAATTTTTGTGTTGCGTTTTTTTTGTTTTTTGGGTGGTAGTGAAATAATTTCCAGTTTAATTCCAAGTTTTCAGGGCTTTCTTTGTAGAGTTTGCATGTGTTCTGTGAACGGGATCATGTGCCAATCTCAGTATATCAAAGTCCAGAACCTGGTCAAGAGTTTGAACGGAAAGTAAATCTGAACTTAGTCCATACTGTGTCGAATATGTACAGGAATGGGTAAATGTGAGTTTTAAAAAAGTGGAATATCACAATTAGGTAATTTGTGCCTTTCATAGAGATTAAGGAAAAATGTAAGTTTAGCAAAAGGCTGGTCCAAATCTAGGTGTGGTGGCTTGAAGCAGTCTACAGAGTTTGGCTTTTGGCCTACCACCCATTGTCAACGTGAAATATTTCAAAGTACTTTTTACCTTGTGCCTTAGTGGGAAAATTCAGGTGTATAAGCAGCAAAGTGACAGGCAAATCGAAGAACGCAGATACTCATAATTGCAAGCAAGAGTAATAAAACGCAGAAAATTCCTGAAGAAATTTTAATGGGACCTGCTGCTTGGTTGTCTGAAAAACATGCACCAAGCAGTGTCTTCAGGAATTTCACGAAGCTTGAAGTGCCAGGGATGTAACCTGAGTCTTGCCAGATGAATTTCATTTTGCAGTGCTCCACACATCCATCTGGGATTGCTCCATTGGAGATGTATTTCAGAAGGTGGGGCTTATCAAAAATCTTTGCATATGATTGGATAAACCACTTGTCCATCATCTTTACTGACCTGCTACAAGCTCTTGCCAAACCCGGTCAGGAGAAGGGCAAAAACAATGTTTCCACTAACAAAAGCCTCCATAGCCGTTTCTCTGTTCTTTTAAACAATTAATATTCGGTAGATTGGACAACACTGATGAAACAGCAGCATCAATGTTACCACTTGCTCCTCGTCTGCGAGCCGCCATTGTTGTCTGAATCCAAACAGTTGCTTCTCTGATACGTCACATCTATGGAAATCCTGCCCGGCGATCCTGATTGGCTTGTCCATTTTATGTGGTATTGAAATCCCTCCCAGTGGCAGCGACTCCAGATGGATGTGTGGAGCCATGTGAAGCATGGCGGAGCTACATCCATCTGGATTACTTACACCAGGCTGTAGTGTAAAGCATTTTGGTATATTTGGACTTGATAAAGCACTATACAAGTACAAGCCATGTTCTATTTGTTTGTTTCTTTCTTTCTTCCAATCACAGCATCACACCTAGCAACAGGGTCAAGCACAGGATGAACTTTCTGTTGTCTCCTTCCTTAGAGTCGCTGTCGGCAACATGTTCTACCATCTTATTACAAAATACTTCAGAGAGTACCGGAATTATTTATTTTTGAGATCTATAAAAAAAACATTAAAGCAGCACTGTATACATTTTGACCCGAGTATTATTATTATCTGAGATATTAAATGATTTTTCAGGTCATTATACAACAATTGGTGCATACAGATGCTCAGTGCAGCTCTCCTTAAACACGAGAGCTAACCTTTCATGCTTCTAATTTTCTCATCCTTGAATCAAAGTTTGTCATTACAAAATACAGTAAATATAGTTCACAAACATGCATGCCAGCTCTTCTCCTCTGTTGAAGTTCCTGCAGCCTTTCATCATCAGATGACTGAGCCTGTTGTCTGGCCCGTCCTTCTCTTCCACGGCTCCTGGAGCTTCCCCTCCCGCTCCCTTTCCCCCTTGCTCTGCCTCGTCCTCTCCCTCTCCGTTTCAATGAGAGACTCTGAGTATAATCTAGAGGGGTGAATGAGACCTTGTCTTCACAATTAACTCAGACTTCTCAATCTGCTGGTCCAAAGTGGTCTGCTATCAGATTCCAAAACTGGGTAAGGAAACTGTTTAATTTTTTTGACAGTGCAGTGTTGCCAGTGGCCTTGAGCAGCGCTAAACCTGAAAGTTGCAGGTCTAGTGCCCCCATGTGGCTGAAAGTTACACAATGCTGCTTTAAGTTAGCCCAAGACACATTGAGGGCTATTTTCCCATTGAGCCGTTAAAATTGTGTCAATTAATCCTTTGAGGTTTAAAAAAGTGTTTATTTTATAAAACGTGGGATTTCTATGAACTAAGCTCATAAAGACCAAGTCAGCTCACTAATGACATGCAGTGCCATATTCCAATCTGTACAGTGAATTAACTCTCGTGGTAGCTTTTACCTCAGTTGGTCAGATGTGAAAGTCTCTGGTTGCACTATGAGCTGGGTTTTAAAAGTTTGCTTATATTTATAAAACACTCTTTGTTTCCTGCAGTATTACAAGTAAGGAAGTTGATTAAGTGAAAGTTTCTTACAAAATTAGAGTGCTCTTTAAACATAACTGCCAAAGAGTATAGGTTTACACACAACACTGTCGCAGTAAAGTGCCATTTCTGTTGCTTGTCGACTGTAAGTAAATTTAATAAAAAGGAGTTTGCTCATGTCTCATTGTTCTGGATCTTTAACCTTATTTAGAAATTAGATTTGGACCTTAGAGCATAACGTTTAAGGACCCTGGGGGTATGTAATGGCCATGAGATCAAATCAAAATCCAATATGACTACAGTGTGTATAAATCATAGTTGTGGCTGCAGTCATAAAAAATGTATGTGAAGTTCTTATGGCCAACATGTTCTGAAATCAGTGATGAAATGGAAAAGCATAACCTCAGCTAAGTTGCTACAGCATTAGAAGTGGATGAAATGTGTGTAGCAGTGGTCAGCCTGGTCACTAAGCACATAAGTTAAGATTCTTCACACAGATCTGGAGAGGTTATTCCCATATCAGTGTTCCAGGATTCCCAGCAATCAAGTATTAAGTTTTATTTAAAAATCACCTTTTTCACAGACAAACATCAAAGTTTTTCACAAAACAGAGAGCAGCACAAACATGAAAACATGATTAAATTGAAACACAGTCATGAGCAAATGTGTTACAGCAATATAAGAGGACTGCAGATCAATCTTGTGGGAAAAAAAAACTTTAATTGCAGGAGAACATTTCTGTACTGCATTGGCCAAGACACCAGTGAAAGTTAAACCGATACACTTAAGCTACTGTCATAATGTTTCTTGTCTTGCGATGTTTGTCAGCCTGTCAAAAAGCACACTTTATATATGAGGCTTCAACCATGAAAAGAAAGCACCTTTTTGTCATGTCTGTGAGACATTGTTGTAATGTGCTCCCATGTGTATTGGGATGAGGGGATTAGCATTCATCTCTTTAAACAGAAAAACGGATCTGGAGTCTTCTGGTTGCAAGGGGTCAGTGAAATTAGGCGTGCATCTGAGATAAGGGGGAGGGCTGTCATCCACGTTAACTCCCATTTAGAAACTGTCAGTCCTCAAAGCGAAGGAGCATGGAGCTATCAGCCTAACATGCAGTGGCAGAAGAGCAATCAGTCGAACAGAGAAATGAAAGGAGAGAAAGAAAGATGGCTTTGACTCTGCATGTGTGTGTGTGTGTGTGTGTGTGTGTGTGTGTGTGTGTGTGTGTGTGTGTTGGGGGTGGGGCATGCTTAATCGATTTGCAATGCTATAATACTCAGTTTTTTATTCACTCTATCATCCCATTCCATAGTTTGATTTTTTTTAACCCCTTCTTCTTTCCCATGCTCTGTGTAATCCCTGCTGAATACCCCTTTTTGACCCTCAATCAACTGTATTGACTGAGCTCTGTGTGAGGAAGGTGCTGGTGGATTAGACAGGCTGCTGAGCATTCAGGTGCTGAGTGATGTAGCAAATATGCTTGAGCAGAAACGCTTCATGCCAGCTCAACACCCCCTGCCTGCTGCAGTCAGGGAAAATCCTTCTTACTTCATCCCCCCCTTGCATTTGCGCTTTCTGAAACGGCAGCATTTAAGACCTAATTGTCTTAAAAGTTGCTTTTGGTAGTAAAACATCCTGGTGAAAAAAAGAGAAGTCCTTTAACTAACAAATGCTTGTTTAATCATGCAGTACAGTTTTTTTCTGGTCTCCAAGAGAGAAAAATGTAACATTACAAACGAATGGACAAACATGATACTATTTATTGTTTGTTAATATCTGTTTGTTATGTAACAGAAAAGCAAAAAATACAACATCACTGTGACTTGGAAGGAAGAGGACACATTGTTTCATTTTTTTCACAAACAAAAATGTGTTAAGAACTATTAGTGTTTTATTTTTTTTAAAAAGGTTTAAAAACCATGTATTCTTTACCTTTCCACTTCACAATTATTCAAGATTTTGTGTTCACATATAACACAAAATCTCAATAAATGCATTAAAATCTGTGTTTGTAGATTGACACATAATGTTGCAAATTTGGTCGTTGTAAATACAAGGCACCGTTATTTTGATTTTGCTTTGTTTTTGGTCTCCACCATCTCCAGGGCAACGCAGCCTGAATGTATGACTGCAGTCACAGGGGGCAAATATGGTCAAGAATGAGAAAGAGCAGACTGTGTTAAAAGGAACACTGACAAATGAAGCTCTGTAGAATTTGTGTTTTTAACCAGAAACTGACACAAACACAAATAATTTACCGTCCACGCTGCTAACCTATAATCATTTTAAATGAATATACGGAGCTGACCTGAGTAAAAATTACACAGTTTTTAATTAATTGAAATGTATCATTGCTTTATTTACCTTACAAGTACAGGCAAAAAACTTGAATATTGTAAAAAAGTTTAACATGTTTTGTCACTTATTTCAGAAAGTGAAACTCGTATTAAAAAAAGATACATCACACATAGAGTGAAATATTTCAATCTGATTTCTTGTTATTTCAATGGTTATGGCTTACAGATAATGAAATGGCCAGATCCAGTGTCTCAGAAAATGAAACTATTACATAAGATTAATAAAAAAGAATATAGTAAAGATAAGTATTGTACTAAAAAGACTTACTTTTTATGCACTCAGTACCTAGTTGGGGCTTCTTTTACATAAATGACTGCATAACTTCTTGACAATACTCCATAGATTCTCTGTGAGGTTCAGGTCAGGTCAGTATAATGGCCAATCAAGCACAGAAACACCATGGTCTTTGAGCCAGCTTTTAATACCTTTGGCAATGTGGGCAGGTACCAGGTGCTGCTGGAAAATGAAATCAGCATCCCCCATACAGCTTGTCTGCAGAAGGAAGCATTTAATGCTCCAGAATTTCCTGGTAGATGGCTGTATTGACCTAACCTGACAAAAGCCAGCTGTATGTTGCTCCGCCTAGCTCCACTCACATACATCTGGGACACCGCCTGTAGAAAGTGATTTCTCCAACCAAATTTATGGTCTGGCCAATCAGGACGCAGGGCTGGAGTTTCATAGATGTGACGTAGTGGAGACGTGACCATGACGTGAGACTGTTTTGATAGCAATGGCGGCTCGTCGAGGAAGCAAGCGTTAACATTGATGCTGCTATTTCTTACGTGTTGTCCAATCTACCTAATATTGTTTCATTAAAAGAACATCAGAGAACGCCTCTGAAGGCTTTTGTTGGTGGAAACGATGTTTTCGCCCTTCTCCCGACTGGATTTGGCAAGTTTTGTTTTCCGGGGCGGGTCCGCGTCTGCAGCGGACGTGCAGACGCGGACACACCCCGGAGCGGTTAGCGCTAACTATGTTAGGAGGCCTTTAGTCCTCAACGCGGTCGGCCCGGAATCGACTCCGACCCGCGGCGCTTTGCCGCCTGTCTTCCCCCCTCTTCCTGTCAGCTCACTGTCAATAAAACGCATGCCACTAGAGCCGCAAACACATTATTATTATTTTTTTTTTTTTCCTGCGTCGCTCTCATCAGCGTCACGGGTTAGCTTCGGTGTGAGTGGTTGAAATAGCACGTTGATAAAGATGACAGACAAGTGGCTTATCCAATCATATGCAAGAATTTTTGATAAGGCCCAGCCTTCTGTAAAGGCAATTTCTATGGCGGTGTCCCAGATGTATGTGAGTGGAGCTAGGCGGAGCGACATACAGCTGGCTTTTGTCAGGTTAGTATTGACCTTGGACTTCAGAAAACCCAGTGGACCAACAACCAGCAAATCAAATGGCGCCCCAAACCATCACTGACTGTGGAAACTTCACGCTGGACTTCAAGCAACCCGGATTCTGGACCTCTCCACTCTCCCTTCAGACTCTGGGACCTTGGTTTCCAAATGAAATGCAAACTGAGCAACAGTTTTCTTTTCAACTTTTTCTCCTCAGCCCAGGAAAGACACTTCTGATGTTGTCTGTGGTTCAGGAGTGGCTTTACATGAGGAATGCCCATGTGCAGGATTCATCTGTGCGAAACAGGTCATGGTACGCTGACTCCAGCCTCAGTTCAATCCTACTGAATCTCCGCCCAAATTCTTGAATGGATTTTTCTTGACAATCCTCTCAAGGCTCCTACCACACATTTTTCTTCCACTTAACTTTTTATGAACATACTACAACTTCTTCACAGTATTCTAATTTTCTGAGACACTGAATTTTGGGTTTTCATTAACTGCAAGCATCAACATTACAAGAAATAAAGGCTTGAAATATTTTACTGTATGTACAATGAATCTACATACCAGATTCACTTTACTAAATAGATAATATTTTAGATTTAGATTACTATTTTAAACTTATTACAATTTTCACTTCACTCATTTATGAAAGGAGTGACTCTTTTTCTTTTTTTACTTTTTCCAGCTAATTCACTGTAGCATTCATCAGTTTTGGTTCCACATTATTTCTTTCACTTTTTCTAAGACCTGCAGCTGGGATATCATTGTTTTCAGACCTCATGAACTGTCTCCTCACAATAGGAGCAGCAGATGCAGCAATCAAATCCAGCACCACTGGAAGTTTGAACACTTGAATTGTTCACAGCTTGGAAGGTCAAAGGCTGCAGAGAGCTGTCTTTTTGTGTGTGACACAAATATAGCCGCAAACAGAAAATGGACGTGACATTTCTCTGCAGCTGTTTGTTAGCTCTAAGCAAAATATATGTTGCGTAAGTCCACCAACACTCCGAGGATCCACCATGCTGAGGTTGTCATTGGGAGGTTTTTATAAGAACGGTGCAGTGGGACTTTTCGCAGGGTCAGCTACTTATATTTCATGAAAGACAATGATCTGCATCTAAATTTTCCATTACTTAATTTATCAAATGAAGCAAATTGATGCAAATGATAAATACTGTATTGCTGCACATGGATTGTACTAGAAAGAAAGCTTAGCATGATTGAACAGCAGTGGTTTTTGAAATTGAGCCATATGGGCAGCCATATGTACAGGGCAGCATTAGACAACATATTTAGAAGAATATTGTGTTTACTTGTCATTTATTTTCCAATCGTTTTATGCTGCTTTATGCATGTGCAGGCATCCCCAATGTTGAATAAGATCCCCCGCTTGCTGCTAACAATATGAAATCTGTCATGATTAGTGGCTCCACCCAAATACCCTTAATAATAGCTTCTAGCTCCTGTTCATAGCCCTTTTCCATGATCCTGGCCAACAGCCTTCCGAAAATGAACAACAAAGTGCGCGCTCTCTGTTCTCTGGACATTTCGGTGATTTCTATGAGGGGGCTCTGCTGATACGTCATATCACGCAAAGGATCGTGGGATACCTTAAGGGTTCTTAGTGCTGGTAAGGGACATTGCGGGGTTCCTTGGCAAAAATAGCTGCTGGAGGGAGCATACAGGCTACTTTTCCTACCTCGTTCCCTACTGACTGCACTATTCAGACAGCACTTATCATGATGACTGCTGACACACTTCCGTTTTGGCTAAAGAGTCCTTACTCTTTAAGGGTATTCGGATTGAGCCAGTGCTTGTTTGTTTCTGCTTTCTGCCACAACCACCTGCTCTGCTGCAATCAGCCTCATGCCTCACTCTGCTCTGTTTAAACACTCTCCTACCTACAGATCACCACTGGATTATCAAATGCTCTTGCCAGAAGAAGTACAGCGTTCTTTCCATGTCCTTACCTGATCTTCACATCACAACCTTGATTCTGTATCTGGGGGGCGGGTCTTTGGCTCCTCACAACCACTATTGAGCATTTTCCTATGGATTAACATACACAAGCGCACTCTCACAAACACCTACAGGTGCTTGGAATCAGGTACTTAAAGATTCACTTCTATACAGAAAACCCCTATTATTATCTTTAGCTGTCACTTTATACATTTTGTATCAAATAATACAGTATATTCTTCAGTGATGGTATCAAGGCATTGGTTGATTGTACCTGTAATACCTTATCGGTTGGTTTTGCTGTTCTTTTGATACCTCTCTCTGCAGGTGTAGAAGCAGACTCCGAGGATGTTATCCTGCTCTCTCTTTTTCCTCTCTTTTGTCACCTTTTCTCTGTTTTAGCATATTGTCTCATCTTTTTCTCTTCCATTCTTTCTCTTCTACCCTCCCGTTTTTGTGTCCATTGAACATAAAATGGTCCCAGAATACTATCTAATAAAGCTTTTTGCATATATATACCAAACGGAGTACTATGGCGAAAGCAGTAATGCTCCACTTTTGAAAGTAAATCTGCTGGGCTCTCTTTGGCAATTCTTAATGCTACACTGCCAGACAGGACACGTTAAATAAATAAATGAATAAAAATGTAAATAAAACAAAAATATACAATAATGTTTGGATTACTGTATATGCAACAGTGTCTTGAATATTTTTAAGGATGAAATAATCCACTGGGATAAATATCTGCATCATAGATCAGCCTGAACTAATAAAATAAGGCCCAGCTTCTCTCTCATTAAATACAGCAGTATCAGTATAATTTTTTTTCTTTTGTTTCCATCAGGTGTGGTTCATGGTTTGCAAATAGTAATATTATATTTAGGTTTGACCCACACAGTTCATAGTGGTCCTTAATATCAATGTTGTTAGTCTTCAGTTTCACTTTTCACTGTACTTCCTCAGAGAAAACCTAATCAATGAAGAGCAGTTTGTTCACGTCACATTTTGGCCTTACTCCTGAGCAGGGACAAAAAATGCCATTCCGGTAGAAAAAAAATCTGTAATTGAAATACTCAGAGTTGGTGGAGCCAAGAAGAGCCAGGCCAAATGGAGCCAAGCAGAGCTGGGACAAAAGGAACCAGTGTAGCATGGGCTATGAAAGCTTAAAGCTGGGGACGCTCTACACCGTTTCTCCACTACAATCCCTTTTTTGGTCCTCACTTTACATCAAAATCCTGACTTTACTAGTAAAATGAGCAGAAAAATTTCTCGCTCAGCTGCAAGTACACACACACTCACACACACTGAGCAAGTAAGCTGCTGCCAAATCATTTACTCCTTTTACAACGGTCTTCCTTTAATTTGCAGAGACCTGCTGATGGCAGGATGTACAGTAAGAGAATTGTAACGGATTACATGGAACAAAACTCTTTTATCAGATTTTCCTACACGCCTGTCTTAAATTGAAGACCACAGCCCCCCATAAATCTAGGCAGATGAGAAACCCTAACATCAAGGAAGAAAGTTCATGAGAGTAATGCTATTCCACTTAACTTTAGATATATGCCTCAAATGCAGCTGTGTTGAGAATAATGGCAACTTTTTTTCAGATAAAATTGAGAAATGTATTTTGTTCTTTAATTATCTTTTTTAAAGCACTGAATGTAATATGCCTATGAAACCAATAAATGCAGATAATATTAATAATAACAAAAATGATATTTGGGAGGAAAGTAAACCTCAGAGAAGTGGAAGAAAGTGGATTTTGTGTTCAGAAAAAAGCCAAACCTATAAATCATCATTACTGACAGAACATAAGAAGAGAAGAAGAGCTGAGGGGCGCATATGTTTTGGGCAAGGAGATGATGTCTGAGAGATTTTTCCCCCCACTGACATACAGTATTTAAATCAATTAACTGCAGTATATTACCTACAAAAAAATTATTCTTTCATTGATAAATTGATGAGTTGTTTTGCAGTTTTCTAAAAGGTCACACTGCTCATACAAAGTAAGTTTAGTAGGTCCAGAGACACAAATCATTTCACCTCACCATCTGGTCGAGTGTCTAATACTCAGACTTAAACCACAACAAAATAGAAATTGAAACTTAAATCTTAATCTCAAAGGAAAGGCAGCAGGATCACAGAACTCTAGATTTTTATCAGTTCAAAGTTTAATCTAGTCCCATCTAATAGATGTAACTTAGAGGAGCCATGGCTATGCATGCAATTTAATAACACACATACATCTTTTTTAAATGTGATCCCACTTATAGTAGTGCCAGGAAAGAGGAGAGTCAAAGACAAAACTAGAAAAGCCAAAAGATTTGAATGAAATGCCCCTGGCCATGGTGTCATAAACTCCGTTGTATTTGCCCCACTTCCCTTAGCCTATACATGCATTTATTCTGAAATCCTTTGAGTTTTTTAGTGGCATATGTATTGATGTCCTGCAACCTCGTATGTGGAGGTCGGACAGTTATTTCAACTCCAATATCAACCCTTCAGCCAACCATGATGGGATTAATGGCTCAGTAGTCTTCAAAACTGCACTTGTCTGCACTTCTGTTTGTGTGTGTTCCAGGGCTACAGATCCCCATCGGAAGGGAAATAAAGTAGGTGGTGATGTGTCTTTGTAAAGCTAAGCTCCATAAGCTGCTTCCTCACAAGTCTGACAAATCTAGGTCCAGGAAGGGGGAAACATATGGGGGAGGCGAGATAGCTTGAACGGATGGACGTGTGAGGGTGAACGGCTGAAGGGTTTGAGAGGATTGAAGGCTGCGTGGAGAGGCTGGTAAATGAAGTCAGTGGAAATGACAAGATTTCTGACAGTTTGAGAAGTGCCAGCTGTGGGGACTGTGTGAGGAAACGAGAGGGGGATGGACGAGGGGAACAATGGGGATGAATAGATGAGTGTGTGTTGCAACGTTCCTGTTTAACTCAGATGGAAGTATTTGGACTCCTTGGGGAATGTTCTGTGTACCGTAAATAACTGGGAATTTGCTGCTGTGAATGAGGTTGCGTACACTGGCTTTCCTGAGATGACTCACCTCATTTCAGGTCTAACAAGCTTTCCAATGTGCCACAACCAACAGTCTTAGAATTTGAGCTGCCTCACCCACGCTGTTCTGGCTACTTTTAAAGGATTATTTCTGCCTGTTTTAAGTCATACCCAAAGGAAAATGCTTAGCTTAGAGAGACAGAAGCCTTTCTCCTGCAAGCCTTTTTGAAAAACCCTACTTGGTTGTTTTTTTGTTGTTTTTTTACTGCACTGTCGTGGAGGTTTAATATGCTAAGGCCCGTAGAGCCTGAGATGGAGCTAGTTTGGTAGACTTCCTGGGAAGGTTCAACACAGTTCTGTGTTTTTTGTTTTTTTCATTTGTGGATAATGTCGCTCAATGTGCTTAAAGTCCCAAAGCCTTAGAAATGGCTTTGTCATCCCTTCTAGATGGAAATATGTCAACGCCTTTCTCACCTGTTCCTGAAATCCTGCAGATAAGAACATGTGGTTAATCACAGTTAAATCATGATATAACAATAAGACCAGATTGGCTGGGATACCCTTTTCCCTTAACAGATGATATAATCACTAGAAAAGGGCATTTGGTATTTACCAAGGTTAAATTTGTTTGATATTTAAATTTGTGAAACATTTACTAGTGATACAAAAACAGAAGAAAACCTAGAAAAGAGCAAATAGGTTTTCACAGTACTGTAGTTGAGCATAGATTAATAAGGAATACGTTCATGTTTATTTATGACATATGCCAGCATATTTTTCTTGAAAACATGAATATGGAAGTAGAAGTCAAGCCAGTTTGGAGCAGGGAAGCCTCTTTGCATCATTGAAAATACCGGAGGATTGTGCAGTCCGTTGGAGTTTTCTTCCCTGCAGCAGTGATACGTTCACTCACTCACACAGTGTGTTTTTCTGTTGTGAAACATAACTTTTGTTATTGTATGTGTGTTGGACAAATAGCCCCAGAGCTCTTGGCAAGTCCCCACAGTCACATGAAATTAAAGTCGGTCAGCTGTCTGTTAAATCACATGCATTTGTGATGCTTTTCTCCACTCTGCTAACTATATGTGACAGGTCACTGCTCTGCAAACCCTGTGTCCGTGTGTACGAGAGGGAGTCAGAGGAAATATTTGTGTGCATGTTTATTTGCATGTCAATTAGTGTTAAAGTTAGTAACAGGCTGGCAAAGATTTGGTTGCAGGAAATCTACTTCAATGCACGTGCAGGGATACGGATACTCATAAACATCAGGAAAAAAAGACCATTCCTTTAAATTCTATTGAACTAGCCTCAAAAGTATATTGTTAAAGGTCTTATATCATGCTTTTTCAAGCCTTCAAAACTCTACTGTAGGGAGACATTTGAGAAAATATTGCTTTTGGCAGTATGGAGTATTAATTTTTGATCAAATATAAGTTGTTTTCTAGTGGTATTTTTACAACCTGAAGGAATAACGCTTATCTTCACTGCATTGCCGCATCTCCCCATGGGGTCGCAAATGTGAAGACCCATTCCACATATATAAAGCTAGGCATGTTGCTTGTGACCCGTTTTTGTGTCCTTTGTGTGAACACTGTAAAATGAACTGTGCACAATATCATCAGAGCAGGAGAAAAATAATCTTTGCTGTAGTGTCTTTGCCTCCTTCTTACATTTATTTCAGTTGACCATCTTGGGCTGAAAGTTCAATGCTCTTTATGCATTCTATGATTGCCCCAACAGGTCAAATAATTATCAGCTGATTTAGCCAGAAATTAGGTCTGACTGTCCTCCTATTGGAGCTGCTTCAAGCATCAGCTTGATGAGATAGTAGAGTAAATATTCATCTGTACAGACGGGGCATCTGCATGGCGTGCATGAGATTGTGTAATGTTATTAACGAGTCAGTGCAGCAATATTTGAGTAGAGATTGAGTGAACTCTGCATTAGTGGTGAATATCTTCTGTATGCAGGGCACTGAAATAAGAAACATTTAGAAGAATAATTTATGAAATAGCATCATAACTTCATTAAGTTTTCAAAGACCAACATCCCATTAAGCAAAAACAGCAATAACGTCAGCCAGTGTTTTAGGGTTGCTTTAATTCAGTTCTCTTAGCGTTCAATGAGGGAAATCAAGCCTTTTTTGGGCTCAAATAAGTGTACTGAAGTCAGGTTGAATGTCTGTGGTGGATGTGCGTGGGAAAGCCCACAAGTGATCACCACTGAGAAAGGATCAGTATCTGGATTCGTTAAACTTCATCTCGAAGAACATTTGTTCACACATATAGGTAGATCCAAAGAGAACTAAGATCTTCTGAGCGTTCCTCCTCAAATGTGGAATGATTTGAAGTCTTCAAATCTTCTTTAAAACTCACCATGCAGTGCCCCTAACATGGATGAATACTTGTGGAGGTCATTAGCTGATAGTGTGATTTCCTGCAGCGTTAGCATGGGAGTTACAATGTTGCCCTCTAATTGATTACAAAGAAACTTCAACTTTCTAATGAAAACTGTCACCAAGCTGTACATTTTGTGTGCAAAGAGGCCCTTGCTGGGCAGCTTAGTATTTAGTTAATTCATTGGTGCAGTCACATCAACAGCAAAGGCCAGATCTGCCATCCAGGGTGCATCTGACAGCTCTAGGAGGTCCCTTTCTCCTATTGCTCAGCCATTCACAGACTGCTGTGAAATGGCTGAGCCATTTCACAGCAGTCTGCTAGCCTATATCAATGTCCTTTGTCATGCTCCTTCAACAGTGAAGCAAACTGTGTGGGATTCAGTGCTTCTGCCCTGATGAAATTAACTACTTAAGTTACAACAACAACATGTTTAATTTTTAGCACCGAATTACATCTGATAGAATAGAATAGAATTTGTTGTCATTGTTTCACACAGTGAAAACGTGTTTAGTGATATTAAATTGTAATGATACAATACAGAAATATCAGTTTCTGTTCTGTGTTAATTTCAGTCACTTTATCTTGCATCTTCTTCAAAAGTCTAACAATTTCCCTAATTTTGGACAGCCATCCGTTGTAACACCTACCAGTTTGTCCCATTTTACTCCCAGTGTCTGCATGGATGCGTTTAATTCCCCATTTTAGTCCTTTTCATTGACCTCATAGCTACCAGCTCCTCTGTCATCTCCATCTCTTTCATTGATCCACATACAAAGTAAGTAACTGGGCTGTCATGGACATCACAACTCTCATCCAGGGCCAACGAAAACAAGTCAAAATTGTCAATTTTCTTTTTCCGCTAAAGCGCCAGATTCCCTGTGGTGTTCTCAACCAGCTTCGATACAGTGCACGTTGAGAGACATTTGCAAACACTGATTTTTTTTTGCAGGGCAAATGTGCTGCAGAGTCTAGGAAACAGTCTTTGATAAACTCCCCTTCAGCGGGTGGCTCTGAGGGGGAGTTTATCTTGCTATTTTGTGGGATGTTACAAAGGTTGTACTGATGGCTGCATCCCTGAAAGAGGGAAACTTTGTAAAACATTGTTGTTGCTTTTTGCAGTTTAGCATGCAAATCTTCTGATGCTCATACCTCTGCATCAGTCAAATTCTTGTGCTTCTCTCCATGTTTATGTGACTGAAATTGTAATCCATAAGCACAGCTTTATGTTCTCCAAACACTAATCACACAGGTTTTTGCTGAATTTCGACAAAGAAATATTTAGAAGTGCATAGCTTGTTCTGTATCAGTTTTTCTTTTTTTAATGTTAGCTGACATATTTAAGTGCTAAGAGCTATTTTTGTGAAAGCTGTTCAACACATTCTTTGAGGCACATTAGCACACCAATGATGTTAAGGAAGCAACAGTAGCCTTCAAAATAAAATCATTGCATTTTGTACAACCTATAATGAAGTAATAGGATTGTAATTTTTACTACAAACTCATGCAGGCCTGTCAAATGTAATCAGTCTGAGACCTTTTTGTAATAACGTTTTAAGTTGGTTAGGGAGAAATGTTAATATTATGATTCTGGCCGGTCTATCTGCATACATCCTGCCATTCCTCCTTTTCATGCAGTCATTAAGGATTATCTACCTCTCAGCCACACAGCAATCAAGCTCATCACTTCCACCTGTTCCTCTGCCTTTATAGACCAGCCACCAACAGACAGCGCCAGATTATTGAAAGCATTAGCGAGTAAATGTCCAGTCTTCCATGCCTACGACCATGTCAGATTGTTACCCGAGATTCTGTTTTCTGGACTTAGACCTGGAAAGTTATCTCAGCCATGAAGTTTGCCAATTCACAATAGATCTGTCTGCACTGTCCATTTGTACAACACAAGCCTGTCTCTCGGACTTGGACTTAGCCTCAGTCATACTTCCTGGCACCTGCTACTGTAATGTTTTCCTACCTGCACCTAGGTCTCTGCCTTCAATTATCAATAAACCTATTAAACACAACTCTGTTTCTGGCTTGACTATCAGGCTTTCTGTCTGCTGTCTGTTTACAGTTAATTTGTCGTTTATTAAAGGTGCATAGCCCAAGTTCCAGGATTTTTTGCTGACATTGAAACAACACCAGTGACGTGCAGGCACATGGGAGAAGAGAAAAAAGGCAACTCTTAGGACTTCACAGTTTTATTTATTTAGTTATTTGTTTTTTTAGAAGCTGAGTGAAGAAAGTTAGAAATACAATTTTGTTATATAGTATAGAGAAATGTTTTATTTTGAATGGAAAATTTTCATGTTGAGTCAATAGTAATTTTCTAGGGGAAAAGATAGCTACCGTTTTAGCTGGTCAATAACGGAAAGGGCGGACTGGCCATCGGGAGCACCTTTCCCTCCCGATGGCCAGTCCGGTCCGCCCAGTCCAGTCCGCTCAGCGATCTCAAAGGTTCGGGTTGCTCTTGATAACAAACAATCCATGGCTTCATGCGCTGGCTCACCAGGTCTCTGACCTGACAGATCGCAGTTGCGAGAGGGAAAAGACAGACACACACCTCCTGTCATTCTCTGGGGAGGCTGATGCTCTCTGTCACAACAGCGCTGTGACCAGTGACTTTTCAGACCTCTGCTCCACTGATTTATTAATTTTCAAAAAAGCAACTTTTTATCTTTTTTCTGTGTTATTGGCGAGTTCACCGCGAAAGCACCATTTGTTCTCCAGTTACATGAGGGAACCGTGATTGCCTTTGCACTTCTGCACTCACAGATCCCGCTGTCTATGAAACTGCTGTCTTTGCAGCCCGGACGAGGAAACCCCGCTATGACTGCAGGCAGGTATAAGCTTCATAGCAGGGTTTGCAGCCATAACCAGGCCACTGTCTGTGAGACTGAAGTGGAAATGGAATCACGGCTCCACCAAGTCACCAATAACACAGAAAAAAGACGAGCGAGCCAGCGCATCAGCGCCAAGGATACTTATCAAGAGTTATCAAGTAGTTGGTTAGCAATGAGGCAGAGTTGACTGGATTCGCTATTTCTCCTGAATGCATGCTCCCGACACAGCAGATACTAATTTTGTCGGAAGTAATAGATCTCTGTCACAGCATCTTATCTTTTTAGCAAAAAGAGGGCCAACTGCTGGTCCCTTTTCATCCTCAGGCCAGAACGGAGCTCCCTCCATTGCTTGAAAACTGCTTTGATATTTACTCTGATTTTGTTCCTTCGCCGATCTGAGTCCAATTTTGCCCTTTTTGTCGCACTACAGATTTTTTTTTTATTCTTGTGCGGAGTCTCTGATGGCGTCTGAGATGAGCTTGTTGCTGGTCTTTTGTGATCTATCTCTAAAACGGTTGGTGTTTTCCAATGCCTCAGTGGCAGCGGAGACTCTCAACAAAGTAACATTTCAACAACAGTTTGAACACTTTGAATGAGAGCGCGCAACGCGTCACATGCACATGCTTGTCCAGAGGATTTGGCTTGAATCTCTCTCTCATAAACTGACCAATAGGGTCCATAGCGGCAACTACGGTAAATAGAAGATGACTCATTTTACACGTCAGGCAATTGTAAGGGCATATATGGGAAAGAAAAGAAATAATATTTAACTTCAAAACTTGCGCAACGTGTGCAATGCATCTTTAAACCATTTTTCCTCATGTATAAATATGATGGGATACAAATGGTTCAAAATGGGAAAGACAAAAGAAAAAACCCTTCAAGTAAGGCAAATGTTAATCTTCACAAGTCAGGAAATGGTTGCTGTACAATATCTTCCTACTTAAACCTGCTTATGTCTAGTCAGAGTAACAATTAAAACATTTGAAACAATAAACAATGGTAATTTTGGCATAGAAGGCTTGATTTAAGTCACAGCTATACAAAAGTTGCATTTTTGAAATGAAAGGTTCTCCTCAGTTGATGCCAGATGCGACAGAGCTCTTTCATCTGTAATTTATTCAGTCAGCGTGTTCATCACTTTATTAACTTATTAACATATTCATGCATTTACACATGCACACCTAAATGCAGTTTTGAGTTAACTTCCTATGTGTCTTTTGCAATGTGCACACATAGAAAAAAACATATAGACTGTCAAAAGAAGTTACAGATGAGAATCAAACCGACAACTTTCTAGCTATGAGGCTCCAGTGTGAAATCACTTTACCACAATGCAGCAACCTGTCAACCTTTCTACCCCTGTGATTGATGTCTGTTCTAAGTTTCACCTTGTCTATTTCAGATTTGATGTCACAGACCTGCTTGAAGGATAGAATAGATTCAAGCCATAAATGATTGTGATGAATGCCACCGCTCAGTTATATCAAAAAATATACTAGAGGAAAAAAATATTTGTCCTGATTGTTTATTGGCCATAACGTTTATATTTGTGACACTTTACTAAGTTACAAATCCTCAACTTGAAAAAAATAATAAATATATTCTCCATTTCATGACATTCTCAGTATTTACCATGTTTATGCCTTTATATAAGCTAAAAGTTATGCTAAAAAAATGAAGATTGTGTTTTTTTATTACCCCATCACACTATGCAATATCTTTCTTGTATTTCCATTGTGTGGGAATACATGCTGCCTGAGGAATATAACGCTCCATCATCATCCTTCCACTCATCTTATGCAGCACACAGAATTAGATCTCCAGCAAAGTCAGGATGCCATTCATGTTTTGATAAAATCCATAGCATGATTGTTACATCTGAAGACCCAATATATACTGAACAAATGCACCACTGTTAATAAATTCACAAAAATGGTCATAGCAAGTACCACATAATAACATTATAAAATATCACAATGCACTATGCAGACGCTCTGTCTGATGGATGAAGATTCACCTGGGAAAGCTGAATGCTTGAAGTGGCTTGAACAAGATTCTTCTTATTAAAGGAGACAAAAATGTAACTACTTGGCTTGCTCACTGACCTTGTATAGAGCAATGAACTTGCATGTCAGGATGATCCAAGCAAGGCTTAAACTTGGAAAAGATAAATAAAACAAGATGTGACTTTACCACAAATGTAGCCTTATTCTGAAGCAGTAAAGAGTAGTGAACTCAGTGAATGCACTTTTTTCCAGTTTTTATACAAGTATTCAAATCTGAACATATGCCAACATGTGTCAAGATTATATGTGTAAAAAGATAGTCAAACAATTAAACAAAAAGAACAAGTCAAATGAAGGAGCAAATTTTCGTGATTTATTTGTATTTATTATAATAATCTTGTGATCGGTTGAAAATCGGTTTGAAATTATCAAAGCGTTACTAAGTTTTCAGTAGCTATGTTAACATGCACAAAATTTCATGATTGGATTGAAATGTATTCAGATTAAAAAACAATAAATAATCAGATTGTACTGTTTATATGGGCACACAGTAAATTAATCCGATCATTTGTATTCCTCTCATTTGGAATACAATTTTAATTCTGATTGAGCTTAATCCAATTACAATATTCCGACCGATGTTAACAAGACTCCGCCTTGTTAACATGATACATTTTTATTCCGATCTGCCCTTTATTCCGATTACTTTTGTCCATGTAAACGTAGCTAATTTCAAGTGACCAGCTCACCTCAGAAGATCAAATCCTCTTCACCTCAAATAAGCAAAAATTGACTACTGTACATAGGGTTTTGATTTAACGAGCACCTGACATTTTGATGTGGTCTCTAAGCAGACATCTGTTGGTGCATGCTTCTTTGATGTTAGCCCTTCGTCCATTAGTCAACCTTAGTTCTCTGAACTAAGCCCTTTTATCAATATTAATGGTTGGAATAAAAGCAAGCATCTGATGTCTGAAATCATTTTCTAATCCCATGGCACTCATCTACACAAAACCATCCTATTTGTTATATTGTTATTTAAAAACATGATACAGTTTATTGGGATGGCAGTTTTAAGATATGTAATTTGAAAATGTCAAATTGTAGTAGTTGTAATACATCTAAACTATGAATAAAAAGTGGCACATTTTGGTTTGCTTGGTAATATTGTCTAACTCAGACAAAATTTTAATGTTTTCCTAAATTTGTTGGGTTCGTTGGATCCAAAGTAATTATGTGATACCATTGTTTTCTGACAAATTTTCATGAGGAGGAAAAGACCCTAGGGCAGACCCAGAACCTGCTGGAGAGATTATAAATCCACTCTGGCCTGAAAACACCTTGGAATCACCGACAATGGGCTTGAGGATGTTGTAGGTTTCCCTCCTGGACCCTTACACCAACGACCCAACCTTGAATAAGAAGACCATGAAGGGATAGCTTTACAACAAGACCAGTGATTTTCCTTACTGTGTTTATCAACTGCAGAAATAGCCTGAAGCGACAGATAATAAAACTGTCCAGAAAGTCAATAATGAAGATGATAGGAAAACTGCTCACAGTTTAAAGTTTAACATATACTTAAAATATCAGTAATAATATTAATTTTAACTTAAAGCAATTCCCACTGGCTAACCATTTTGCTAGATGTAGCAACACAATGAAAACAAGAGCTTTACAAGGTATGAATTTTTGTCATATTTTCAAGCACTCTTCTCAAATGAGTACAAAAAGCGTTATGTGGTCCATATTTTTCGAAGTGGTGTTCTGTGAAGCTGGTGTCTCCCTGTTGTAGAAAGATGTCATATCACCAAGAGGTTTATGAAAGTAGACAAAAAAACTCTCCAAGTAATGGAAGCTAACAAGCTAGATAGACATTAACCATCTGTTCTAGCTGGTTGGAGCAGTTTAAACAAAGCAAACATTATAACATTATTATGAATGTTATAATTCTGAAAATTATGCCATGATTAAATTATCCACCAAAACAGAGGATAAGGTGAATTGAAAAAGCCTCAGCCTCAGCGAATTTAACAACACATAGGAACGCAGTTGTTGTTTGGTTGGATAAAACACCCCCTAAAAGTCTCTTGTTTTGCATCCCACATGTCAACAGTTTTAGCTTGAGTTGGTTAAACCTTGCCTGCAAGCTGAATTCTCGTGGTATTTGTGCATTCACAAACACATGAGAATCCCTCTTGTACCGCTCCGGCTTCAACCGTTTGTGTCCGAACCAAAAAACGTTTCGGGCCAATCACATTGCAGTATTATGGTTTAAGGCAGGACATACCGTTGCGATGAAAGCAAAAGTTGACGAGCCCACAGCCTTGTCAACATAAACATGGCAGCATAGGAGGACGTACGTGTAGCTGCTGCTATCACATCTGTTTTGTAAAAATCCACAATTTCATCTTTGAAAGAACAGCAAGAGGTTCCTTGACTACTTATGAGAAACCCATTTCTTGTGTTTTCTCATGACGCCTGCCGCTTAAGTTTTAATTGAATACTGTAATTGGCTAAAACCAGTCTTTGGTAGGTGGGGAGTAGGTTTTGCTTCGCCCAATCAGCTTGGAGAGTTCTGCTTAATGTCCCACCTTTCCCCGAATGGATTTGATGGGAGCAGTCCCAGATTGATCATGTGCAGAATGGAGAGTGCTGCACATGATCAATCTGGCTTGCCAGGTTAGTCTATGACCAAAGTCTGCTAAAACTACATCTCACTAGCTGTTAGCTTCCATCAAAGTCAGGATTTATTTATTTATTTTTACTATGTATATGCTTCCGATTGGCAAAATTATCAGACAGGATGGGATTCATTTCCTCTGTTATCCTGATGACACTCAGCTATATTTATCCATAAATCTTGATGAATTCAATCAATTACCTCGACTACAGGCATGTCTTGATGACATCAAAACCTGGATGACTTCTTTTCCTGCTTTTAAATTCTGACAAGACAGAAGTTGGACCAGAGTCCTCAAAAAATAAACTTCTTAATCAATCAATTAATCTGGATGGCATTAAAGTAAAAAATCTTTCCAGAGTTTCCTTTTTTAATATTGACAAAATATTCTATCCAGGGGTGAGAATATCCATTCATCCATTTTCTGACACACTTATCCCTATTGGGATGCTGGTGCCTATCTCCAGCTGTGAATGGGCAAGAGACAGGGTAGACGCTGGATAGGTCACCAATGTATCACAGGGCAACACAGAGACAAACAACCATTCACACACACACACACACACACACACACACACACACACACACACACACACACACACACACACACACACACACACACACACACACACACACACACACACACACACAGACCCAGGGCAAGGGTAGGACTTGACTTAGACTTAGACAACTTTATTTGTCATTCGGTATGCACAGTGCGTACAGAACGAAATTTCGTTTCGTACAGCTTATGTAAATCGCAGTAGAAGTTAAATTACAGTTTTAGGGGCGGCAGAGATTTAGAAGTAAACAGTAGATTTTAAATATACAGTATACAAACAGTTGAAATGTAACAAAAAAGCGACATTATTTATGTACAGATTGGATTGTGCAATGGCATTTGTGCATGAATGCATTTGTTTGTGCAATTTTAAGACTAGGAGTCCAATAGCATTTTTAATGCTATATGAGCTGCAATGATGCAAAAATGTGCAAAAAAATGCAAATGTGTGAATATATGAGCTACAATGATGCTAAAATGTGCAAAAAATGCAAATGTTGTGCAGAGTTTGTGTGTTGTAGTTTGGCAGTTCAACAGCAGTTTAACAGTTTAACAGTCTGATGGCAGCAGGGAAAAAGCTTTTGCAGAACCTGGTGGACCTGCAGCGGATGCTGCGGAACCTCTTCCCAGAAGGCAGCAGGGAGAACAGTCCATGATGGGGGTGTGAGGGGTCCCTGATGATGTTACGGGCTCGGGACACACAGCGCTGAGATGAAATGTCTTTTATGGAGGGGAGAGGAGCCCCGATGATCCATTCTGCTGTCCTCACCACTCTCCTCACGTTCTTCCAGTCGGAGGCACTGCAGCCTCCACACCACACAGAGAGACAGCTGGTCAGAATGCTCTCTATGGTGCTTCTGTAGAAGGTTGTGAGGATGGGTGGGGGCAGGCGGGCTCTCCTCATCCTCCGCAGAAAGTACAGTCGCTTCTGTGCCCTCTTCACCAGTGACGTGGTGTTCACAGACCAGGTGAGCTTGTCCGTGATGTGCACCCCCAGGAACTTGGTGCTGCTGACCACCTCCACAGCTGAGTTGTTGATGAGCAGCGGAGCGTGGTGAGGCCGGTTCTTCCTGAAGTCGACGATGATCTCCTTTTTCTTCTCCACGTTCAGGATCCGGCTGTTGTCTCTGCACCAGTCCACCAGCTGCTCCACCTCCTCTCTGTAGTCCTGGTCGTTGTCATCCCTGATCAGGCCCACCACCGTTGTGTCGTCTGCAAACTTCACGATGTGATTGGTGGTGAACCTGGGGACGCAGTCATGAGTCATCAGAGTGAACAGCAGGGGGCTCAGGACGCAGCCCTGAGGGGAGCCCGTGCTGAGGGTGATGACATCAGAGGTGTTCTGTCCGACCCAGACTGACTGAGGTCTGTTGGTGAGAAAGTCTAGCAGCCAGTTGCGAAGGGGTGTGCTGAAGCCCAGATGTTCCAGTTTTCCCACCAGATGCTGTGGGATGATGGTGTTGAACGCTGAACTGAAGTCCAGGAACAGCATCCGCACGGGCGTGTTCTTCTCCTCAAGGTGTGCTAGGCTCAGGTAAAGAGCAGAGGAGATGGCGTCCTCAATGGAGCGGTTCCGTCGGTAGGCAAACTGGAACGGGTCGAGTGTAGATGGGAGACTGGAGACGATGTGTTCCTTTACCAGCCTTTCAAAGCACTTCATCATGATGGGAGTCAGTGCGACAGGCCGGTAGTCGTTGAAACAGGTGACTTGAGGTTTCTTCGGCACCGGAATGATGGAGGCAGACTTCATGCTGCAAGGCAACAGCACTACCCAATGCACCACTGTGGAGCACAGGGTGAAGCTAGTCCATGCATTTGATACTTCAAGGCTGGTAATTCTTTACTATCAGGAAGTCCACAAAATGCAGTTCAAAGTCTTCACCTGATCCAAAATGCTGCAGCAAGAGTTCTGATGAAAATCAACAAGAGGGATCATATTTCTCCAATTTTAGCTTCCCTTCATTGGCTTCCTGTTAAATCAAGAATGTAATTCTCCTTGTCACTTATATAGCCCTTAATAATCAAGCTCCATCATATATCAGAGCTCTGATTACCCCGTATGTTCCTAACAGAGCACTTCGCTCTCAGACTGCAGGTCTACTGGTGGTTCCTAGAGTCTCTAAAAGTAGAATGGGAGGCAGATCTTTTAGTTATCTGGCTCCTCTCCTGTGGAACCAACTCCCAGTTTTGGTCCATGAGGCAGACACCCTGTCTACTTTTAAGACTAGGCTTAAAACTTTCCTTTTTGACAAAGCTTATGGTTAGAGTGGCTTAGGTTACCCTGAGATATATCTGTAGTTTTGCTGCTATAGGCTTAGGCTGCTGGAGGACATCAGGGTCTATTTTTCTCAGTCTGCTGAGTTCTCCTACTGTTCTCCAATTTGCATTGCTTGATTGTTATTTCATCTTTTACCTTTTTGTTCTCTGTCAGTTTTTTTCTTCCTAGTAGGTACACCTGGTCTTGCGTTCTGTTAGCTATGACATCATCCAGGGAAGACAGATCACCCACTATTACCACCTAACGTAGAAAAGATTCCTGGATCAATGTGTGCTTCTGTGATTTTTTTGACCCTGTAGTTTGCCTCCCTTCCCATCCCCCCTTTAAATTACTGCAGCTAATGTTGATGTGGGGAAGTTATAGGATAGAATAGAAATACCTTTATTCTCCCACAATGGGGATGCACAGTTGAACAGTGGGTAGCACTGTTGCCTTGCAGCAAGAAGGTCCTGGGTTCAAGTCCACCCTGGGTCTTTCTGCATGGAGTTTGCATGTTCTACCTGTACATGTGTAGGTTCTCTCCAGGTACTCCAGCTTTCTCCCACAGTCCAAAAACATGACTGTTAGGTTAATTGGCCTCTCTAAATTCTCCTTATGTGTGAATGGTTGTCTGTCTCTGTGTTGCCCTGCAACAGACTGGCAACCTGTCCAGGGTGTACCCTGCCTCTTGCCCATTGAATGCTGGAGATAGGCACCAGCACTCCTCATTACCCCAACAGTGACACGTGTTATGTATGTCCCACAATGGGGAAATTCTATTTTCTGCTCGTCAGTTCATAATCTCCAGGTATCTGAGTTTTGATTTTCTTTTGTGTTCAGGTTTTCAGTATTTTCTTGTTGTTTATGTTGATTTATGTCTTTCCATATTAGTTCATGCTTTTTTGTTATTTGGATTTATTTCTCTTAGATCTTTGTTTTATCTTTTCCACTTGGTTGGCAGCTTGTAAGTCAGCTTACTCCGTTAATTAGTCTCCCTCCCTCAGCTGTCCTGCCTTCATTTTGCCTCAACTGCTCCACGTTTTCTCTGATTAGCTCCTCTGGTTCCTTTGTTTCTCCACCCCTACCTCTCTATTTGATCGCACTGGTTGTCATTGTTCATCACTGGATTCTTTCGTTCACTGCCTTTTCCATTTCCTGTGATCCATGACCTGTTATCCCTGTGGATGCCCTATTTGTAGGTTTTTGTATTTCCTCATTAATAAAACTCTATTTTTGCCAACAGCCACTCTCTGTACTTGGGTACTTTTTCAACAACACCATGACATTTCAATTCAATTCAATTCAATTCAATTTTATTTATATAGCGCCAAATCATGAAACATGTCATCTCAAGGCACTTTACAAAATCAAGTTCAATCATATTATACAGATTGGGTCAGATTATACAGATTGGTCAAAATGTCCTATATAAGGAAACCAGTTGATTGCATCAAAGTCTTGACAAGCAGCATTCACTCCTGGGGAACCGTAGAGCCACAGGGAGAGTCGTCTGCATTGTACATGGTTTTGCTGCAATCCCTCATACTGAGCAAGCATGAAGCGACAGTGGGAAGAAAAACCACCCATTAACGGGAAAAAAAAACCTCCGGCAGAACCGGGCTCAGTATGAACGGTCATCTGCCTCGACCGACTGGGGTTACAGAAGACAGAGCAGAGACACAACAAGAGAGACAAAAAAGCACAGACGCATTTGCCCTTATCATACCCAAATTGAAGGCTAAAAGGAACTCATCTTTAAAAAGGTACATGAAGCCATTGCTTACAAATTAAAGATTCATATTATCAAAAAAGAATTAAGAATAAAATTGACTATTCATTTTATGGGAATAGTTTTGTCACAGGAAATTTTTATTAAAAGCAATAATTTCTTAACATGATATGTTTTTCATTTAACATCAATTAAATGTTGATTTTAAAAAGAATTATCATAATAACACCATTACACTGCAACAACCGATACATTTATTTCAAGGCTTTTTACAAAACACAATCAGTGCCTGGGTGCCAAAATGGTTTCTGTTATTTTGTATTTTGTCACAGCGGCACAATTGAACCCGTCTCTAATTCTCACTATACCTGATATGTTGTAAATGTCTTCTTGTTTGATGAAAAGATTTTACCTGCTCTGACAAATTGAATGCTGTTGGGATATTGCGTCACTACGCTGGACTATATCAGCGTTTGACTCTGAGATCCGCACCAGTCAACTCTGCAGTAATAGCATCAGTGCTACTGTGACCGCGGCACAGAGACAAACTGAAAGTAATGGGGCTAAAAGCAGATAGATATTGATATGCTGTCATGTACAAGCTGTTTCTGTTCTGCATTGTGTACAATGAGCTGCGGCAGGACAGCAGAGCTCTTGTCAATAATGGCTTTGCCTTCATGAGGGTGTTCGGGTGTATGTATCGCTGTCAACAGCCAGTCTTTGACTCTAATCTGTTGCATATAAAATTCTATAAAAGCTCTGTGTTCATTGGTATTAGAGATCATTATTTGGTAGTGTATAATTTATAATTGACAATTGTGTTTTGCGTATACAATATACACACTTTAATGTTAAGTAATTGAGTATTTGTCCCAAAGAGGCTTAAAAGAAAAATGTTTTAATTGGTCTTAAAAGACCAATTGTGTAAATAAGGTAGGACAGGATATTTGATGTGTTCTATTCGTTCTCGGAAGTTGGATTTTCTGAGTTCTAAGTTCAGAAATACGATAAGAATGTCCAATAAATCCAGTCATATCACAGAGACAGCCCCTTTAAGAGTTTTTAACAAATTTATTTTAACTGTTGATTCAGGAAGTTTTGCTGTTTTAGTACTTTTAGACCTTTCAGCTGCCTTTGATACCGTGGACCACAATGTTTTACTTCTCTGACTTGAACAGGTGGTTGGTATCAAAGGCACAGCTTTAGCTTGGTTCAAATCCTTCCTGACAGATAGGAGTTTTTCTATTCATTTAGGGGAATGCTTTTCTTATATTGCTCCTCTGATCTGTGGGGTCCCTCAAGGCTTTATTTTAGGTTCGCTGCTTTACATGTTGCCATTGGATCCATTTTTAGAGAATATAATATCCCCTTCCACTGTTTTGCTGCCCTTTAATAAGACAAGGGTCAGTCTACTCCAACCACTCTTGAAACTGTCTGAACGATATTAAAATTTGGTCAAAATGAATATTTTGAGTCTAAATGAAGATACGACTGATGTCGTCAGCTTTGACAAATATTTTTGCCTAGACAATCTTGGCCACTTGGCTTCATACAGCTGGTCTGCTGTCAGGAATCTGGGTGTTTAAACCAGACAAACAGTTAAATGCAGTTGAGAAATAATCTTTTTCCAACTAAGCCTAAATGCCAAGGTGAAGTCATATCCATCCATCCATCCATCCATTTTCTGACCCGCTTAATCCCTCATGGGGTCACGGGGGTTGCTGGTGCCTATCTCCAGCGTTCACCGGGCGAGAGGCGGGGTACACCATGGACAGGTCGCCAGGTCAAGTCATATCTCCAATGTAAATGCAAACATGACTGAGAAGTGAAAGATAATTTTGGATTTTAATCAGTTTTTTTCTTTCCAACAACATATCTGAACATCAGCAGTTTTATTTGTAAATTCAATCATTTTGAAACACAGATCATGTAAGAAAAGACAACAAGGGTAGTTGTAGGGGAGGGAGCGACACAAAATAGCTTTTAAATTATCAAGCAGACATCAGTTTCTTCCTCCTTCAGAGCCAACGTGGGAATTTTATCAAGTGTACATTCTTTACAGTAGCATATGTATGGAGGCCTCAGTGCTTGACACGGTTGTCATGGGTTTGAGTTCTGACCAGGAGACCTTTGCCCTATGCCCTTCCCCTCCTCTTTTCACCCATTTCTTGTCTGGCAACTATCAAATAAAGTGCGGTTGAGCCATAAAAAACAGCATAAAAATCCCAATATGCTGAGACATAAGGGCGTATATTTAGAAAATGCTATCACTGGTGTCTATGTGAATATTTAAACCAAACCAGGTCTATGCTTTACTTAAGTCTTCTTGACCAGGTCAGCTTGACAGAACAAATCATTTCTTCTCCTATTAACTGTCTCAGTGGAAAATTTGGAGCCCTGGTCAGTGAGCTGACAATCGAATTTAGGTGTTAAAGACCCTTTGGGTGTTAAAGGTTCTTTATTCATTCTTTCCCCCTACAGGGGAATCAAACAGATGTAAGTAAACTGATTGCAAAAGTCTCACAGGGGTGTCATTAGCTAAGATTATAGCTTTGACTTTTTTTTTAAAGTGACACATGTGATTATTAAACAATAAAAGTGTGGGCTGAACCTTCAGTTAGTTTCACATATTTCACAGTTCTAGGTACAGCAGACAAAACTGTAGATTTTAACCGCTGCACAGCACTTAGCTATAAGGGGTCCATGATGGTCATCTAATCTTCCTTGCACTCCTATGTTTGAGCTAAATATTGACCATATAATTCCTCAAGCAGCCTGTGAAACATTTCATAATTGTATATGTCTCGTTTACATGTGTGGGTACAGCAGATCATCAAGTATGTCAAATTAATTTTAGGCTTTTAATGATACATTTAAAAAGTTTGAATGTATCATTAAATAATAAATGGTTTCAGGTGGAATTTTAATACAACTTCGGTGACTTTTAAATGCAAGTATTTGGTGCATAACTTTGAATTGTATTAAACTGAATTGAAGAATAGGGACATTCCACAAGCTTAATGCTAGCCTACTTTATCAATTAAAAAAATAGATTTGAGGTTTGTTTGTGATCATCGTATTGTTGGAACATGCAGCTGTGTCAAAGTTTACTTTATGTGATCAAAACCTCTTCTGACCTGTTTTTGGGAAGACGTGTTTTTGGCTGATGTGATTGTGTTAGGAAAACACGGGATCTACTAACACAAAATTGAAAGATGTTGGAACACCAGCATCACTGTAACCTGGTCAGCCAGATTGATAATGTGCAGCATGTAATTCTGCACATTCTGCATATAAGTCTGGGAATGCTCCATTTGAATCCGTTTGGGAAAAGGAGGGAATTTCAGAAGAACTCTCTGAGCTGATTGGGCGAAGTGTCCGCTTAACAAAGGTTCGATTTAGCCAATTACGGTATCAAATTAAAACATAAGCAGCAGACGCCATGAGAAACCACAATAAGGTAAGCTAGTGAAGGCACCTCTTGCTGTTCTTCTTTCAAAGAAGAAATCAAGGATTCTTATAAAACAGATGTGATAGCAGCAGCTGTGTGTGCATCCTCCTGCACTACCATGTTTGTGTTGGTTAGGCTGTGGGCTAAGCCACTCTTGCTTTTGTCGCACCGGTATGTCCCACTTTAAACCTCAATACTGCAACGTGATTGATCCGAACTGTTTTTGGTTCAGACACAAATGGTTGAAGCCGGAGCGGTACAAGATGGATTCTCATTTGTTTGTGAACGCACAAATACCGCAAGAATTCAGCTTGCAGGGAAGGTTGGCATCACTGTGCACAGTGAAGTGAGTTAAACATTCACATGGACTTAGATGGTGGTTCCCAAGACTACAATGCTATTAAAAAATTCATAAACTTTAATAAAAACGGCTCTTCCGGGCCAAGAAATCAAACGATTTAAATGAGCAGAGTGGTTGGATATCCAGTATGAGTATGTTGATGACCACAAAAAGTGTGCTGTCACTCTACTCTTTGCTAAGGAACATAATTCCAATTACCAGTGGGAGTGTATGTATGGATTAGAGCCTGTATGTATAATTTTGACCCTGTGAAGATTGGAGAAGATCCAAAATCATTGAAGCTGTATGTTGTATGACTGTACATGTTGTATGACAGTATGATGGTAGTGTCATACAACATACCATCTCCTCCAAATCTTTTGCAACATCAGCCAAAATCATCACAATAAAGTACCCCTGATGCAAACATGTATTTTCGAACACTTTAAATTTACCCAAACAGACAATAGTTTAATGAAACAAACAAAGCTGTCGATACGAAAGATACAAAGGGTCTGGGATGTTGCTCTAAAGTAAAAGGTAACCAATATCTTATTTTTTTGGGTTGATTCCCTTCTCCCTTTTTAGGCCTAACAATTAACAAAAAATGTTTAATCTATTCTTAAAAAACAGGATAGGGGTCACTCCAAACGACAACAACAACACCAACAACAAAACACTGGCTCTATTTGTCATGGTTTTAAGGTGTTTGGCCCACATGCAGACACAGTCGGAGAACAAGGACAGTTAAAGATGTTTTAAATAGGCTCAACACGGATCTAAAGCACACAAGGTTAGCAGCAGGCCAGGTCGGAATGTCAGAGCGAAGGGTACTGCGGGAAGAAAGAGGATATATAATTAAACTAAAATCGAACAAGGGAAATCTACACAGATGCTGCTCTGCTTACCGCTTGCTAGGGAGGACCTATCCGGGGAGGATGAGTGGAAGAAGGAGTTCTGTGACCGTATGCTTTCTGATGGAGGGAGATGGCTGAGTGACAGGTGAGCTGGCAGATGGAACGCAGGCGGGGAGCCCGAGCAGCACCACAGCGGAAGCAGACAGGAGGAGCAGCTGGAAGAACCAGGGTGAATCCAGGAGGGGGGTCTCTTGTCTGGCTTGGTAATACCAAGTGGGCTCGAGGGGAACGCCAGGGCAAAATCTGAGCAGCAGGGATTCAGGAACCGGTCTCCAGCGCACGGAGACAACACAGGTGAGTAAATCCAGAGCACAACGAACTGAAGAAGACAGGAGACAAAGTTAGAGCTAGGAATCGTAATGGGCGAGATGGCCCAAAAGGTGTCCAAAAGGGCCGGCCCTCCCAGTTGATGAGGTACTGATGGCCCTTACCTCGTCGACGGGAGTCTACGATCCTCCGGATCCGGCGATCTTGGCTAACCAGGGTGGGCGGAGGGGCTTTGGCCGGAGGGCACAGTTCGTTGGACAACACGGGCTTGACTTGGGAAACATGAAAGGTTGTGTGGACAAGGGAATGTGGTGGCAGGCGGAGACGGACAGATAACGGGTTGATAACTTCCTCTATTTCGTACGGACCTGTGTATCGGGGGAGCTAATTTCTTGGCTGATGGGTTAGTAAGTACGTCTCTGAACGATAACCAAACCTTCTGACCAGGGCGGTATTGGGGGGCAGGAACTCGATGCCGGTCAGCGAACCTCTTGTTCTGCTCTGCGGTGTGGTGAAGAGCGGAGAGAGTCGATTTCCAGGTTTGTTGGCAATGGTGGATGTATTGTTAGACTGAATTAACTGGTATTTGAAGCTCATCAGACGGGAGGAGAGGTGGCTGATAGCCTAAGGCTATTTTGAATGGGGAGTGACCGGTGGCTGAAGAGATGTGGGAGTTTAGTGCATACTCACCCCATGGCAAAAACTTATTCCAGTCAGAGGGGGATGAAGAAGTGAGACAATGGAGGGTGGTTTCGAGCTGTTGATTCATGCGTTCAGTTTGGCCGTTGGTTTGTGGATGATAGCCGGAGGTGAGAGAGTAACGAGCACTGAGAGCAGAACAGAAGTGTTTCCACACTTGAGAGACGAACTGGGGGCCCCGGTCAGAAAGGATGTCAGAAGGAATTCCATGGAGCTTGAAAACATGTTTGATGAGAAGTTGGGCAGTTTGTAGGGCGTTGGGTAGCTTACGGATGGGGATGAGGTGGCAGGATTTAGAGAACCAGTCGACCACTGTTAGTATTGTTGTCATGCCCTGTGAGGAAGGGAGTCCAGTAACGAAGTCTAGAGCAATGTGAGACCAGGGGCGTTTGGGAATGGGGAGTGGGTTTAGAAGACCAGTGGGAGGTTGGATGGGTGCTGGTTCCTTTTCATGTTCCTGGGGGGCATACAGTCTGGACAGGGCGTCAGGTTTGACGTTTCTGGAACCAGGGTGGTAAGTTATGGACAGGTTGAATCGTGAAAAGTAAAGGGACCAGCGGATCTGTCGGGGATTCAGATTTTTGTGATCAGTCCAGATCACAATGGGCTGCTCGGACCCCTCCAGCCAGTGTCGCCATTCTTCTAAGGCTAATATAATGGCCAGTAACTCAACATCATAATTATGCTCTGCTGGAGACAGTCGACGGTAAAAGAAAGCACAGGGGTGGAGTTTCTGATCTGCACCAGACTGCTGGTACAGAACAGCCCCGACTCCTGTGTCAGAAGCATCGATCTCTAAAATAAACTGTTTGGAAGGATCGGGGGGTACCAAAATGGGGGCCTGAGAAAACCTAGCCTTTAGTTGCTTAAAGGAGGCCTCAGCCTCTGGACTCCAAATAAAAGGAGTCTTAGGAGATGTTAAAGCGTGAAGAGGGGACGCGGTCTGGCTGTAGTTTCTGATGAACCTCCTGTAGAAGTTAGCAAATCCTAAAAAGCGCTGCAGCTGCTAGAGTCAGGGGTCGGCCACTCTACAACGGCCTTGATCTTACTTGGGTCAGATCTAACTTGTCCCCCTTCTAAGATAAGACCGAGAAACGAGACAGAGGGCTTGTGAAATTTGCATTTCTTGGCTTTCACGAACAGGCGGTTCTCGAGCAGGCGTTGCAAAACTAGACGGCCATGTTGACGATTCTGGACGGGATCTCGAGAGTAAATCAAACTGTCATCTAAATAAACGAAAACAAAAACGTTCAGAAAGTCCCTTAGGACATTGTTTACGGGGGCCTGAAAGACAGACGGAGCGTAACAAAGACCAAAAGGAATGACGAGATATTCGAAATGGCCAAGGGGAGTCTTGAAAGCCGTCTTCCACTCATCCCCCTGATGGATTCGGACCAAGTGATAAGCATTGCGCAGGTCAAGTTTGGTGAAAATGACCGCATCCTGGACAGGTTATAAGGCAGAGGACAAAACAGGAAGTGGATATTTATTTTTAATCTGATTTAGCCCTCGGTAGTCAATACACAGACGGAGGGATCTATCTTTCTTGCTCACAAAGAAAAACCCGCGCCTAATGGAGAGGAGGAGGGACGAATTAACCGTGCAGCGAGGGACTCTCCTATGTATTTTTCGAGTGCCTGATGTTACGACCTCGAGATGTTATAAAGTCGGCTGGTGGGCAAAGGAGCACCAGGTAAAAGGTCGATGGCGCGATCGTAAGGGCGATGCGGTGGTAGGGAACTGGCCTTACTTTTACTGAAAACCAGACGCAAGTCATGATAAGTATCGGGCATCAAAGTAAGGTCGATAGGATTATCCGCCTTAGGAGAAGGGTTGGACGGATGGCAAATTGTCATGTTTAGTTAATTGACTCTGAATGGGCACAAGTACGGAGGCAGGAATCAGTTTAAAGGTTTTATTGAAAAAATAATAAATGTTGAGGTGATGTCGGCTGGCTGGATCTCTGGGTTTTGCTGAGGAAGGGAATCCGAGAGGTGAGCAGCGGGAAAGTGAAGGTTTGAATGATGATGGCTAGTGGAGAGCACAGAAACTCACTGGGCTGATGGTGAGGCTTGAGTTCGGGAAGGTGATGTCCAGGAAGGTTGGTGGTGGGTGCAGAGCTGGTAGGTGTTCTCCAGATGTTGTAGTCTGAGGGTGGACAGGCAGGCGAGTTCAGGTAGGAGGGCTTTCGCAGGGTGTGGATCTGAGACTTCACTATATCCAGAACACAAACTTGGAACGTCTCGGTGGAGTCTTCAGGGAGCGTGAGTAACAGAGATGTGGTTCTTGAGTTGGAATCCAGGTTTTCTAGGAGGAAGGAGCGAGAACAAAGTTAGGCTTGGTTTACACGAGGAGTCAAGGCTTGGAAAAGGTTTGGTTTGTACCAACGCTTGAGCGTTAACGAACTGACGCCCTCCTCCTGGTTCCAGCTCCTTAAGAAGGGTGGTAATCAGCTCAGATGTAGAGCACCTGCCCGTCCAACCCTGCAGAGAAGGAGAGAGAGAGAAAACCCGGCTTGCACCTTGGCCTGGACTATGACACAAATAGGGAGAGCGGACTGTAGACAACGCAAGTGACAGATTGGAGACCAAGATTCTAAGCGGGACTCCGCCGAATTAAGATGTGGATTATGTTTCTGTAACCAAGCTAAGCCTTGTGCTTAGCTTGGTTACAGAACCAAGGCGGGGGAGCCCGAGCAGCACCACAGCGGAGGCAGACAGGAGGAGCAGCTGAAAGAACCAGGGTGAATCCAGGAGGTGGGGTCTCTTGTCTGGCTTGGTAATACCAAGTGGTACCAAAATCTGAGCAGCGGGGATTCAGGAACCGGTCTCCAGCGCACGGAGACAACACAGGTGAGTAAATTCAGAGCACGACGAACTGAAGAAGACAGGAGACAAAGTTAGAGCTAGGAATCAGGAACGTCAAAAATCAGTCGACAGGGCAAAGGCCTAGGCATACCACAACGGGGTAACACTCTGGCGTCTTCCAGCTGACTGTGCACTCCTATTAAGCTCGAGTAGAGCAGCCTAAACGAGCCACAGGTGCGGGCCACGCCCACCCGTCAACAACAGCCACCTGTGGAACAGAGTTAATGGAGCACGGTATACAGAATCCTGACACTATTTAGCCCAGTTTCATGAATGGCTGCACCCAGGTTTGTTTGTGTGTGAGACCTGCTGGATGTTTGTGGTCCTACTCTAAAATTAGGATGTAAGAAAAATGGGTGGTTAGGAAAAAATGAATACCTTGTGGTGTGGCCATGGGCTATACTTAAGAAATTCCTGTTGTACAATTATTTATTTCTGAAATGAGACGCATTCAGACAACCAGAACTAATATGACATTCATGCCAATGACGAGTGTGTGTGTGTGTAACCTTGCAGGTGCACAGATGTGTGTGGGATGCCAATAAGTTTTGATTGGTCAGCAACAGTGGTCTCTTCAGACACTACTCTCATATCAGTTTTATGGAAATGTAAATATGTAAGCATTATATTTTATGTTGGATGGAAGATTAAAGTGTGACCCAAAAGTACAAGATGAGCTATCAATATTTTAGCTGTTAAAACTAACAACCACTTCAATACTAATTACATAGAATGCATGGTACATAATTTTTTTTGTGTTCGTTGGGAACCATACTGTCAATGCTTCTTTTCCTTATGTATCTTAAGCCGGGCGTACACTGTACGAGTTTTTCAGTCGTGGTACTTATATACATCTCAAACTGTGCGACGGAACCGCGGGTTTTAAAAAGTTCACCGCTCACGATCTGTGCGGCGCGGCGCTTGAACGCGACCCGGACTGCTCACACTGTACGTCGTGCCCCCTCTGGGACCGCTCGCTGTGATGGCAGAGGCAGGCGAGCGACGGTAGGTGAACGGGGACCCAGAGCAGGGGTTCGAGCCCAGCTCTGGCGAGGCCCGCAGGAGGCACCGGGCGTCGGGGGAACGGAGGGGAGAGAGGAGGGACGAGACGCACCGGCGGCCGCTTGGCACGGCAGGTCGCCCGGCCCGCACCCCCCGCGAGCGGAGGAGTGCCGAAACAGGCGGCCAGCGCGTTGCCGCCCTCCCCAACGCCCCCGCGAGCGGGCCGGGCGGAGGTCGCTTCAGGGACGCCCGCTCCCCTCCCTCCGCTGGCGGGGACGGAGAGGAGGGGAGGGCGCCCCCTCGTAGCTCTGCTTGAACAGCAGGATGCGCTCACGAAAACCTCACAACAGCCGACTGAATTTCAAACATGTTTGATTTTCACCGACTGTCCGATTCCTGATCGGGAGGTAGTCGTGAGAAGCCAGTCCCCCCTTCTCCCCCCCTCTACGATCAAGCTGAAATTCGGCCCGATTCAAAAAATGCCCGCACGACTGAAGAATCGGCCCGAATAGGGCAAAAACTCGTACAGTGTACGCCCGGCTTTAGACTGTGTAAGGAAATTATGCATGTATAAAAGTTGTTCTTTAAGCGGGAACTATATAGACAAGTATGTGTTTATAGTGCCCGAGGTTCTGTTTATGCGTGTGTAGTGTGTACGCAGGCACACAGTGGGGTCCAAATGCTGTAACTCAGAAAGGAGCCACTTACCGTGACATCTATCTGTGCTGATGTGGTTAAAAAATGCTAATTCGCAACTTGCTATATTGAATGATGTTTTCATGAGCTATTAATTTGTTGTTATAAATGTTCCAGGCTGCGGAGACACGACTCATAATGACAGTGTGTATGTCTTTTATGGGTTTCTTCCATTTTTCATTACAGAATATTTCCATTTCTGGATCTCTTCACCCAA
Organism: Fundulus diaphanus; assembly: GCA_037039145.1. Classification (NCBI taxonomy): domain Eukaryota; kingdom Metazoa; phylum Chordata; class Actinopteri; order Cyprinodontiformes; family Fundulidae; genus Fundulus; species Fundulus diaphanus. The sequence goes on along the minus strand of CM073141.1, from coordinate 39,972,128 downwards.
ACACCCCAAGGCACACACTAACACTCAAACAGATGCAACGTCCATCTGTCAGGTTGCCACATTGTCCACAGCGACCCTTGACATTTACATGCTTTGGGGACAGGGCGGTTTCAGGGAACTGATGAGGGGAAAAAAAGCGAGAGATGAAGGGCGCTGAGCCGTTAAGTAAGCACTCTTCTTTCTCAGCAGCCGCAGCTCCATCTCCTGTGTGACACTCGGTCGACAGCAGGTCAAGCAGCTAATCTTGGGAGTCTTTGACAAAGGATGACATATGCAAACTCTGAACTCTACATGTCCTCTTAAATATCAACCATTAGTCCCCAGCATCAATCTGCACCTGCAGGCCTGCCGAAGCAGAGGTGACATGTTGCTTTCTTCTTAACAACGTTCTTGTGAGACGATAATGAGTGCTGTTCTGTGCGCTGAAAATGTCTCCAGGGATGCACGCGGCGGCCCAAACACATTACTTCTAAAGGGTCACTTTCCAGAGCCAGACCCAATTAACGCTCTGTTTTCAAGCTCATCACACAGTGCTGTGTGCATGGTCACCAGCTGCAGATTTCTAGGATTTTAATGGCCAGGAGCACTGAGAGCTGTGGAAGTATGTGTGATAGAACTGAAATAAATCAGCTGTTTTAAAAGTAGTGGCTCTTCATCTGTAGCTTGTTGTCAGCTGAATGTGTGCCCATGTGTCATGAGCAGAATAAAGCATAGAGCTGTTTTATTTTACTACAATCAGCCACTGATTTGATCCTCTTCTTACCTGCATGGACTTTTTTGTCATTTACTTGTTTAGGAAAATGTTTGATGTGCATTTGTAAGAGCATTCTATATAAATATTGATGTTTTCTAACATGACCTTAGACTCTGTCATAGAAAAAACACTGCAATTTTGCTGAAGAAAAGTAAGGGAATATTGTATTGGGTTTTAATGATTTCAGTGGGAGACCATCAGGCTTCTTTGACATGAAGAATTTGTTGTCATGCATTGGGGGTTTATAGTGGGGAAAAAAAATGTAAACACTAACAATAAAGGAAAGGTGGCAGAAGATTTGGCAGAATGGTTGGCAGCATGGAGAACCAAATGGATTTTATTACAAAGTTGCACTTCGAACAAACTGGATCTGAGCCTGGACAACTGAAATTGCTCGGCCACAAGCAAAGGAAGGATGGGAGCAAGTAGTAACAAGACCTCATTTTGAACCCAGTACAGTTAGGCATTGTGGAAGCTTTGAAGCCTTTATGTGTAGTTCAATTTAAAGTCAGTATTTTGTTTTTGTATATTCTACCCAGAGGCGTGTTTAGCACAAAGACAACAAAACACCAAACGGATACCATATGCACAGTGAAGCATGGTGGTGGCAGCATCATACTCAGGAGGTAATTTTCTTCAGATGGGATAGGATTTTTTTGGCAAGGGGCATAAAAATATGGACAGAACCAAATACCACTAAAGGATTTTCTTTTTCTGGGTCACTGTGAGCACAAGAATGCATTAAAATTGAGAGAAGCATAACTCCATGACATGAAAATTGAAGTCTTTGAATGATTTACTCAAAGTTCATAACTAAATCTGAAAGAAAATGTGTGGTGTCAAATGAAGAGGGCTGCGGATAGACAAAGTCCTCACAATCTGATAGATTTGGTGAACCTTTGCGAGGCAGAATGGGCATGTATTAACCAGTCAGGATTTGGGATATTGAGAGAACCCAGAATCAAAAATTGCTTCATCAAAATATTTGTTGAATAGGTTTTCACCTTAATACAACTAGGCCGGTGTAAACATAACTTTAGAATTTTTCCCCTCTACTAGCCTAGTTTTTTTTTATTTCTTTATTTTACAGTATTTAAATTGATTTTTCATCATGTAATTTTTTACATCCCAAAATCATTTTAGAGAATGACTATGCTGGATTCTTTTATTGAGCCACTCTGTGTGCTTCTGTATACCTGAAATTCTTTCGTTGTTGTATTACCCGGTGTGGGACAAGCTTCTATATCTTGACTCTACAGTTTTTTGGTATAGAGGAGTTCGAGGGTGACTTAATGACTGCAAATGAACCCATATCTCCACTTCTCCATCACTCTGCTTCATAGATGGTCACATCTGTTTGATGTTAATTTGCTGTTTTGGTTACCTCCAAACATGGCTGTGTACATAGTATCCAAACAGCTCTTCTTTGATCTCATTTGTCCATGAGAAATGGTTCCAGATGTTTTGTGATTAATTCAGACGTAACTTTACTTTTAAAGAGAAGAGAACGACCTGTAATCAGTTTTAACATCTAACTTTCTGTGACTGAGCATTTCTGGATGTTTACCGAAGTATTGCACAGTCTGATCTCGGGATGAATGGGAAGAATAGCAGCTGTCTGAAATGTTTAACTCTTGGGAATAATCCAAATGACCTTCAGAATGATTGTTAATGGCCTCATGACCTTCTCCACATTGACAGACAGCAACAGTTGCAACAGCAAAGTTATTGCTGATGTCTTTCAGGCATGGCATTATGGTAACACACAACTGTATGCTACAGACCAGCAATCTACTCAAAGTCTGTTTTTTGTAGGTGCTCTCTCTTGCTGATTATCAGTAAATTAAGAACATGTAATTTGCAGAACTTAAATGCTATTTTTACCCTTAATTCCTAAGGAAATAGCATGGGTGTTCTTGCTTTTTCAATACAGTGTTTTAATTGATGCTTCTTCATTAAATGATTTCTATTACTTGAGGATAAATTTAATACATTTTAGAAAGTGGCACATTAAGTATCTCATTTTATGTTGGTTGAGTTTATGTTTTGGTTCCTTGTATATTCTGCGCATCTCTGTACTTCATGCTTTGCATCTTTGCTTTGCTGGGTTATTGTATATATATATATATATATATATATATATATATATATATATATATATATATATATATATATCTGTGCTCAAACCAAAGATCCCCAGTCTGTCTGTTATCAACTACCAGAAATATTAACTGCCTTTATTCTATCATGCCTAGATTACTGCAGTTATTAGTGTTTTTAGCAATGTGTCCCAAATAAGACTGAATGCTAAATTATATCAAAAGTTGTTTGAATAAAAATTTTCCAGCTGGCTTCTTCCACCTTTCCTAATTTTGGCCCAGATTTGTTTGCTTTTCACTTGGGTCAGACAGTATTTGTCGCATTAGAGGTGGAAAGATTTTTGAGAGGCACGGCGTTTATTTGTGCTTTTTTCTGTACATGGACAGAACATGAGAAACGAAAACATAGAGGAAAGTAGTATGTTGATGTTTTTTATGATCTGAGCTAGATGGAGCATGTAAATATTGAATAGGAGGGGACCCAGGATGGACCCTTGGGGAACCCCACATGTGGTTTTTGTCATCTCTGATGTAGTTACCTACTGACACAAAAAATTCCCTGTCCTTTAAGTAGGATTTGAACAAGCTGAGTGCTGTACCACAAAAGACAACCCAGTTTTCCAGGCATTCTAACAGAGTGAAAAATCGAAAGTATCAAATGCTGCACTAAGGTCCAATAATACCAGCACTGTGGTTCTTCCACGATCTGTATTTATATGGATATCATTAAACACCTTCACAAAGGTGGTCTCTGCACTGTGCTGAGCACGGAAACCTGACTGGAAAACGTCAAAGCGGCTGGTCATAGTTAAGAAGGTGTTTAATTGTTGAAACACAGATTTTTCAATGATATGGGTTTGAGAGGAGTTCTGCAGAAGTAGTTTGTCTAAATTGTTCTATTTCTATGGCGGTTTGATGACTGTTATGGCCTGAGGGAAAACTCCTTACAGAAGAGACGTGTTTATTATCAAATCAGACGTTATGACAGGGAAAACTTTCTAATAGTTTATTTGGCTGAATTAAGATATTTTGTCAAGCTCAATTCTAGTTGGAGGCAGCTTTGGTTCTGAACTTGATATGGATGTACAGACTGATCCTCTAATCTTTAGGATTTTTGCAGTAAAGTTAGCAAATTCATTGCAGGTCCTGGTGGAGTGGAGTTCAGAAGCCACGGACACAGGAGGATTTGTTAACCTGTCGATCGTGGCAAATAAAGCATGAGTGTTATTAATGTTTTTGCTGATGATCTCAGAGAAGAAAGTTTCCCTTGCATTTTTCAGTTTTAAGTTATATCTGTAAAGTCTCTCTTTACAGATGTCATAGTGAACCTGAATTGGTAATTGTTTTATCATGGTCTTATTTTTTTTTTTACATCACAAATACCTGGTATTTAAAAACAGGTGTGTAGGTGAAATGCAATCTCTTTAAGGGATTAAAGATCTTGTCTAAGAGGTTCCAACTAGACCAAAAACAAAAAAAACACCTTTAAATGCTCAAATATGGATCTATTAAAAGAGATGTTACAATTAGTATCAATAGGGACACTTAATGATAAGTGTCAGAGTTGGAAACAAGACTATATTTTTCTTTTGCTTTCTGATTGTTTGTCTTCCTCATAACATGTGCTCTCAAGCTTTTAATCTCTGTTGTGTGTTGTGTGAAACTCCAACACGCTTCCGGCTGTGCCTCTGCCCTCAGGTTTTAGCGTCTAACGTTATGTACTGAAGCAGTTTCTGCGTGTTCTGCCCTTTGTTTTAGCTGCAGTCTTGTGGTTCATGCCACTAATGATGTTGTTCTGGTGTGCGCGCTACATGTCAGCAGGACTGCGTGAATGATGAGCATTTCCGGGGGTGCGCTGGGAGAGGACCTTACAGATGAGGAGAAGGAGATCATCAACAGCGTATTGGCTCGTGCTGCTATGATGGAGGCCATGGAGCAGCAGCGGATTGAGTGAGATGGAAAACTGTTGTCTCTGTTGTTTTCAGATTCTGTCAGCCAACCGGCCAAAAAGGCTCACTGTATACATAAATTTTTGGCATAAACCCTGTGCCATGTTTGTGTCATTTTGCTGATGTGTGTTTGGACGTTCTCTCAGGCGTCTGTCCAGTCACCTGGATAATATCAAGAAGACAGCATGTGGTGATGGACAGTCTCATTGCCTGTTGTGCGGGGCGTCCTTCGGAGCACAGGGGGTCACAGCTGTCCTCTGCGCGCAGTGCAAGAAGGTACATTTACTATTTCAGCTACAAAGAAGAAAGAAATCCATCACTGCACAAAGGGAGTTCTTTATTATAAAGGATGGTTTGATGTTTTAAAATGCTGGACTTAAAAAAATAGTTTTTATGTGTGGTTTCCAAATGATTCATCTCCCTTAAAGTTTTCAAGATATTGACTCATTACAACCACAAACTTCTACATCTTTACACATAAAAATCAATAAAAGGTGGCAAGCGTTTCTACTCAGTTTATCAATACTCAACACTTTTTATGATTTGTTGCAATTACACATCCAAAGACTAAAGTAAAAGTGAATTTTTGTCCACTTTACTTTAGCTCAAACTCAGTCAGATCAGATTAAGAGAATCTGTATTGTCACAGATTCTTGGACTTTGACTGGGCCATTCTACCATATGCATATGCTGTGAATGAATCCATTCCTTTGTAGCTCTGGTGGAATGTTTAGGGTCATTAATCAGCTGGAAGGGGCACCTCTACATCAGTCTAAATTTTTTTTTTTAGGCTCTGACGGGTTTTTCTTCCGCAGTTCCACTTTATTTAGTTGCATCCATTGCTGACCACCTTCCATGGCCCTGTTGAGGAAAGGCATCTCAACAGCATGAAGCTCCCACCACTATGTTACATTCAAGGAATGCTGTGTTCAGGGCAATGGAAACTGTTAGTTTTTAAAGTAAAATCTTTTCTGAATGTAGCACCCTCCAAATGTTTGCTGTCTTCTACATGGCTTAGGGCAAACTTCCAACATGACTACTTTCAACAATGACTTTCTTTTTGCCACTCTTCCATGAAGGCCTGATTTGTGGAATGCACAACTAATCGTCGTCTTGTCGACAGATTGTCACAGCTGTGCTGTTGATATCTGCAGCTCCTCCAGAGTTAACATGGGCCTTTTGAGTTAAGGGTCTTCTTCCATTAGTTTGTTTAGGTGGAAAGCCATGTCTTGGTAGGTTTGCAGATGTGGCTTACTTTTTCCATTTCCAAATGATGGATGAGCTCTGTGACATGTTCAAAACTTAGGATATTATTTTATAACCTAATCCTGCCTGCTGTGTTCCTTGGTCTTCGGGATGTTTTTTGTTCACTAATATTCTCTAACAAATCTGGGATGCTTTTACAGGCCAACTTGGAATAGGTAATCTTCGAAGGTAACTGGTTGTCCTGGAGTTTATTTAGGGGTCTCAAAGTCCACCAAACACATACCAGATTTATTCATAAATAAGGGATCCATCTGTCCCTGTCCTTCCGCTTCACAATTACGTGCTACTATCTCCCTCTTCAGGGTACCCCTCCCACAGATGGGTAATTAATACAAACAAAGTCAAAACTGAAATCAAAATATTAATATGAGAAACAATTGTATACATGGACATTTAAAAACTGTAACTTTGCTTCTGATGGCTTGATGTTTTGTATAAAGTTTTTTTATTTTTTTATTTTTTTTAGTCTCTGGACTTTTGTTGCTCTTCTACGTTTCTAAAATATTTTCTGCAGTTCTGAAAATGTTTATTTATGGTAGTAAGCAGCCAGCAGTCCATGTGCTAACTTGCTGTGAGGTACACTGCGTATTTCTAGGTCCTATGCGTGACATTCTGCTTCTTGTTGCTCTCACAACTCATGTACGGGTTAATGCCATATGAACTGTAAAAATGTATGCGCTTTGTGCACCTGTGATAAAGAGCAAAATCTGTGTTGTGTGTGTATGTGTGTGTTAATGTGTATGAACTTGCCTTCCTGTAGCACATGTGCAGCAAATGTGGGATTTGGATTAACAGCAGGACTTGTCCAATGTGGCTTTGCCAGATCTGCAATGAACAGCAAGAGGTGAGCTGAAGGAACAGAAACGAACTAAGTACGTCTTGGACTCAGTACTAATTGATGGCTTTATGTCATCACTCTGCCACCAGAAGCTTTTCCTTTCAAATTAACCATTTTTTTTTAGCTTTTACACCCATCTTTTAGCGCACAATACTATTTTACTGCCCATTGGCCTGGAAAATTAGCTTCCATTAATAGACCTTGGATATCAAAAATTGGGAAGAAGTAATGATATATTTTAGTCTGTGTGATTTACAAAATTGCAGAGGATAAAAGCATTCAGACGAGGGATCATTAATAGGATCTGCTTTGTGTTTCCTTTCTGGTATTGTTACACGATACCTTTTTGATGATGGGGTTGATGTGTTTGTGTGACTGTGCCTCCAGGAGCCTAGAATCTTTGAATTGGTGCTCTCTGCTGTCAGTTGTGCAGACTAATAATTTATTTAATTTATAATAAATTATTTAATTTATTTATACACAACATTTTATAGTCCCCTACTATTACTTTTTACTTATACATACACTTATAAATAATATTTATATCCTGTATAGCACTTCTGGATAGATGCAAACCACATTCCGTTGCTTTGTACTTGTGACAGTGCAATGACAATAAAGTTGAATTCTATTCTATTCTATTCTATTCTAATACTGTAATGCAGCACATAGAAAGCAGTTCATGGATTTCCTCCGGCACAGAGCCCCTGTAGTTCAATTGGTAATGTGTTATGTTATTGTTGTTAAATTATGCAACTATTTTTTAAATTATGCATGAGTTAATTTATACTCATACACAACATTTAAATGGACTGAACTTATACAGCGCTTTTCCAGTCATACTGACCACTCAAAGCGTTCACCCAATCACACTCACTAACATGCACACATTCATACACCAATATGCAGATCATTAGGCAACTCAGGGTTATGTGCCTTCCCCGTGTCACATTGACATGTGACAGGGAGAAGCTGGAATCAAACCCACAACTTTCTGATTGCAAGATGATCACTCTACCCATAGAGCCAAGATAATTGTCACAGGATGAACCAAACTCAACTATCAACTATATTATATAGTTAAAATGGAGACACAAAACATTATTTTGCGACATTTCCCACATATATTGCAACGTTTATTCTGTAAAATGAAACTAAAACACAGACTAATTTGTTGAAATGAAAAACCAAATGAATATAAAAAAATGCAATAACCGAGTCACCTGAGTCCACACCCTTAATCTCATACTGTTTTAAAGAACATTTTAACTGTCTTTTAGCATTCAGTCTTCTTTGGTAGGCGTCTTTCAGCATCCCATATCTTAAATTGAAAATGTTTACCCACTCTGTTTTTCAAAGGTTCTCATGAAGCCATTATTTAGTTGATTATGCTTTATTCTTAGACTTGCTGTGATACTAAAAGATGAAATCATATCTTCAGCTTTCTAGTGGCTAGCTGAAGAATTTGGCTCAAAACTAACTGGCACTTCAAACTGTCCATGACTTCACCCACAATAACTAAAACCTCAGGTCCATCAGATTCAAGTTTGGTTGCATCAGATGGGGCTTGATGAAAAGTATGTTTAATACTTGCTTAAAGGTTGTTATTTTCAAAAGGTGTTTTTAATCTGACAAATGCGATCATCGGAACAACATCTTCTAATTCGGCGAGATGTACATGTATAATGCTGTTATTTTGTACTCCTCTCCTGACTGATATCTTCGTACACGGAGATACTTTTGATCCTTTGTAACCTCTCAAACTATGGTTTTAACTAAAGGATACAAGGAGGAAATGGATTTTATTTGCAGTCAATCAGATTCAATAAAATAGATCACGGTGTGAACTCAACGTAAGACTGAATGCTCAATGTAAATTAAGGGTTTTTCTGCAAAATATAATTTTATGGGTGTGCACCGTCTTTATTTATTTTTTCTTCAGTAATTTTGTTTAACTTTCCCTTGTGTTAAACACATTATATGTGGAGAAGGTTGTGAAATAACTGTCTGACATCTTATTTGTTACAAAAAACAGCCACAGGTGCATTGACACTTTTGAGGGTCACTCCAGATGTTTGACCTCATTCTGCATGCAATATTCAATAATCACATATACACCTTCCTTCAGCTAATCTTTAGCTCAACCAGCTGAGGTAATTACCTCATCTTAAGTTTATTTAGAAGGCTTAACACAACTAGTGCAGCAACAGCTTTGGCTTTTATTTGCACTTGTAATTTTCCATTTTAATGATGCAGTATTTAGTTACATTTCCCATTTTACTATCTAAAAATCCATCTTCACTCTCTGAAGATACAGAGAATCTTTGACTCTTTAAATATTTAAACAACAAATAAAATTCTTTATTAAAATCAAACCGTTAATAAGATTCTTTTACCTAAACAAAAATACTTTTTAACGTCGCCTGAGTTTAATTTTTTCGTACTGTAAGGGATACATTAGGTGTGTGTATTTATTGTATTTTCCTCAACCAGAAAAATTGATAACAAAGATCTAGAATTTGCCCCTTTTCAAAGCTACTTTACAAACAAGTGAACAATTAAACTGGAGATTACTAACTGTAGTACCTGGGTCCGCCACACAAGGGCAGTAAATAAGTACAAGATCCCCTACAGCAGAGTTTTGAGGAAAGTACCAACTCAGAGAGGTAGAGGTCTCAGGAATGTCTTTATCAAAAAGTATACGTTTGGCCTCGTAGGGTTGATTTCCTCAGACTGTGGTTCAGTACTGACGGGCGTTCACCATCTGTCCTGAATTGCCTTTTTAAAGATAGCCCACACCTGCAACATTCATTTTATTTTATTTTATTTCAACCTCAACTCTTCGTGGTGTTGCACTTTGTAATTATGCTAAGTGAATCACTTTAGTTCTCAATGCTGATAGATTTCTTGTGTCCTGTTGCAGATACAGAAACGTTCAGGGGCCTGGTTTTACAAGGGGAGAGATCAACAGGGGCTGCCCTCCCCCCTGCCTCTTTCCAGACCTCAGCAGTCCAACACAGAAGATAAAACCGGTCAAGCAGGACACAGTCGGTCACAGGGACAGCGACATCAGACTGATGGTAACCAGCACTTACTACTCCACTCATCCTCTTACTCGTCACACACAGCTTGATTTAGAAATATGATCCCAACCTCATAACAAGAGGCTTGTTTAACAAGTGACATTCTTTGTTCATGTGTTGAAAAGGTTACAGAGAGATATCTTTGTGAATGACGTGTTATGCTTTCTGGGCTGCTTTCACATAATGATAAACTCCATGAAACTAATCAGTAGCAGTTTTTGATATGGGCCATTTGGGCAGTTGCCCAGGGCACCATAAGAAAGGGCAGTGCAAGAGTGCTGGATAAAAAAAAAAGTATAACCTATCTGTAAGTTATGCACTGAATGTTTTCCATTGCCTTTATACATTTGCATTCAATAGGAAATTGGCATCTGCGTGTGTTAGCATCTCCTGCATGCTGCAAAGAATAGTTTACATGTGTAGTGCACTACGTTTAATCCTGCCCATAGAGTCTAATTTGCTCACTTTAATTGGTTGGGGGATGGCAAAACCAGAGGTTCACCAAGAGGAGCCACTCATGAGAAAACCACACCAGTAAATCAAACTAGTACTGGTCAAACACTGTTTAATGAAGTCAAATAAAAAAAGAACTCTTGAAAAAAGAGGCAGGTAAAGTCTTAATCTGGAACATGTGTAGCGTTGCATCAGTTAGGGTAAAAAAGACCTGTTGCCTGCAGATTCTTACCAATAACTGGATTATATTTCTGGACAAAGGCCTTCGCCCTTTTCCTGATTGATTACGGCAGGAAAGCTGTAATCCGTCAAACTGTAATATCGGGATAAATACTTAACTGTAAGGACTCTTTTAGAGCATTAGTCAGAGCCAGAATGGATTTTTAAACCTATTGTCATCTGTACACAACAATAAATAACTTTTCTGTCATTTGCTGATATATGGAAAAACAAACAGGGATTTCCTACACTGA